>JACTAT010000215.1:27954-153700 GCA_014526335.1 Chrysaora quinquecirrha
ATGTTAATTTTATAGGATTCCCATCATCATCTACCAATCTTATTGCAATTTGTTGAAACTGCAAACTCTCCAGTGGTGTAAAAATTATATTCTGTGGAGCGTGTATCGACACTTGTATCGAAATCTGTATCATAAAATGTTAGATTTCTCAGAACTCGCTTTTTCTTGATACCAGCAACATAGTTGCTTTCCAATAGATCTCATTCCATATTTTGCGATGTATGTTCCATTTAGATGAACACCCTCCTTTATTCTACTCCAACAGTTGATCTTTCCTCTGGTTAGCGGGTCACCATCTGCCTTCTTCTTATATACAATCAGATACATAGCCTGGTGAGGTTGCATGCTAACAGAAATCTTGATTCAAAGTATTTCAACATTGAGCCATTTGGCAAAGCGTAATTCATTTGATCTTCTAAAATAAGCCAAAGGTCTTGAAAATTTTATGAGAAGTGGACTGGTAAATTCGGGGAAATTCAATGACCTGTCATTAAAAAGTCTTTTGAATTCATGATACATGAGAGTATTATCGCTTGTTTCAATAAATCCTTTATCAAGGTAGATTCTTTCATTAAAAAGTCATATATACCCCAAGTAAGCAATTTCCCCACTTCATCCATGACTTTTACATACTCATTTGCTATTGAAAACCAATATTGATCTTGCAAAGATTTTTCTCCTCTATCCGGCAACTTCATTTGCAACAATGCCATCTCCCATTTTCTTTAATTGTTTAATTGAAATACGTGAGGTAAATCAACTGTGAAATCTACTAATTCCATTCTATCGGTAGCAAATCCCAAGGGAAGAACCAAATCAAATTTTTCATCAATCATATTGTCTCCAATTGACTTTCGTCTACGCGCTTATCAAATTGGGGAGGATAACCTCTCCAGCTGATTAAATAGAAGCTTTCGCCTCATTTTTCTTAGTTTTCAACACTTGCTCAACAACAAATGTTTTTGGAAGATACACATGCCGTAGCTTTTCTTTGTAAAAAACGACCAACTATCTTTTCACCTTGCAGATCTTCAATTTCATACATTAGTAGATATCTTTCTTTAAAGACTTTACTGATCTTGAATATTTCTTCAGTATAATTTTGCAAGCAACCTTCTTTAAAAATCTCTTTTTCAAACTTAAACTTATATAATCTCACAAACTTAATCTTACAATTCCTGTTCCGCTTACTCCAGATAATATCAAAGAAAAGGATGCTTTAAATCTCAAATTGTAACTCCTATTTATAACAAATTTTAAACCTCTCATACAACAGGTAACATCTATTTATAACGAATTCTCAACATCTACTTAGAACTAATATCTATAACATCAAACTAATATCCATAACATCCATTCAGAACTAATTTTAAACATCTCAGGAATAACATCTAAACTATCATCTCAACTATTCAATGCCTTCAAGATGGCCCTCTATTCGATGGCTTCAAGATGGCGTTCGAAGCAGTCACGCTGAAAATCTTCGTCCTTGCAGTCGTAGTATTTGCTGTTAAAAAGCCAAGCTTAACAAATTCATCATCATGTTGTTATTGGGAAATCTACCAAGTATCCAATGATGTAGAAGAATGTTTTATTTACTCCTCGATATGGCAATTCTAACAAGGGAAAGCTACTTTCAGTCGCACGTGATGTGTTCTCCCCTTTTTTTTGTTATTGGTGGGTGATATAGAAACCTGCCCTGGCCCGAAGAGTATTAACTGTCCATCTTGCTCAAAATGCATTAGAAAGACCCAGAGCAAAGCGGTTTGCTTCAACTGCAAACAGAAGTCACACTTGACGTGTATGTCAGATCGTTTTGCTAATAACTCAGAAGAACTTTATTGCAAACCTTGTAGTGTTGACAATTTTCCCGACTTAGAGAGTGAAACCCCGGAGGAGAGAGCGCACGAAGAGCTTAGCAGATTCTGTAGTAAGAACCGAAGTCTTAAATTATTCCACCAAAACATAAATGGCTTATTTGGTAAAATAGAGAAAGTGAAATTGCTGCTAACAGGCAAGCATCTAAACATCCCACAGGTAAAACAGTGGTAGAATAACGTAGTATTATATAGTGAAATCCCTTTCGAAATACAATACATCTCTTCAACACCAGTGGAATACAAAGGCAATTACTATAGTATGTCACCATATAAGGGTTAACTCGGGATTTGTCGGAGCGCGTGATTCTGTGGTATTAACATGTGGTGAAATACAACGCTGCATTGAAATGGCTTTGAAATTACTGAGGAATGTTATTAGATGTGGAAAACAATGAGGCATTTCAAATGCAATGAATTACATAAGTGCTATTGATGTAGTGGAATACAACTCTGTATTGCACCAGTCCTTTTCACTGCACATCATTTTGAATGGGCTTCAAAACACTCTGTGAAATACAACACTGTGTTTCAAAAATATCGGAACCCCAAGTTATTTTTTTATAGGTAATAAATCTTGTGTAATACGATGCTATATTTCACTGGTAGTCAAATTCTATATTATTTTATACCATTTTAAAACCGCGTTGAGAAATACTACAGTATTGCGAATGGAGAAATTTCGTAGTTTTTTGTTGTGTTGGAATTTGAATTTGCTCACAAATACAACGCCGTATTTTCTTATTTTATGTAGCTAGTTTTACTTCACCATGCAATTACGGCATTGTCATTAAAAATACATTTTAGCTAATGAAAGGTTTCAAATTTTGTTTATCAAGTAGAAAAGTAGTGTGAAAATAAACCGTATCCATACAACTACAACAATAATAAAGATTCATCGATGGTGGGTACCTTATTGACAGTTCCTACATTTGGTACTGTGCATTGCCAGTCGCAAAAAGCGGTAGTCTTAGCAAAAAGTGTAGAGGAATAAAAGAAGAAATTCAATATACTGTTTAAACGTGAATGGTTTCCAATCATGAAAAATCAAGAAAATTTAAAAGAAAAATACTATAGCAGCTAACAACTTAAATGGTTTCAAATACAAGGTCCCTTAAATGTCCAGGTGAGTTTCATCATTGTCATCATTCTGGGTAATTGTTGAGGCAATCCACATGCGTATTGCTGGAATGTTGACCTACAAAATACAAGACAAGTTTAAACTTTATCACCTGCACTTAAACGCGTTCAAATTTAGAACTATTGGCAAAGGGCGTGGGGCATCCGTGAGCGACAAAATCAATGATGCTTTTTCTGAAATAATGATCCATTTCGAGAACTCTTCATATACGCACCTCAGAAGGGTAAATCTGCTTATTCAGCAATGACATCGCATACTGTTGGAAGAGAAGTGAATATATCAAAACTACATACCTGACACACGATATATTATAGCATGCTTACTTAAATAGCAAAATTGAATTTTGAAAAATGTCAGAAGAACTTGTATCGAAAATTTTACCTCAGCGTAACTTCTAAAAACGTCCTAGAAATAATAAAATCACAAAATGTTACAACTTGCCATGAAAACTAATGGGCGCTGTCATTTTCTGTATGGCCAACTGGTAACTTGTCCTGAAAAGCGTAAAATTTTATGTTATTTGTGTAGCTCGTTTCTCTCGGTTGTGTCGAAAGTATTTAAGATATAGAAAGTTAGTTACTGCACCGTCTTCACCTTATGCAGCAAGCAGAAGGAAAGAATATTCAAATATTTTAACTGACTTTTATGTCCAGCTCGAACTCTTTATTAGAATGCGTAATCCAGGTACATGACTTTGCAAATGTACGATCGTAATAGTTCCTGTGAAAAAAAATTAGCAACATTAATTTGAAGCTTTGTAGTAATAAATAGTTTGCACAGATACCCTAACGACCTCAACACAACATTTCTTCCGGCATTTTATATGAGGAAATAGATTAACTTCTAAAAAACCGATAAAGAAATAGCAAATATCAATATGTTCAAGCAAATAAAGCCTTAGAACGAACTTATAGCTACCAAGCCAAAGGAAAGGCACAGCACATGCAGAAAACAAAGAAGCATGGAAGTGAAAACGAACCAGCCTTCACCCAGACTGCCAGCGTGCAGTTTAACTTTATTGGCTGAGATAAGGATGGGGGAAATCTGATATATTTTGTGTGCTGACAAATTTTAGGGATATATAAAGCATGCTTAACCGATTCTTGTCAAATCCTCGTTGAGAATCTTAGATTTTGGAGATATACTATGAAGGTATTCACGAAGGCTAGTTGCAATCTTCGTGTATCTGACTTACCGCATCTTCATCCCAATTTCATCATCTGAATTTTGAAGAGGGTCTAGTATTAGAAGCTTCATGCGTTTATGTGATGCAGTAGCTGCCTGAAAAAGAGTGTTGCCGTAAATAACCATTTAAATTATAATAACAACACAAACAATATTAATTATGATAATAACACCAATGACATCATCCACAATAGTAGTACTGTAAGAATAACAAAAATGGTGATAATAATAATGATAATAATAACAAAAATAATAATGTTAAATACAATGGTGAAATACTTACTGTCAAACACCAGTAACTTTGGCCTGAGTTCCTCTTGTTGCTACTGGGCAAAGCACCATCTTTTTTTCCAGTGTTTCCTATTGAAAAGGGACATTTATCAACAATACTTAACTATGTATCAGACATTAGAAAAATAACTCTAATTGTGCAGAGGAGAAAAAAAACAACAATGTAGCAATACCAAATCTATGATGCTTCTGTCAATTTGCATAAGCAAATCCAAATCCTCTATTTCGATACCATCGTCCTCCGAAAGAATAAGCTTCCAGAGCATGACTGGCTTCAAGATGGTTGCTCTGTCCTTGTTCTGTTAAAATTAACAATGCAAGAAATGTTTTTGCCATCATGGAATGCAGAACGTCGTTCAGAGAACAGGGGCAGAAAAAAAGAACACGATAAGGAGATAAAACTGAACGATACGGTGTTCATCATAGGCGTCGTTAACGGTTTATTGACGATTTTGCTGAGAATGGGGAGGCGTTCGTCACATAATGAGTCAGTAAGAGGCAAGAGGCGTTGATATTTTTATATCAGCTACCGAACCGGATCAAAATGAAACAATTCTGAGAATGAAATATCAAGTATACCATTTTTGCTGTTGCGAACAAATTCGCTGATCTAAGCAGCTCGAAGATAATTTTTCCATTCAGCATTTTGCCATTCATAATCAAATTTATATCTGCGGTGCCAAGATTTCCAAAGTGGACCTCTTGATCAGCAATCTGCAAAAAAGTTGGCATGAACATATGAAAAAGAAGAACTCTGAATAGCGCAAAACAAATAGAGACATGCTGAAAAATCAAAATAGATTTCCCTTTGACATCCAAATTACCATAATGATCCAACTTACTCGGAGTGACTCTAGTGTTACGTTTTCGAAAATGCAAAACGTGCAACTTGCCGAAAAACTTTTCTTAATACACCTAAAAAGAGATACATTTCTTGTTTCGCATTTGAATATAACTCTAGAATATCTCAACTTACCTGTGAACAAGTCAGCACTTGTTTGGCATCCCATGGCCATTGCTGCTCGGTATCCCACCTGTACCAGTCGCGGTACAGGTTGTCATCTATAGGAGAGGCACTGGTTTTCTTGGAGGCTGCTTTAGATGTCCCTGCAACGGTCGGAGCTTTTTGGAGTGCTACTTGCCACTGGGGCAACATTTGAGGCATCGTCGTCTTCAAGGAGCTCCCTCAATCCCACTGAGTTGCTGTTCCGGTGCCATCGCATGTCTTCTTTCTGCCGTTTCCAGGCTCTGAACTCCCGGTATTCAGACATAAACCTCTCTCTGCCTTTCTCTAGGCCTTCTCGTCGCTTTTTGCCATTTGTTCCTGACCATCCTCGTCATCAGAGTCCGGTGGAGTACTGATTTCCAAAATGGTCTTCACTGACACCCTTTTTTTGAATTCTTTTACGGCCTCGTCGTCATTACCATCCAGTATCCGATCAGATATGGCCTCTTTTACTTTCTGCATTCGAATTTTCTAAAAATAGAAATAAACTTTTTAGAGTAAAAAATACATAGCATGTCTAGAGTTGGCGGACATGCAAATTGTTATCAGAAATATAAAGATATTGTGTAAATGCAATAGTAGGCAAGACGTACCCAGTTCTCCGCGTGCAACTTTCTTAATTTTCTCATACCACGCCTCTTGGCAGCATCCGATTTCAACACCTCGTTTCTTCTCATGTTATTGTAGTAGTCTCGTAGCCTTAAATTACAAGACCAGGAGTCCGCATCAACGGACCAGGCAGCTTGCATCTCTTTTTTCAATGTTTGGATCAGCTTTTGTTTCGTTTTTTCGCTCATTTCGCACCATTGAACAGTACTCACTGACCCTTTCACGTCCGAGTGTATGTTGAACACTCTCTTCATGGCTTTCTACAAAATAAATTGCAACTGGAAAATAAACGATAGAATATATTCTGCACTTACGCTATCGAGTTGGTTTATGAAAACAATTCAGATTCCATTCTAGGAAATCCTGAAGATAAGGTACACCCTTGCTTGAAACCTATTGTTTAGGTGGAAATCCGTCGAAATCCATTTGTTTAAGGAGAATTTTCCTCTTACTGGGTCCTAAAATGCATACTTTTTTATAAGAATACAGTCTATAAGAATATTGAGGCTCTAAATCACTGAAATTTAAGAATTATTTAAGAATAATGCCAGACTCAAGCTTCACCAAGACAATTTTTTATTTTTCTGCGTTTTGGCACAAGGCACAAAATGTGATTGTCGCTGTAGACTACATGTTTTAATAAACATTGGACTACATTGCTTAAACGAGATTGACAGAGTTGAAATAGTACTTCTACTGTAAATTAGGATTTTTCTATCAAAAATGCCAAACGACAAAGATTTTACTTTGTGATAACATTGCAAATTCAAAATAATTTAAACATGTTTTTTAGCTCAAACTCGAAAAATTTTGTGGAGGCTTGGCAAAAATTAAGATATTCCTATAAAACTTTGATAACACTATAACACTATTCCTAAAAATTGTGTAACAGATTGTTAAGAAATTCCGCTCAGGCCTTCGCTCAGATGGTATTATATTATGGCGTCTCTACATTGCAGAACTTCTTTACATTTACATTTCCTGTGGATAATGATGGCTATTGAAATCTAGGATATCCTACAATAGGATGTATGGCGCTGTCTAATCACGTGTAATTTACCCTACACAATGTGTTGCACATAACGTATTGTGGATAAAATGGAAAAAAGTAATTTCTGCATTTTCAACAAATTGTTCTGACGGGAGACATGATCAGCTTCATGATTTCTGAAATGAGCCCTTCAGAGAAGTTGCACAATCTACAAACACTTATTTCTTATAGGAAACTCTTATTAAGAAACCCAGACTCTCGAAAGGCCAAAAAATTTATGAACGTTCTTCACCTAAGAAACTTTCCATCCCACTCTGCAAAATATTTTTAAATTCTTTCGTTTCTTATTAAAAAAATAACGGTACAGCAAAAGCTAGCACATGAGAACCACGTTCCGCTATTGATTCCTGAAACATCCCTTCTAGAAAAGAGCTCTTTAATAGAAGGAATGGATTTGAAATGACACACCCAAGTTACATTTCAACCATTTCAATCCCTGCATTTTACTCTCCACAGCTGGGCTGGCGGATAAAGTCTAAAGGCAAACCGCCCTTTTATAACCAAAGCCCGTTTCCTTTGATGTTGGAAAGCCTCGCCCGTGACGTTTTTTAACGGATATCTAGGGATGGCATCTAAACAATAATATTAAACAAGTACTATTTCATTCGTCCCAGGAATTCAAACAAATCTCAAGGGGCGTTTACGTATAATGTTCTGTCATATGAGGGTACTTACCGAGGGTATGTTGACTGCTTGTGCTTTCTTACTACTTTTAGTTTTAAGATCCCTGTTTTCATCCTCCAACTTTGCAATTCTCGCCTGCATAGCTGCAATTTCTTTCTGAATTTCCATTTTGGTTTTTTCAGCGAAGATGTACGCAATAGCAAAATTCCTAAATAGAATCTGTGATGGAAGTTAAGTTCGCTGCACGCAATGCAGCATTCTTCTGCCACGCCTTTTTAAATGGTTCAATCAGAGAGCGTGCACAACATCACATGACCTTGACGACTGCTTGATTTTCTTTCAATCTTTTTAGTTTCAAAAAATGTCCTTGATTACCTTCTTTTGTTTTCATTAGGGATACAAAAGCAATTTCATCAAATTCAAAGATCAATTAGATCACTATTATTTTTGTGCTCGTAAAAATTATAGCGTCATAATACCTTTTCTTCTCAGTTAGATCATTATGTTTGTCTGCCAATCATTTAGAGGACCGCAGAATACCTTTAAATACGACCTGATCCATAATTGTTAAGTATCTTTCTATTTTAACCAAACATCACATCCTATACAGACATCAAGTTATTTGTATGTGAAACGTCTTCTCAGTTATGGAGCGCTGTGTATGTACTAAATGTAAAGGGGAGAAACTCCTTTCTCGACGTTCATTGGAGTATCATCTTGACGTATACGGACGCATGTCAGAACGAAATGAAAACGCCAGTCATTCTAATTTAAGCAATGCTGCCGAAATTCAAGCCGAGTCTAATGTGTTAATACAAGGTGCGTTTATCGTATGTTATGTTATTTCGAAATGCTATATTATGTCGAAAGGCTTTGTCTTCGAAAGGCTATACACAAACCAGCCATTTTTTTAATAAAACTACTCATTTTAACTGTATGTTTGAATTTTAGACGAGGAGGAAACGGAAAACGAAACGGAATTTGAGTACTACGATAATTTTCAAGAACCTATGAATACCTCAGCTGAGGAAACTGGTAAATATTTATTTCCATTATGTTAACAATATAATGCGCAGTATCATCAATTTCATATCTTGATTTTGCTTCTGTTGTTCCATGGTGCTTTTGTCGAACAAGCTTCTGACTAGCAATATGCCGTTTTTTTTCACCAGATAGCGATGGACATAACTGCAATGCAGACTGTAGTAGTGACGACGAATTCAATGAAACTTTGGGAGAAAGAATTGCCTTTGAAGGTAGGAAAACATTTTTCGACCACGCCCTTTTTAAATTGAGAGACACCATTTTCTATAATAGAAAACGCACTTTTTATGCTGTAAGACCCCCTTTTCACATGAGAAAAAAGGTTTAGAAAGAAACTGTACGCATTTTTGCTTTTCATGTGTTATCTTGTACACTTCTATGAAGACTTAAATTGATTTTTTTGTTCATATTCACCTATTAAAAATTATACAGCAGTTTATGACGCAGTTTTTGACATGGTGAACTATCAAAAACAGACATTTTTGTAAAAAAAACCGTCCATCGGAGACTACTTATGGCTTTTCTGAAATCAAGAAACTCTTCGGACTAAGCTTCAGACACAGCCTACTATATGGCTCAGAGCATAGTTTGTAAACAAAAATTAGTATATGGCTCTGTATGAACGGCTTTTACAAATGTTAAGTGACCCCATTCCAACTTTTCATTGCAGTAAAAGATTTCTTTCTCTTTCGGGGATGGCTAGCCACCCCATCAACCCCCTTGATCAGGCTCTGTGATAGTTGTTGTTAACCTGTATGAGATATTATTATACTATATTTTTTATTTCTCCTCGCAGGAGACGCTGTTGCAGAAAGTGTTTCTCTTCTGGACATCGACGCAGGTGACAACAGAGAATCGAGTTTGCCATCTGCAAACGAAGAAGTGCAGTCTGGAAACGGAGACTTAAGCTTTTCTTTTTGCCAGTGGATATCATTGATGATACTTTGGTGGCAAGCAAAATTCAACATTACCAATGCAGCTCTGTCTTTCGTTCTACTTCTGGTTGGCTGTTTGCTTGCAGTTGTTAGTCACCCATTTCAGTATTATTTTCCCACCACAGTTTACAGACTGCATTCATTTTTCATCCCTGAAGCAGCACTAGAGGATTTTGTAAAAGTAGTATGCCCATCGCTGACGTGTAATGCAGTTTACGATGTTGATGATTCACGTGAAAATATCCCTGGTGGCATGGTTTCCAAAAAATGTTCATCGAGAGTATTTGGCAGAGAGTGCGGTGAACAGCTTCTGTATGTGAGACATTTGTCGAATGGAAAAAAAACACTTGTGCCTTACAAAATATTTATGTTTCATGCACCTAGTCAATGGTTGAGGGAACTTTATCAATCTAAAAACTTTAGAGAGCTTCTTAGATGTCGTTTGCAAAAGCCGAGGGTGCCTGGGTATTCTGAGGACATTTGGGATGGCAAATTATGGCAAGAATTCCAGACAGATAACGAGGGGAAGAGCTTGCTGAAAGAAAAGGACAACATTGCATTTATGCTAAATATTGACTGGTTCAAACCATTTAAGCGAAGTCAGTACAGTGTCGGGGCCATTTATCTGTCAATTCTGAATCTTCCTCGATCCGAACGACAATTGAAGAAGTGGACACACCTGGTAGGGATTATTCCAGGCCAAGGAACCGAGAGTTCACATAAATACCTTTTGAAGCCATTGGTGGAAGACTTGCTCCAGTTATGGAGGGGTGTAAACATTTTAATTAAGCAGTCAGGTGAAATTGTACCCGTTCGTGGATTCCTTCTATGTATTGCTTGCGATATCCCTGCTCTGAGGAAAACCACACAATTCTTAAGCCATAAAGGGAGGAAAGGTTGCAACATGTGCGAAATTCAAGGAGAAAGAGAATGCATAGACGGGAGGCAAACTGGAAGAATGAGCTACTACTCACACAACGCAGCATTTACTCCACGATCAAAAACGAATGTTTTAAGGCAATCAGCAGCTTATACCCGAGCAAGAAATAGAGCAGAAGCTGACAGAATTGCTAAGCAAAACGGGGTACGTTACACTGAACTGCACAGATTACCGTACTGGGATCCTGTAAAAATGTGTTCTGTGGACCCTATGCACGCACTGTTGCTTGGGTTGGTAAAGAACGAGGTCACAATGCTGTTGAATACCGATACAGATTCACCTGCATTATCACCAAGTAAAAGAGAAGAATTTCGTAAGAGATTGAAAGACATAAAAATTCCATCCGACTGTGGAAGACTACCGGACTCTTTGTTAGAAAAAACTAGTTTGGATGGTTTCACGGCACAACAGTGGCTTATTTTTGCAACTATATACGCTAGAGCCTGCCTTTTAGAGCTGATTCCAAAGAAACAGTACGAATGTCTTCGAATATTATGCGAAATTGTAGAATTGACAGCCAAACACCGTTTGAAAGCTACGGAAGTAGAAACACTGAAAAAACTGATAGAGCAACACCATCACATTTTTTGTAAAGTCTACGGTAAATGGAATGTATCGATAAATTATCACATGATGCTACATTTACCTGAGACGATAAAAAATTTTGGACCATGTCATGTCTTTTGGTGCTTCGCATTCGAGAGAATGAATGGGATCCTAGGCGCACTGCCCACTAGCGGCCGGGTTATCGAAAAAGATATTTTCAAACGTTTTTTCTTGCAACAACATGTATTACCTACCGATGCCTTCCATCTCCTACCATCTGCTCACCAGGGTGCAATAACATCATCTTTTCCCCAAATTATAGATGCGATCAGCGAAACATATGAAGCAGAAATGCATGATATGAATTACTCGGACGCAGTAGAGAATCTACGATGCGATGAATACCTGTCTGAGCAAGTAGGGCAGCATGATGATCCGTTTGAAAGACAGTGTTGCATTGAAGCATGTGAAAGTGCATTTGATTTTCAGCCAGCGAAACTTCTGCCCTCTTCGCGCCTGAATAAGGAAATGAGTGCGCAGATGCAAGATGAAGTACAAAGGCATCTGGAAACATTGTTTGGAGAACGATTTTCATATCTGTCGCCTTCCTTAGACAAATATGCACGTTGCAAAGTCAATGGCATGGTTTTCTCCTCAGACATGCACAGAACTGAGCGTTCGGGAAAAGCCAAAGTATATTGTGCAGTAAATGATGAAGATGCTCCCCAACCCTATTTCTGCAGAATAATGTTCTTCTTCAACGCCAAATGTGTTGTCACTGCGGAAACCTCGTCTCAACCTATCCAGAAATCGATACCATTTGCGTACGTGAAATGGTATAGGCCAGGGAGTGCGAGGGAGGGCAAAGAAAAGGTTTCGTGTCTGCATCAAATCAGAGGAGACTTTTACAAGGATAATAATGTTCTTGGCGTTTATAGACTAATAAATCGTATTGTGTTAATACCATACAGACAATCGTATTTAGTTGCACAATTGCAGTGCTGAGTTAATGTGTGCCCTCTTTTTATTTCCGGTTATGTTAAGGTCTTTATATATTACTGATTTCGTATTTTTAATTCTAATGTTTCGTTGTTATTCATACTTTTTCATTGCAACTTTATAACATTGTATCATATATTGTTATATTGTTATGTTATGTTTGTAAATTAGGTTAGGAGCCGTCTCAGCCTGTAGATTAAAGACCCTAATAGGCTACAGTACTGCTACTAAATTTAGTAGCAGTACTGTAGCCTATTAGGGTCTTATCCTTATGAGTTTCAACATTTTTCCAAGGAACACAGGAATCGACAGGAATTTAATATATCAAACTGAAAGAGGCAGGCTTGCTAGTAATTATTTACATTTCAGATTTTCGATTAAAACATACAGGTAATTTATCATTTTACTTGGCACCAGTGAGATATAACATTATTCATCTGTTCGAAATACCTTAAATACAACAGTAGTTATCTGTATGTTTGAAAAGCCCCTGTATTCTACTAATTCTAAAAGGATATGATGCATGTAGGAGTTGAATAATAATTTATCCAAATAAGAAGCCCCTTTTAAATATAACAGTATTCATCTACATGTTTGAAATACCCCCTGTATTCTACCAATTCTAAAAGGATATGATGCATTTAGGAGTTGAATAATACTTTATCCAAATAAGAAACCCCTTTTAGATATAACAGTATTCATCTACATGTTTGAAATACCCCCTGTATTCTACCAATTCTAAAAGGATATGATGAATTTAGGAGTTGAATAATACTTTATCCAAATAAGAAGCCCCTTTTAAATATAACAGTATTCATCTACATGTTTGAAATACCCCCTGTATTCTACTTATTCTAAAAGGATATGATGAATTTAGGAGTTGAATAATACTTTATCCAAATAAGAAACCCTTTTAGATATAACAGTATTCATCTACATGTTTTAAATACCCCTGTATTCTACTTATTCTAAAAGGATATGATGAATTTAGGAGTTGAATAATACTTTATCCAAATAAGAAACCCCTTTTAAATATAACAGTATTCATCTACATGTTTGAAATACCCCCTGTATTCTACGATTTCCAAAAGAATATGATGCAGTTAAAAGTTTTATAATACTTTATCCAAATTGCAAACCCCTTTCAAATTCAAAAGTATTCATCTACATGTTTGAAATACCACTTGTATTCTATAATTTCCAAAAGAACATGATCTATTTAGAATTTAAATAATACTTCGTTATAATAAGAAAACCCTTTGAAATACAACAGTATTCAATAGTATTGTCTAAGCGGCGCTGTTATTTCAATATGTGAAAGACTTTGTTCTGTATTCAGTGGATAGAATGATGCTTCATCGATATTGTTAGGGCTTGTGAAATACAACAGAATTCATCCATCATTTTAATTACTCTATCGCATTGTACAAGATAAATACGGATGGATGTATTTCGAAACTCGTTGAATTCAACAAAGCGCTAATGTCATGGTATTATAAAGGTTAATTATGCCCAAACTGAAAATAACCCGCGTTGTATTTCACCACAGTTTTACCTGTGTCCATGTGTATGGCCTAACTGAAACCCACTTGCACAGTTCTATATTATATGAGGAGCTGTATAATGATGGGTGCACTCTTGAGCGGGCAGACAGTGGCAAAGGTCACTACCGAGGCGTTCTCTGTTATATACGCAGTGACATTCAGCATCATAGAAGGAGAGATCTTGAATCTCCTGGACTGGAAGCCATTTCGATTGAAATTTTCATTGTAAAATCAAGACCAATCTTGCTGTGCTTTGCCTATAGACCCACCAACAACTCGGCCTACAGAGACAGAAACTTCACAATGAAACTCCAAGAAATGCTCGAATTAGCAACAAGTGAAGACAAAGAAGCCATTCTTGCCGGTGACTTGAATTGCAACTACCTTGTCCCTAGTGGTCATAAAGACATCAAGGATGTCACAGGAAACAATGGATTCAAGCAAATTATTCAATCACCAACGAGGACAACAAGGACAACAAAAAAGCTGATTGACATTATTGCAACAACAGATAAAACTAAGATTTGCAATTCTATTGTCCATCCCAATCCATTTATTGATCATCATCTCTCGGGAATTGTCAGAAAAATGCATGTGCAAAAGTTCGCCTCCAGGAAAATTCTAACAAGAGATTTTTGGAAAACAACAAAGAAGCGTACAAAAATGACTTGCAGAACGTTAATTCGATGGCTTAATTAATTAAAGGTCTTACAGGCTGGATAAATCAGCAAGAGAAAAAACGCAGCTTGGGATTTATTTAAGCAAAAACTAACGTTAGTGATTGATCGCCACACCCCTTATGTTGAAAGACGTAAACGAGGGCGCAGCTGCACCTGGCTAACTAAAGAAATAAAACAAAAAATGCATGAAAGGGATTACCATCTTCGGAAAGCAAGGCTGAGCGGTTGTGAACGTGAATGGTCAACTTATAAAAGGCTACATAATGTGGTAAAGAAAAAGATCTGGCAAAGCAAAGCCAACTGCTGCGGAAAGATGTTCCGAGAAAACATAGAGAACCCAAAAGACCGCTTGAAACAAATTAAGCGATCCTATCCTTCGAGTAAGAAAAGTCTAACATCTAATCGACTCACTGAAAGATTTTCAGATTGAGGCAATAACTGGGTTATTGGACGGTAGAGATGTATTTTTGTCCCAACCAACTGGGGCTGGGAAATCCCTTGTTTATCAGCCATCTCCTTTCGCATTTGGTTTTTACAACATTTTAACTAATAGAAAACTGGATGGGCTGGAAAAAGACGTTAAAGTGAAGGAGATTTTAGAGGGGAAGAAATCAAACTCTATTGTAATTGTAGTACAGCCTTTGATATCTCTTATGAGGGAGCAAATACATAAACTACGAAGCAAAGGCATCCAAGTTTGCCGTTTAACACAAAAAAGCGAACAGGCTGGTTTAGCAAGAAAAAATGAAGAATCAGACACCAAAATTGAAAACTGTTCTATTTTGTTGGCATCTCCTGAAGCGATCCTTGTTGATTCTTACCGATCAATATTTCTAAATGCAGGACTAAGAGAACGTTTAGCTTGTGTTGCTATTGACAAGGGACATTGCATTGTAAAATAGTTTGTCAGATATATCCATATAATTAGCTGTATTTTGTGAAACTTATGAAACAGAATCTTAATTCAGATTTTGTAATGTTAATTTTTTTAGGGGTGCGAATGGGAAATAAACTAAGGCATTCAGAGAACATTACTCAAAGCTATCAGAAATTCGTTCACTAGTTTGTACAAGCAGAAGAATACCATTTGTGTCTTTGATGGCTACTGTCTTGCCAAGTGTCAAGAAAGCTATCATTATCAATTTACAAATGCAGTGCGTGCAAAGAATAGTCGAAATGCCAGATTGAAATAATATTCGTTATGCTATACTGAAAACTGAAAAACATGATCCATGTAAAATATTTCAGTGGTTAATTGATGATGTTAGGGAACATGGTTATGAAACATCTAGAGTCATTGTATTCTGCCAGAGCCATAAACATTGTAGAACACTATTTCGCGAATTCGACATTGGGTTTAAAAATGATTACCCAAGCTATGAGACAAGACCATGTGCGATGTTTCATGTCGAGACAGATGATGATGTTAAAGATCATATTATAAAATCTATGGGATGCGAGAAGGAAAGGTTTGTGTCGTTTTTCCAACTACCGCATTTGGGATGGGAATCGATTGTAGAGGATTGCATTTGGGTCATTCCATATGAAATCATCCAGCAAATTTCAAATTTGACACCACTATACCTCAGATTTTAACTATTTTCAAAAAATATGACCGCCATTATAAGAAATAAAAAGCACCAAAATTTCAGCTTCATATCTCTTACGGTTTTCTCTTAATCACACTTTCAAATTTTGCTGACATCAGCAATTTTCACATTAAACGCCTCTTAGTTTTTCACATTGCGCCTCGATAAAATTCTGGATATCTTGGTAACCATTTCACATATGTTGATGAAAATAGGTGACAACCCATTTCTGTGCCTGCTGATTCCAAATTTGGTATCAGATCACTGATCACATGATGGGAAAATATCATTTTGGGCATATGAAATTGAAAATTTTCATTTGCGGAAGTACCCCTTTTCAACCATAAAATCAGGGTTGTTGACCACTTGTGACATAAAATGTCAATGTTCCATCTTAAAGAGTATAGCTTAAAGTTACTTTGGAGCAGAGTTTTAATTTTGGTATATGAAAGGCAAGAAATTTATGGAGCATGAAACTTTTGCTTTTTAGCGACCTTGTATAAGCAATAAAACTAAAGTACTGCAAGTGATTAATGCTAACAACCTTTATATATGATTTAATTTGAACTATATTTGTAATCTTAAGTGTATTAACTGATAAATATATAAAATAATAAACTTAGCTTTCTTTAAATCTATGTACAATATGATTTTTTGGTGAGTGCTTTAAATCTCAGAATGAGAAAATCTTTAGTTTATATGCAACTGGCAATTTTTACAAAAATCAGCATCTGTTATGGTGTATATTCTTCCATTCACAGTAGCTGGAGTGTCAATGCTACATATTATGTCATTGAAAGGCACCCAAGATGTCTCTCTTTTTCGA
Organism: Chrysaora quinquecirrha; assembly: GCA_014526335.1. Lineage (NCBI taxonomy): Eukaryota > Metazoa > Cnidaria > Scyphozoa > Semaeostomeae > Pelagiidae > Chrysaora > Chrysaora quinquecirrha. Next base: position 44,842 of record JACTAT010000215.1, read on the forward strand.
ATGTGCTACAAGTCACGGAAAGTCACCATGTGATGGAGTGGGTGGTTTCAAATTGGGAGAACGGTCCCTGACACAAGATCATATCATTATTTTGAGCAAATCCCAGCTACTCTTGCTTTATGATATAAAATAAAACCAGTGATGATTTAAAGTGATTCTATTTCCAGAATACAGGACCCGAGACCAATAAATCATTTGAGTTAATGCAGTATGTTGCGTGTAAATACAAGCAGTTTTGGTGGATTGGAATGATAGTGGAGACAAGTTCTTTGAGGATGTCAAAATTGTTTGTATGCTCCCACATGGACCAACCAGAAACTTTTATTGGCCAAATACTGAGGCAGCTGGAGTGTCAATGCTGCATATTATGTCATTGTAAAGCACCCAAGATGTCTCTCTTTTTTGAGCTGCCTCACTATTTGGCCAATAAAAGTTTCTGGTTGGTCCATTCACAGAAGAAATTGCTGACGTCAGCAAAATTTGAAAGTGTGATTAAGAGAAAACCGTAAGAGATGTGAAGCTGAAATTTTTGGGTTTTTTATTTCTTATCATAGTGGTCATATTTTGAGAAAATAGCAAATATCTGAGATATAGTGGTGTCAGCCTCTGGATGATTTCATATGGAATTACCCATTTAGTAGTTCATTATGGACCTCCTGGTAACATTGACGATTATGTGTAGGAAAGCGGCAGGGCTGGCCGTGATGGAGCCAACAGCAATGCTGTACTGGTTTGTTTCCTGCGATGAACATCAGCAAATACAAGTCCTGCAATGAAAATTTACTCTTAAAACGAGGATGGTTGCAGAAGACAAATGCTTTTCAAATATTTCGGGCGAAGTGCTATTAAACCTCCTTTATTAGGACATGCATGCTGTGACCTATGTTACAACAGTGTTACAACTATGTTACAGTTGCAAATGTAAAACATGTGATGTAACCACCATAAATCAAACTCTATCTTCTATAGAAGAATACTGTCAGAAACTCCAAATAAGCAGACTCAACACTGATGAAGTACCAGAAAAAACTTTATCTTACACCGGCAAAGAACTATTGGTGGAAGAATAAATGTCGCTTACAAGTGCAGAAGTAGCTGCAGCATCAAATCAAATTGTTGGTAGCAATATCATCACTGGATTTCCTCTTAGAGCTATCAGCGAGATTGTATTCAAAGTCAACACTTTATTGATGAAAACTTGATATGGCTTCGAACTAGTTTGCTCGAAAAGCAATTTGTATCAAAAATTTTAAATATAATCCAAAGACTTAGATTAAGCTTCTTGATAAGGAATCTAAATGCCCAAGGTAATATTTTAGTATCGAGCGAAAAAAGTACACTTCATGAGTCCGATGATTCAAACGCAACGGACACTGGTCAAAGTAATTCTAATTCTGACACAGATGATAGCGATGCAGTAGTATTAAGCAGAACAAAACGCAGAGCAAATTATGCACTTGATTCAAATGATGAGGTAGATACAGACTGACTCATATAGGTGCAATGTTATTATTGAAAGTTATTATTACTTGATATATTTAAGCTGTATAAAACTTCTGATATTTTCACACAAATTTTTTGAAATTGTTATAAAAAACAATGCATATAAGAAGCCAACATTTTATATTAAGCATAGTTTTTAAACAATCATGTAATATCAATAATCAGAATAATAAACAGTTCAGCTATGTACTATATATGTTAAAAATGCTAATTTTTTTACCTTATCTGTCATCCATACCTTTAATAACGTTATGTCCAACCTACTCATAATGCTCTCCGGAAAATCAGGAAATGCTTCGTACTTTCTTCCAGGTTTACATATCAAAAGTTCTTTTTCTTTGAGGTGTGCAGCAAGTGCTATAACATCTTCAACATCTTGTGCTGGCCTGATTGGGAGTGTACATTTGATTGAGTGTCAAACGACTTCATGATGTTGTCAATTGATTGATAAGTAGAACCTGCTCAATGTATAGTTATTGTAGTTACCTTGCTGTTAAACTCCCTTAAATAGACCTTCAATTTTATACACAGCAAACATAGAAGCGCAGTTTTTTATATACTTACCACCATTGTGCATTCTGTTCTTTTCGCTTCAAAGAAGTTGTTAGATTGGTTTAAGAACAGTTGACATGGTATACCATCTGTTGCATGTAAATCCAACTTTCGTTTTTCTCTTACAATTTCTCGTACTCTTTTCGATTCAGATGTTAGAACAGTGTCACTTGGCAAACCGCTTTTTACAGATCTACAAAGATATTTTTCCACAGTATCTTTTCTTCCTTGGTAAAGGGTTTTCTCTCTTTTCTCTTGGTTACCCAGAGCAGTTTGAATACAGCGGTGGCAGGATTTACAAAGAACCTTAAAATCCATCTCAGTTAATGTTACATCTAGATACAATTCAATGTTTCTACCAGCTGATGTCTTTTCTACATCATTCTTCCACAATTTCAGTACATTGTCTTTTGAATTTTTTTACGTGTCTATACTAGTTTGGCAAACAAGACAATATTTAGAACTAAATAATGGTGATATATATTCGCTTATTTTTTCGGTGTTCACTCTCTACTTGGTTCCATTCTGACATATCACCAAAATTCCCTTTTCACATTTTGACCTTATCACAAAATTATCACGTTTTATATGCATCCAACTGGGGGGTATTAAAAATCATATGATAGTTAATCAACGTTATTTTGTGCAGGGGATCTCCTAAGGACACATCTGTGTCAAACAAAAGGGTTCTACAAAATTTAATGCGTTTCTTTGCTAATGATAAAAAGAATCCTTTTACTGCACATTAGTTTGCACCTGGTGAAACTGGAAATAGCAGGTCAATGTTGCTTATATGGAAATAACTATATCCACTCGTAATTACTACATCCATTTTGTCCTACATGTGCAAAATAAATGTACACGCCCTTGCCAAGAGACAATAATTGAAAAATGTGGAACCAGATAAAGATTCTGCATGTTAATTTGCACCTGCTAAAACGTTTTCTGGTTTAGAAATTGTAGTGTGCTTCTTTCTTTCACACTAATTTGAAAGACTGCAGAGAAACTTCAACCCATGCTCTGATAATGACTACCCGTAATTGCCACATGTATTCTCTTTTCCCCTCTTATTTAGAAAAATAGGCTGAGAAGTTCATCCAGCTGGCTTTTATAGTTGATCAAATGAAGTAAAACTCAAGGCATTCCTACTTAAAAAGAAAAAAATGATTTCAATGCGCAAAGCATGCTTTACGTAGATAACATAAATGAAATTAAATACTGAAAGTGCTTACAGATAAAATCCTTTGACAGCCATTCCTCGGCTCTTCTAGATCAGGGATCAAACTATTAGTCCAGTCAACTTGTGGTATGAGCTCAAACAAATTGCAACAGAAATGGAAACATTTCAAAAAGATTACAAAATGTATGTTTACCTTGGAAAAAAAAGTCCTTAGAAATCATGCGAGTGGAACATTGGATAATAATGATGTCACTTAAGGTGGTACATTAGCTAAATTTTGAAACATGGTGAATGCTGCAAAACTAGATTGCCTTGTAATAAAGAATCAAGTTAATTGTTTTAGAGTTGCCCTCACCCAGTAGCTTTCTTTGATAATTCGACTACTATTTATCTGCGAAAAAAATTTTCACTCCGCACAGTATCTTGAAGTTTGTTATTGCCTCAATTTTTGAAAGCCATATAGCTTGTCATGGCCAACGACAGACATTGTGAAGTCTGAGCCCTGAAACAAGATATTTATGGAAATAAGCTATCTACTTTTTAGAATGAACTCTACCCCAAGTTGGTTTTTGAGATGAATCTACTTTCTTGAGGGCAAAACACCGGTTGAAAGGATTTAAAATATGAAATTTAAATTCAAGATTATAGCTCGCCTCTGCACTGAAAGGGCTGTTTCTTTTAGGCCTGTTTGGCTTTCCAACATAACCTCTTGCTTGCAAGCCTGCAGGATTCACATCCTGCATAACTGCATAAACGAGTCTTCTTGGGATATTTAGGGCATGGACCTCCCGAACCGTCTTGTGCAGAGAGCGATACCCAAGACAACAACCAGGACTGTCCATCTCCTCTCTTATAACCTCTTGTACTCAATCCACATCAATGTCACCGTTGATAAACTTTATTCCAAAAAATTGAGCCTTCTGCATAGACTTCGAAAGCTCCACGCATACTGTGGATAACCTCTGCTCACAAAATCTAATATTTCTTTGCGCTTGAGGTTTTGAGAGACATATTTTCTCAAGTCTTCTTTTAATTCACTATCATTTTGCCAATCTGAGTTTCGAATGTTGGTTTTATGCGAGAATTGTAAATGTGTGTAAATCGATAAATTTCCCGCCAGTTCTTGAGTCTTGAAAGGCATTGTGGGATATGGCACTGATGGGCCATGACTCTGGTGTCATGAATGGTAATGGCACTGATGGGCCACCAGCCTATTTCTAATTTTAATAAAGTAAAAAAATTAAATCACATCAATAACATTAAAAAAGAGATTTAAAAAATCAAATAAAAATAGTATAAGATAAATTAGTATTAAAAATTAAACAAATACAATTAGATAAAATAAAAAAAACCAAAATAAAATAGGTATTGAAATAAAAAAAGAAAATGAAATAAAAAAATCGAAATTCCAAGAGTAGAAGTAATAAATTCATACAACATCCTATGGCACTGATGGGCCACCATACAGCTGTCTACTGACGAAGATCAAAAGCACGAGCCAGGAAGAATGATATGTTAGAGCTGTGATCACAGGTGGTGGGGAATAAGACAGAAAACAGGATGAATTTTCTTAGGCCCTGTGTACTTATAATTCCAATGAGATTTGATTAACCAAAAAGTTTGACTAAATACAAATCGACTATCTACTTATACAATCTGTTCCTTCTTTTCTTTTTGTCTTGCGAGTTTGTCAAGCCAGCGCTGTTTTTGTTTTTATTTGCTTCCGTCTGCTGTATGCTACAACTAGGCCGAACCGCCATTTCAATAACTAGTACCAGGCTCCTACTCTGCGGCATAGCATAAGCACATGGAGCACAGTATAAATATAAATAAGATAAAGGTCTGCAGGTTGCCGTGAAGCCAAATCACACTTTGTGTTTTCTTCTTACGCCCTTGCTTTGCTCGTCAGCCAGTAACCACCAAGCTTTTGCCCTCAAAATGTTCACACAACATTCCTCTATGTAACCATGGCTTCAAAATAAATAAATCCTCTGTCTTTTCCAGACAAGAGGCCGAAATGGGCACACCGATCGGAGTCTCCGGATGATCGAGGAAAACCACCGGTCCATTCCTGCGCAGTGGCATTCAAAAAATGGGCAGCGTCAAGGGTTTTATTTCTATTTATTTCATTTTATTTGAAGGAAAATCGAATAAATAAATAAAAAAATATTTAAATTATCAATATTCAAACATGATTCAAAGGTAGAGGTAGCTTTTCGACCAGCAGGCTGATTCCTATAGGGCTCTCTTGACTAAAAATTGCAGATAAAACCTTAGAAATCCTGCAAATCTGGAACTAATTGATTACAATTGCAACTTAAGATCAATGTTTATCTATTTTCGTTGGTATTTTTTCTAAATCTTAAGTTTTATCTGCAATTTAAGTCACAGGGCCTAAGAAAATTCATCCTGTTTTCTGTCTTATTCCCCACCACCTGTGCTGTGATCATATAGGACAAACAGAAGCTCAATGTTATAAACTGAAAACTTGCCACAACTATAATCGCAAAAGTCATATTGCCAAGTACTGTAGAAGTAAGAGCCAAGGAGATAATCAAGTTACCAGTTAACAGCTGGTAGATTAGGTCAAACAGAGTATCAACAAGAGAGGGCAGAACTAGCCAGTGTATCAAGAATTATGCTACAAGCAGAAATTGCATGCAGTAAAGATGTTTACAATTTATGACATTAGTTATAAGTCGTTGAAATTTGATTAAAATGATAACACAGGTGTTTTGCCAGTTACAAGAAAAGTATCTAAAAATAACGATGGAAAGTTACAATTTAAAGGAGAACTGAAACGTCAGAATTATTTTTTGACAGATGAAGGTAGAACTTATGAGATATAAAATTCTTTTTTAATTTTTCAAATATCTCCACTAGTCTTTGACTTATGAGCAATCAAAGTTTGTACCGAGAAATCTACCGAGTGCCTTCCGAAGGCTTCCGAAAAAGCTTTGAGCTTGTAACGTCACAAATACCTTGTTTGTTCATTTCATTTCATCATTTCATCATTTGCTCATCGGAGTGTCTGGCGCGTTTGTCTATACCAAGTTGTTTTTTTGATTTCGTAAAGTATTAAAAAAGAAAGAGAATTGATAAAATGTCATTTTCAGATTCGGAAACAGAGTTCTCCTATCCAGATTTGCAGGAACAGGCCGCTATTCAACCATATATGTTCGAGCCAGCGCTGCAAAGTTCTGAAGACGATAGGCCTAATTTGGAGGATGACTCGAGCGAGGAAGATGAGGAAGATATCAATATCGATAGACTTGGAAACACAGAATGGTAATTAACATTTTGAAATCATTAATTTGTGCTTTCACACGTATATATTATGTATCATTTTTACAGAATTCTCACGCTATTGCGTTTAAAATGTATCAAAACTTGATGCATATTCTGATTATAGGTGCCACTGCGGTAACTGCATGATGATGGACACAGGGAGGGAGAGCATTTGTTGCAAGGAGATTGACAGAGTTAGCCAGCGATGTGGCGATCTTGAATGCATTACACAACATGATGGTTTCTCAGCACTCTGCCTTAACAATCATGTTGTGGAAGCAGCAATTTACCAGTATGTCGATGAGGTTATGTGGATGACACACCAGCTTTTGAGTGAGTCCATTAATTTCTAATTGAACATAATACTCCAAAAAGTGAACATACGTATAGCTATTATACATTAATCTACAGCATCTCGTTAAAGAATTCTAATTTGAAGAAACTTTTTTTTGGCAATGATAAAAATGTTGACAGCAGTCTTTTGAGAATTTCCAGATACTATATTGGAAATCATACTGAGGAATAATTTTCAATAACACTTTGACATGATTCATGCCATTTTCCAGGCTTTTCAGATACGTTGCATACAGGCAATTTGTCAGGTGGATTTGGCGGAGACTTGGAAGGCATGTGAAGATGGTGTTACCTTCCTGTGTGGTGAAAAAGATAAGAAGCCAATTTCCATCAGAGGCTTATACAGGTTTCAAGTTTCCTGACATAGATCATTAGCCTGAAATTAACAAGGTAAATTATAGATGAGCTATCTAAATCTATGTACAAGTGCTTGATGCAAGGTAACCCTAGGTCAGACATAGTAAATAGCTAGAAGAACAGGCAAGGTTAAATAATGCTGGGAAATTTTGCAGAAGTCTGTGAATTGACTCTATAAAATCCTTGCATCAAGCGCTAATTTAACAAAACTGTTAACATTTAATACAAATTCCAAAGTTTACATATAAACTACTTAAAAATAAAAGAGAACAACACTTTTTTCAGATACCACTCAAAATTCATTTTCTGGCCTTTTTACGCCTGCTTCCCATTGCTGCCTCGCTGACTTTTCTTTTTTCTTGATTTCTTACGCTGCTGTTCTTCTTGCAGCTTAACAGCATTTTGTTTTGCAGGAGCAAATCTTGCTTTGTGTTTCTTGACGAGTTCACTTTTTTCTTCTTTTTGAAAAGCTGCAGCTAGTGGCTCAGGACTTATTAAATGTGCACCAGTATCTTTCTTGGCTGTAGCATGTGTAGAAAGTTTTTGCCTTCTCTTGATTGCTCTTCCCATAATCTCCCTGACGTAACCTTGGTAACAAAAACCACAATAAGAGTGTGTTTTTTTAAATAACCAAAAAACCAAACAAATCAGTGAAAACGGCTTAATTCACCATTTCAACTAACCATATGTGCTTTTTGACTTGATAGGCTTAACAACCCCTGACATGTTATATTTCAGATAGGATACTTTCCATCTTTTTTCACCCTGTTTGGTCTCCATTTGTTTTTGGCCTGTGTTCTCATTGAAATGCATTGCAGCTAAAAGTACCCTGGGGAAAAAATCCTTTCTTAATTATTTTTTACAGGATTCAAAAACAGTTGAAAAATGGAAACAGAAGGACAAATAGAATTGCATTACACATGCGGAAATTAATTGTGTTACCTAGATTGCATAGATTGAAAATGGAAATGTGTGTGCTTTGGTGCAAAATGTAGAACAATATTGTGAAATGACTCAAGGTGGCTTGTTTGCTGTGAAGGTAATAGTTTGCATATATCTTTGACAAGTTGTGGTTTTGTCAGTTTATCTTTTAACTCTTTGTATCCAGCACTTCCTGTAAACAGATGAATGCCAGATAGAGTGACAAATACCAGACTGACCTTTCTTTAACCAATTACGCTGTATGGGTCCATGTAAACATTTCTTATACAAAGTCCCATGACCATCATGCTTATTGACTAAATGATTCAACAGTGAAAGCCATTTCTCTTTGACAAGTTTTTCATTACCATTGCTCGAGCTTGCGCACCAGTAAACATGGTTTTTGATTGATGGAACCCAGGCATTTACTTCGGAAGATTTTTTCTTTTTCACGATTTTCTTCACTTTTTTCAAATAGCTAGAATAGTAAATTGATAATTCACAACTGTGCCATTATCATAAATCAAAACCCAGGACTGATGGTACTTGCAAACCCTTGGCAGTAGAGCTACAATCTCCTCAGGAAACCAAAGAAGGGTCTAAATATTTATTTATTGAATTTCCTATAGGCACGACCATCGGCAGTTGTCAAAAAAGCCAGACCTCTACACAATTTTTGTAATTAATTTCCAAGATTGAAACATCCATTTTTGAAAGTTTCCTCCAAGTCCCTGGTTTTTAAAGTGCCAAAATATTGTACTCACATTTTGCTACATGAAAAACATCAAAGTAGTGCTTTTTAGTAGGATTTTTTTCTCTCATGAATTTCTTCACACAAGAATGTCTGTCTGTTACAAGGGCTGAAAAATCTATGCCTCGATCTTTGATTTCCTTGAATGCATGTTGTAACCCAGCCAGTTCCATCCGATTTGAGCCACCAACCTCATTACACTGCAGGTATAAAGAATTTGTCATTTATTCTTTAAGACTCTAGGTAGCAAATTGTGTGCTTAGATTTACACAAAATTTCCTCTAACAATAAAGATTGTCACTCAAAATGTGTTACCTGTAATGTTTGAACGCTAATTATTTTATTCGATTGCAGGTCCATCAAAGAATATGTCCCATACTTTGCTGAATAACCTGGGGAATCCATTCGAGCATCTCCGCCCAGTATACTTATCTTTGAGCAACCATTCAGAAGCTGGTCTTGTACATATTTCCATTGTTCCAGAATCGAAGGGACCAAATACATTTTTTGAATGAGGTGGTATGTTCTCTCACCAAAACAAGGTGACTGCATATTACTCAGAAATAGAAATATTTTAGCTGGTTGACATCCGGAAAGTAAGGTATTTGCTGCTATGACAAAGTTTCCCATTGGCATATCACCAAGCATTGGCTGACTACACCAGGTTCTTACATGGCCTTCTGTGCAAATTGCTTTCACTTTGACCATTGATCCAATGATACTGGTTGATACATCTGTGAACAGACTGGCACATATGCCACATATTGTGAACAACTGCATAAGACAAGACTCAAACACAAAAAATTTTCTTTGGAAAGGAGGACTGGTGTCATTGTCAGAAGCAGAATTAGATAAGCTGCATGTTGACTCAGATGGTACATAATCGTCAGAACTTTCTTGACTTTCAGTACTTGGTGTGGGAGAAAGCTGTTCATCAATGTAACTTGAATTCTCAAGTGACAAACATGTACATTTGAAGTTACAACCAACTGAGACATCTAACATTGTTCTTGCGTCTGATACCACTTGTTCAGCTGTTAATGGAAAAGAATATCATAAGTTTGGACTTAGTTGATACTTAGAGATTCTTAGAGAATTGATGATCATTTTTGCAAATTACTTACATTTATTTGACTTTCTTGTTTCAGCTAGGCAGGGAAATAGCTGCAACCATCTAGCAAACTGCCTAATCACAAATTTTCCACTTGATATAAGTTAAATATGACAAGCCGGATCGAAAGCCGTTTGGCGCTTTTTTGGGCGTGGTCTCTAAGTCACGTGATCGATGATGTCATTTTCCCCGGTCTGAAAAAATCAAAAATCGACATATATATATTTCAATGGTATCATTCGATAGGAAATAAAACGCCGAGAAAAACATTCTAAAAGACTTTAGCTATCGCATGTACGGTTTATGAAATAAACGCTGTAAAAGTATCTTATAAACGTATTTTATTAATGTTTTTTCTTCTTCGAATTCTTCTGGATAATTAAAAGTTCTAAGGGCAAAAAGGTTATTTTACTAATTTTAAACGGTGCAACAATGAATACCTTGAATATTTTTAGTTAATCAAAAGAAATTTTGAAACTTTATATGGGTTTCTTTAACCTTGTGCTTTACTTCAGTTATGATAGCTACAAAATGAACAGAACAAAGTAGGTACATACAGGTAGAAGGACAAGCATGTAGGAAATTATGGCAATGGCTTCTCCATTCTTAAGCACAGAGGAGAATAACTCTTGTCTGTTATGCAACAGAGCAATCAAAAGGAGGGACAAGACTAGAGAAGTTGGTGAGAAGGGCCTAGATAGTTTGAAAGCTATTGCAGAGAGATGGAGTAAAATTGAAATTCCTATCACAAATGAGAAACATCATTTTACGGAAATTTCATTAAGATTGTCACATTTGAAACAACATGATTCTCTTCGGATGCACGTGGCTTGCAGAGCAGATTTTATGTTCAAGGTTGATCAATATGAAAACAGCAAGAGCATGAACAAGACACACAACTAAGTGACAGTATTCATGATGGAACAACAGGAGTGGCGCTAGGGGCAAAAGTTCAAGGTGCCGACGCTCGTGACCTGAATAAGTGCCGATGATAATTATTCAAATCTGCCGACATGAAAACACCCAAAGAATGCACCAAAAAATTATGGGGGTTTGGGGAAAAGCTTCCTGGAAGTTTGAAACGTTAGGTCAGTAGGTTGCTTCTGAGGTGCGTATAATAACATAATTAATGGAAACTTTCTGTTGACACAAGGCATTGTCTTGTAGATCTATAGGCTAGTTAAGAAATTCGTTAAATTCATCAACGAAGAACAGAGAAGGATTTGTGATAGGATAATGTAGTGTAGGAAATAAACAGTGAAAAGTATAAGCTATATCTACGAATAGTTGCAATAAAGAATACTCAAGGGCAGAAAATAGAAAATATCTCAGATTAAAACTGAAACTGAAATGTTCTATCCGATAATAAACAGGTTTTACAAAGCACTTCGCTTGAACGTCAACAAGGCTAAGCCAGCAGAATTCTGCTGTTTGGGTAGATGTCTTTAAATCGATTCAAAACTTCGTGAAGATCTAACATTTCTGCTCGCTTTGCGTGAATCCCAATCACCATAAGAGATTTTAGCCTCGGATCAGTCATTCTACTTCTCATGTAGTTCTTCACAACGCGCATGGTGCTGAGCGATCTCTCGCAAGAGGCGGTTGATACGGGAATCACACAGGCAATAGTCAACAATCTGTGTAATTCGTAAAGGCGTCTTGAAGTCGGTGGGTTGCAATTGTGAACTCAAGAAGACCTTTAGGATACTCCTTGTTACTTTTTCTCGCTAGAAGCCTCTCCATGTTGCGCACTTCCAGTTGCAAATCGATCACATTTGATTTATACATATTCGCAAAAGGACTAATGAGAGACCAATTTAGAAAGGATCCCGAGCCTGGAGTCAAAGCAGATATGCCCTTCATTATTGTTTTGTTCTCCTCGCTAAATCTGCGATTCAGCTCAGAAAGACATCTGTCTAAGAGAGAAAAGAAGACATCTACACCAAAGCTTTCTGCAGTTGCTGTCCGTTTACCGACAGTTGATAACACCACACTGCTTTCAAGGGTGCTTGGTAGCTTTGGCTGTCTTTTTGGTCTTTTCTCTCTATGCAGGTCATGCTTATCAGCCATGGTGCTCGCTCGCTTTCTCAACACCTCATACTCATTGTTGCATCGGAGGGAAGTCAAGCTTTCAATCATTGTATTTACAATGTCAGCTGCATCTGCTAACGAATTATTCGCACTCTGGAGGAAGTCAGAAGCAGCTTTGCAGTGTCGAAGGATCTCCGTCAAACAGACCAAGAGAGTACAGAAATTCTGGTCTATTGCACCAAGAAGGCATCTCGCCTTGTATGCTCTATCTCTAACTAGGTCATTGGCTTCTATATCTTCCAAGAGGTTGAGAATCGCTTCAAGTCTCTTAGTAATGGTTCGACACATACCATACTGGCAAGACCATCTGGTGTCTGATAACTTTTTCAACTGCATTGGTTTCAATTGCATCTTCTTTTGGATGTCCATCCACTTAATATGAACTGCGCTGCCACTTATGAACACGTACATCTTTTGAATCAGCAGAAAGAAATCTGCTGCTTGTTGCACATTTTTGAAGACATCAACGACTACCAGATTCAAGCGGTGATTGAAGCAGTGTATATAGTTGGCCAACGGTGATACCTTGTCTTTGATTTTTACATTGACTCCGCTCACATGACCTTTCATAACGGAAGCGCCATCGTACCCCTGTCCAATACAATTATCAAAATTAACTCCCATCCCATGAACTAATTCAATGATGCAATCAGAGAGTATTTCAGCGTCTAAGCCAGTAGCAGACCTTGTGCCAACAAATTCCTCGTGGATCATTCCATCCAGAAGGTATCTTAGCACAACCGAAATTTGCTCTTTTTTCGATACATCTTTGCTTTCATCCACAAGTAATGCAAAGTAAGTCGCAACACTGATCTCAGCCCTTATCTGCTGCTGAATCATATCTGCCATAATGTTCAGTAGAGCGTTTTGAACACTGTGGTGAGTGTACTTTGGGTTGGCAGGACCTCTTTGAATTTTCGAAGCAACGATAGGGTCGTGCTTATGCGACTAAAGATAAGATCGCTAAGAAATTCCGCAATGCTGCCCATACGAAAGATTCTCTTGATCGTTGTCAGATACTCTGTACATGGATCCAGTTTCCTTTGTGCAATTTTTGGGTTGCAGTAAGACGTAATATCTCACAGATTGTCCTAAGATAATGACGGTTTTCTTCGACCAGTTTCTTGTGTGCATCGTCCATCATGGTAAAGACAGTGCGTTTTGACTGGTCTGTGTTCTTCATTGCAATTCTGGCAGTGTTGAAGGCCACAGAATTTGTATGTGCTTCACTTCTCTCGTGTCTTTTAACCTGCTCTCATTTCCATAGCACTTTTTCCAGTTTCGATATCCCTCGTCTTTAAAAGCTGGTTCTGAACGAGGATCTACGGCAAAGTGGCGGCAATGAAAGCAGTAGATAGAGTCAGAAATCTCTGAATACTCTATCCATGGATGCCTACTGTAAAAGGAGGGCGAAAAGCTTCGATGTTGTCCTGCTATCAAATGAGTTGGAAAGACGTCTTTCATTGGTTGAGCCGGACCTTCGTCGGGGGATTGTGAAATATCCTTTGGGCCTGGGAGTTGGTTGGTTTCAACAATTCCCGACTCTGCTTCTGCTGCAGGCAGATTCATTTCCCTAATATATCTGGGGTATCTGTGTCAAAATTGGTATCTTCATCACTACAATAATCTGCCTCACTGCCGCATTCGGATAGAGAATGTTCAAAATAAGCATCTCCATCTGAAGCAACACTTTCCTCATCGTCATCACTGTCACTCCAAGCATTAGCACTTCTAGCACTATCTTGGATAATTGATTCAGTTTCGGACACTAAATCCTCGTCTTCGTCTTCAACTCCCCTTCTGTCTGATCGCATTTCACTCTCAGCGGCAACTTTAGCTCTGGGCTCCTCATCCATGACTTTTTCAGACTCTTCATGGAATGTTACAACAAGACATTAAAGCTAACCTGATATACAAGTTTTGACTGAATAAAATTTACGAAGTTTAAGTTTTGTTTCATTTAATTTCTTCGTGACTGTGAAGTTAAAAGTTATTTATAGCAAAGTAGTATTCAAAATCAGAGTAGTGCCGACGCTGTGAGAGAAGCGTCAAGAACTTGCTTGCCGACGGGGGGGCTAACTGAAATCGAGGGGCTAAAGCCCCCATGCCCCTATGCTGCCACTCCTGTGGAACAAGAGTTACAAGATCTGCAAATAATGCAGCAGTTATCAATGTGTGCTTTATTTGCAACAAGATGAGAACTTCAGACAAAAACTGGTATAGAGAAGGTGGCCTATTCAAAGCTATTAATTGAGAGGAAAGATATTTTTCTTAAGGACCCTTCAAGCCGTCTCTTTGAAGCTGCACAACGACTAGAGTTGCATTTGTCTGGGCAAGTACATGATATTTTTGCAGCTGATGTATTTTATCACAACTCATGCTATATCAAATTTGCGCTTTCTCCATTTTCCACTAAAGAGAAGATTGCAGCCGTGGATAGAGAAAAAGAAAACGTCCTACAGGCATTCTATTACGATTTAAGGCGAAAAATATTCCGCGACCGAGAGGCCTTTCTGCTCCATGAACTTCTAGAGGATGTACAAACGATGAGCAAAGATAATGGTCTTGACGAGCCTGCAATAAATGATTCGAAATCCCTGAGACGCTGCTTAGAGAAAGAATTCGGAGACGATATTGGCTTTTTTCCAGCTGGCAAGTTTCGTATCGTCCATGCATCGGAAGTTAATCCTTGTGAATACTCCGTGGCAACGCTGAAAGGGCGTGGACTTCGAGATGCAGATTTGGTCAAATCATTTGCACGCATGATTCGTCGAAAGATCCAAAAGAAAGGAAATGCAACAAATTGGCCACTCACGCCAGATGAAATGATATCAATGCTTGATGAAGGGCCGCTGCCTGATTTGTACAACGCTGTATACTACACGATGAATGAACATGGAAAAGAAAACGCTTATGGATATGCCGTGACAAAGTCCAACATCAAAGCAACAAAGATATGGTCAATAGCAAGTGACTGGGAAGCTTTGATAAGAAAAACTCGATCCGCAAAGCAAGCTGTCATGGGCCTTGTGATACACAGATTAACAGGTAATTATTTTCCCTGCAAGCTGGGAGAAAGATAATTCATTAGCATATATAAAAAAGGTAAGGAGCAGTAAGCTCATACATTGAATAAGGTTTGTTATTCTCACTGTTCTCTTTTAATCTTTTCATCTAGCGAGTAAAGAAACAATTGACACACTGAACAAGTGCAACCATGTCATATCATACAGGGATATTCGAATGCAAAATGCTGCTTGGGCCCGAATGGTTTCTCAAAGTGCAGCACCTGCCTCGTCATTACGGAGAGGAGTTGTAATACACAGTACTATAGATAACAACGATGGCCGCCAAGACACCAACACTGGTGCTGGGACCACGCACCACACTAACATGACATTATTTCAGCTTCCATCATCAGAAGAAGAAGCCTTACCGACAATTGGCGAAGAACAAGAAAACCCCTTGGATTTGTCTGAAGATGTTGACGATCAGCTGCCATTAAATGTGCCAAGCTTTTCCATTGGTAAGAAAGAAGGACCTCCTTTGCTTCCTCGCTACTCACAGGATAACGACTCAAGTCTCCTTGACCAATGCTTGAAAAAGAACATTGTATGGAGTGTTGCTGGTTCTTTACAAAGTAACGAGGATAATAACCCGCTGCCAATCTTTGGATCCTGGACCCCTTTCAACAAGATAACATCAAGTGCGAATCTAACTAAGTGTGTTCAACAGTTCCTACCTGTCATTCCAGAGCCACCTGAATACTCTGTTTGTAAAGAGTACCTCGAATTCTTGCGTGAGCTGATCAAAGATCTGAAGATACCATTCATTTTTGCACACTCCGATGAACTTGTATACTCAAAGCACTGTCATATAATATGGAAGAATCAAGACCTTTATAAGGATATTATTTTACTCATGGGTGGCTTCCATCAGCTGCGAGTCATGCAGAAGTTGCTGTACAAACGATTCTCATGCAAAGACTTTCATAAATGGTGGGTCGATGCAGGTGTGATTGCTGCTGGATCAGTCGACCAGGCTTTTGAAGGACGTCATTATTATCGGTCAATGCGTCTCCATAAAGAATGCTTTGATGCTTTGGTGCAACATAGATTTGAAAAACTTACAGGTAAAAATCTTCTTCATTGCTTTTATCGCTATACATCAACAAAATCAATCAGAGAGTAATATCATACAAATAGCTTGAACTATACTATAATTGTCTATTATCCTTTTTATCCAGGTAACTTGCAACAAATTGACAAAGAATTGCTGCAAAACCTTCAGATGTTTCGCAGATCTCCAAGCCCCTCGTCGTTGGAACGGCTGATGAAACTAAAGAAAATGGACCATTTGGTTGCTTGTATTCTTGAGCACACTGAAGGAAGTGATGGTGCATTAACCGTCGCATATCTTCAAGATGTAACTTGCTTGCTCGCGTTGGTCTCAGCAGTCAGAGAAGGGGATCTCAACAGGCATCTTCAAGCTGAGCTGCATATGATATGCAGGGCATTCGCATTTGACCATCCTAATTATGCCCGGTACTGTAGTTACCAACACGTTTACCTCCAGCAAATGAAATCTGAGGGGCATCCTGCTTATCAAGAGTTAATGGAAAAGGGATTTGGAGCAAGTCTGACAGGAGATAAACTCACAGCAATACATGGTGATCTAGTTACCGAGCTCTTCAACAAAGAATGTAAGGGAACATCAGGCCCATTTCGAGCGGGATTCAGCACCAATATAGACGCAGTCAATACATGGGTTAAAACAATACACATTCATAGTTTGCTTCGGTCTACTATGAGAAGACAACTGCAGCTAAAGACCTCTTCAAAGCACAAGGAAATGACGGAAGGAGGAAAGAAAAAACACACTGATCACGTCAAAAAATTGAAATTGAAGTTGGATGCATATGCAGTAGATCCATTTGATAACGGGAAGCCGAAGTCAATCACTAGCGGCCTGGAAATTAATGAAGATGTTGCAAAAGACATGCTGAATGCTGGAAACATTGGAAAGGCTCGTTTTTTGTCATTCGTTAATGAGAGGCTAGTTAAAGGCGAGAAGAGCTTTTTTGATCCCATCAAAAGAACTAAATTGAAAACCGGCATTGCAACAAAGAAAAAATCTCCAAAAGCTATTGATGTTCTTAAAGAAGACTGCCAAGCATTCGGAACAATCATAGCCAAATGTATAAGCATGGAAGAAGCTTTTGAATTCCCGATCACGACGTTCCCATTGTCAATTGCAACGACAGAAGGCATGTTGCGCCAAGGGGAGAAGGCATCTTTTCGAAATTTCCTGATTTCTCAATCTTCTGGTATGTGCGAAGAGCCAATTAAAAGAGCTGCCTGGATTGTAGATGGAATGGCGACAGTTCGGTCCCTTAAAGCCAAAACAACATATAGAGAATGGATTGACAATCTCCTCTGGTTTTTGCAACCACCGAAAGATTCAATGCCTGCAAGTGTTGCAATGATCAACGACAATTACATATCAAGAAGCGTTAAAGATGGTACAAGGAAAAACCGTGGTAATGCTGGTATTTCTGTGCAGGTTAATGCTTTTGATCAGCACATGCTTCAAGGTACGCAGTGGCAAGAGTTCTTGCATAGTAAAGAAAACAAACAGCAACTCATCCAGCTGATTTGCAATCATGTAACATCGACAGCTAAGGAGAATCTTGATTTGCCTTTTATAATTACATCAGCTGATCAAACATATGAGATAAACAGAAATGAAGTTACAGAAATGTTCCGTTGCAATCATGAAGAGGCTGACACACGTCTTGTCCTTCATGCAATATTAGCAGAAAAAGATGTTGTAGTCGTTGCAAAGGATACCGACGTTCTTGTTCTCATGGTTTGGGCATATGTGGCGCTTCAGATAAAGCACAAGTGGTTTCTAAAGTATGACACTTCAAAGTATGCTGACATTGAATTAGTGTGCAGTTTTCTAGGCAAAGACTTGTCACTTGCATTACCTGCGGTACATGCAATCACAGGATGTGACACAACATCGTATTTCTTCGGTATTGGCAAACTTAAAATCTTGCAAAAGCTACTTAAAGCACCAGATAAAGTTAATCTATTGGGCGGTCTGGGCAAAGAAAGAAAACTAAAATTGGCGGATGTAGAGAATTTGAAGGAGTTCATTCGAGCAACCATGTACAATGGAAAGAAAGACGAATCATATGTAGAGACAAGAATACATATTTATAAAGACATGAAAACAAAGACATCGTCAAGAATTCCTCCTGATCCCAATTCAGTACTACAAGCAATTTCCCGTTGTCATTTTCAAGCACATTCCTGGTACAAATGTTATTTGATGGAAATACCGTCAATATCACCAGAAGAACAAGGGTGGAAATGGAATGAAGAACAAGATTGTCTGATGCCTCATTGGTTTACCGGAAGGCAGTTGCCACCGTCGTTTGCAAGCAGAAGGAGGAACAGGAGAGCTAAATCGCAAGATACTGAAGAATCTAAAAGTGAAGATTCACCGAGGCCGAAAAGGAGAAAGAAAAAGAATACGAGAAAGAGACCCAAACCAATTGTTGCTTGTGAAAGTTTCAGAGATTCCAATGACGGCAATGACGATGAAATAGAATACATACAGGAAGACTCTGCAACTGACGAACTACAATCGGAAGCTATGACTGATATTGAAAGTGAATGGGAGGTATCGGACTTTCTTTCCAGTGACGATTCTGACGATGAGTGGTTCCCTTGAAGAAACGGCCCACCATTTATAAGTTCTACAGTATGCCTAGCCCTAGTGTTCATTCCGCTGTATTCATATTTCTTCTGTTTTTTAATGTTCTAATCTTAATGGTTAAGTTTGTTGCTGTTTATATTGGCCGAAGTTGTTGTGCTTTGAGCTAAATTTTTTTTCAATCATTGAATCAATTCGGCGCCTTTTACAGCGTTTATTTCATAAACCGTACATGCGATAGCTGAAGTCTTTTAGAATGTTTTTCTCGGCGTTTCATTTCCTATCGAATGATACCATTGAAATGAACATATGTCGATTTTTGATTTTTTCAGACCGGGGAAAATGACGTCATCGATCACGTGACTTAAAGACCACGCCCAAAAAAGCGCCAAACGGCTTTCGATCCGGCTTGTCATATCTAACTTATATCAAGTGGAAAATTTGTGATTAGGCAGTTTGCTAGATGGTTGCAGCTATTTCCCTGCCTAAGCTGTTTCAGTTGATTCATTTGTTGATTCATTTGATCCAATCATTACCGCCTGTGTAGATCTGGAATGCAGCTGGCCTCTGTTTTCTGTCTGTGTGAATACTGTCATCTGTATTGGTCTCAATTCTTCAAAACACATTGGATCACAACCAATCTCCTTTGTAAGTGGCTCTGCAAGCTGGTTGATCTCAGGTTCACCGTCATTGGTAGAGCAATGTTCTTCCAGTAATTTTGACATTACCTATGCAACAGAAATAAAACAACACATATAGGCTATAAGTTTATATGGATGAAGAAATTGAAAGTTCATTTCGGCTTGCTACAAGGGGCGTAGATCAAACGCAGTTTTCTAATTTAAATGTAGTTGAAATGGCTGAACAATTTTAAACTTCGAATGGCGATGTTGAGTGCTGTGGATGAATTTCCGAAAATCTAAATAATTTGAGAATAAACTGCCTGAAAATCTCTGACATAAAAGCCGGAAACTAGTATATTGCGTCACCCGTAGAGGAGCTACCCACCACACGCCCTGGCCATCAATTTTGAGAGAAGTGACTTGTCTTTCCCATAGTCTGTCTTTCTAATCCAGGAATAATCTGTTGCTATAACTTTAAGAAAGTTTAAAGACCATACCGGTGTGTATATTATAGAGTTATCTGAGTAGTCTTCCAGATGTTCAAATTTTCGTTATTCGAATTAAAAACTAATTTATGCATAAAAACAAAGTTACACTTACTTCACGACTTGCTTGTTTTGCAATTGCACCACCAGAAGCGTGCACTTTCTTCTTCGGACTTAGCCTTGGCTCCAAGCGCGTCCTGAATTTGCTGGCCAAAAAAGTCATCTTTCCTTTCACCTGCCCTTTCATTTTTGGTGACGAGAAATCGAATTCAGTTGGAACTGCATCTGCTTTTAATTTTAATTTAAAACGAACTCCAGTTATCTCCATCAATTCAGGATTTCTCTCGAAACAATCCAACTTAAAATGAGTTTGGCAAAGTCTAGAACCGGTGCTTGGTTTAAAATTCGACCGCTTCATGTTTCTCACCCATTGTCGCTGCAATGCAGGATTGTTAGGAAAAGTAAAAAGAGATTTCCCTTTTCCATTACAATTATATGCTGAGCAACCAACCATTTCGTGTATTTCACGCAAGAAATACAAACTAACCTTTTCGCTCGCTTTTATTACTAACGCTCGTATGAGTTACTCAGCTGTGGAATTCAGACATGGTATTTGTGACGTCAGAAGCTCAAATCACGAAAGGCGCCGACTGTCTGCGATAATTCTCGGGCGTGTTTAACGACAATTCCTGTTTGCAAAAACAGGAATTGCGTCAAAATGACAAATTATTTTGCAACAAAACCTTCATGAATGAATTCAGCGTACTTTTTTCTGCATTATATCGAAAAATAATTTTGACGTTTCAGTTCTCCTTTAGATTACAAAGAAATTTGAAAGCCAATATTGTTTTTCTTAGAAATTATTGTAAATACAATACAGTTTTGCAGGAAATAAAGATGTTTACAATTGATGGCATTAGTTAGAAGTTGTTGAAATTGAAATAAAACAATAACACAGTATTTTCACCATTTACAAGAAAAGTATTTCGAAATAAGGATGGAAGGTACAATGTAAATTGAAAGGAAATCTGAAACCCAATATTATTTTTACAAATTAGTGTAAATGCAATACAGCTTTGCATAGAATTGCATGCATAAAAATGTTTACAATGGATGAAAATGGAATCAAAGAAGTACACATTTTTTTGTATTTAAAAAGAAGGATGTTTACAAAGAAGGATTAAATATACAATTGAAATTTAAAGGAAATTGGAAACACGAGAAGTACTTTAATATGAAGCAAAGGTGTACTTTTTAAACTGAAGAATATAAAGGGACAATTGGGCACAAAATACTGAGTGCATTTGACATATCAGAAAGTCATGTCAGTTAGTGGTGATTGAAGGTGATAGAAAATAAGAAACAGACAGACTGAAGATGATGCTGGTGGTGTTCATTAAAACGGCATTAGGGAACTGCATTGGTTATTTGAACGTGAAGTGGAGAGATAAACCATAATCGAATCACATATGTGCAAAAATATACTATTGGAAAAGGAATCTATTGTCTGGAATGCGTGTTGCATTTTGAAAATATTTGATCTAAAAATATTTTGCAAGAAAGAGTATAAATCTGAAGGAAATAACTGTGGTAATCATGAAGATTTTGCTACGAGGAAAATGGCAAAATTAGTTGGCTATTTATGTGTTGCAATGATCGCTCTAACAGAAAGTGTGCTAAAACTTTTCTTTGGAGGCGTGGGACATTTCACTGAAAAGACGTGCAAGATCCTTTTTTTGGAAAGAAAAGGATTTACTATAAATTGTGTGTAAAAGAAACATTATGTACCGCAAGATTCATAATGTTTTGATTGCTGTAAAGAGTGAGTTGCCCCTCGTTTTCTAGGAAATGCATAGAGCTCACCTCGTTGTTTTGAAAACATCCCTTTGAAGGACAACCAATAAGAATAAACTGTGTGAATAAGGAGAAAGTTAAAGTAACACTCTCCAACGGCGAATAATAAAAGGAAAAAGTTGTGAATACACAAGTACAGGAACACTTTCGAATTGCCAGTGTTGCACTCATGGAGTTCAGAAAAGAACAAAACTCTGGGGCATGTTATCGATGATAAAGGGAAAGATTTGCATAATGTAAATGATTGGACAATGGTGAATTTTGTGTGTATGTGAAAGTGTAACTGGCGCCAAGAAGTAAAATAATACTTTGATAGGGAGGGTACGACAAACAAATGATGCGCATTAAATGTTGGAGAGAAAGGGTGTTGGATATCCACGGCCCCAGCCCTTGGACCTTCATTTTAGAGCCCATTGGGCCCAGAGTTGCAAATAGATATTCACCTTCCTCCAAACCTGAAACTTATGTTATCAACCTTCCTCATTTCCACACAATATGAATTACTAAAAACCAGCTAGACAGTGCTCTAAACGAGAAAAAAAAGAATATGTAATGCTACGGTGGCCCATACAGGTCAAACACATTTCAATTTCACAAAACACATTTCAATTTCACAAAACACATTTCAATTTCACAAAACATATTTCAATTTCACAAAACACATTTCCCTTTACATTCACAACAAAGTGACAGTTTTTCATAGGTTAAATGATTAGGTCTATCTGGATGGCGTGATGGAGGAAAATAGGAACGAGGATCAAAGGATTCTCTCTTTCTGTACCATTTGTGGCAGTGCGATAGCAGAAAGGTGGAATTTTTGTACTGTTTGTGGATCTGCGGTTGTGTTGCGAGCAGTGGAGGAACCTGCTAGGCTAGAACCTGCAATACTCCAAAATAGGTTAAATGATTAGGTCTATCTGGATGGCGTGATGGAGGAAAATAGGAACAAGAATCAAAGGATTCTCTGTTACTGTACCATTTGTGGCAGTGCGATAGCAGAAAGGTGGAATTTTTGTACTGTTTGTGGATCTGCGGTTGTGTTGCGAGCAGTGGAGAAACCTGCTAGGCAAGAACCTGCAAGCCTCAAATATGTGTGAGGCAATGTTGATCTGGGTCAACAGGAAGAGGAGACGCCTCTACTTTAAGTAGGGGTTAAAATATGAACATATTATAGCTCTCTTGGGAAAGTATCACGAAATTGAGATTTAAATGTCCACGTGGAAGCGTCGCCTAAAAGATTATGGGTTAGGTCTAGGAAACAATGAGGTCAATAAAGACAGGTTAAAGGAACTTATAGAGCAGAAATAGATGGAGCTGGATGGTTGGGTGGCTATAGAAGTGTTTGGCATTCTCTGCGTTTAGTTCATGGAATATCAGTTCCTAGGAATACAGTTGTGGCTTTGTTGAGGGAGATGGACCCAGTTGGTGTTGAAATGAGAAAGAGAAGACGATTGCAGAAAAGAGAGTACACCTTGTTTGTCCCCAACTATGCCTGGCACGCTGATGGATACGGCAAGCTGAAGGATTTTGGATTTCTAATCCATGGCTGCATAGATGGGTACAGTTGGAAAATCTTATGGCTTGAACTTAACAGGAGCAACAACAATCCTGCTGTTATAGCTGGCTTCTACCTTAACTGTGTCAAGGAGTCTGGTGGGTGTCCAGTCATTCTTTCTACTGACCCAGGGAGTTAAAACTGTGTCATGGCTGCAATTCAAGCTAGTCTAAGATTGAAATGTGTTGACAAGTATAGTGGGGAAAAGTCGCATTGATTTGTTGATTCAAAGAGAAATCAGTGCATTGAGGCTTGGTGGTCTTTTTGTAGGCGTAATCACTCATCTTGGTGGATAAATGTTTTCAATGATCTTGTTCAAAAAGGTTTATTTCTCTGGGGCAACGAATCAGGGCCTTTTTTAAGGGGATAAAACTAGGGGGGCAAAAATTTTAAGGGAACTTATTGTTCTATTGTTCTATTGTTTTATCTTCGCAGCGTGGCCTATCTATGTGCAGTGCACCATAGGACCATAGGACTAGTGTAGGCTTCAACGAGACGCAGGGACGTAAAAAACTCTATTATAAATCTTCAGCAAAAACTTGATTATCGCATTTCATGTTTCATCACAGTTTCAAAGATCATTTACTTTAGTTAAAGAACTTTTTGACAAACTCTCTTTCACAATATGAGTCTAGTCTTGGTAAGTTCATTCTTCTCTCTTTCTTGGTCAGGAATGCATGCACAGCAGGCTTTGGGTCAAAAGATGCAGTAGGTGCACCATTCCAGTGAATCATTAAGCGTGAGTTTAGCGTGTCTTCTGATGCAGCCATTCGAAGGTTGGAGAATGTCATATTATGAGTAGACACACATTTTTCAACTGTCATGCTGTGCGGGCAAAGCACACAGAAACAAGACAGAAGCTTGGTCACTGGCTGCTTGCTACCTTTGAGCATACAAAACAGCCGAACACCATAATCTTTATCTGGAATATGTGAGTTTGGAGCCATCTGTTCAAAGTTTTCGAAAACACTATTAATAAACTCTTGTGTGTTATCAATATTGCCTATTGGCAACAAAGGGAGTGCTGCATTGATGAATTCTTCGGCATTTCTTGAAGATGTTATTGCAATGATACTCTTTATTAGTTTTGATTGCTCTTCATTTAATCTTGTCTGAAAAAAAGGGACAATCTTGAGTATGACTTTATTAAGACAAAGGTTGTTGTCTGTGTGATTAGCTGGATATTTAAGTGTTGAATCTAGCAAAAGGTACTCACCTCAAGAAAATTTTTTGCACTTTGTACAACCTCTAGGCGTATTGCATGTCTGCTTCTTCGGAATGTTGTAACAAAAGCATTATTGGCTGATCTAGAATCTTGCTGACCTTGATTGTCTCCAATCTCCTTTATGATTTTTTCTTCTTGTCCTCCTGCAATGAAAATAAACTAAAAGTTTAAGCAAATATTTGTGTATTTTAACCTATATCAACAAATAAAGCTTAAAATATTGACAGAATATAAAAAGCTGTTAATATACACTCATTTGTTCATAAGTAACTTTTCCTGTTACCTTGTAGCACATCCTTCTTGTCAGAAAACATATTTTCAATCTGCTTTAAGCCACTGAGAATTTTGTCTTTAAATATTTGAAAAGCACCCTAAAAACCTTGTAAGGGTTTTTTATGAAGAATGATTGTGCAGAAAATAAATCATGAATTACCTGGATAAGGTCGTTCTGCTAAAAGACCAAGTTTTCGTAAAGCAATATCCCTGTACCTAATGATATCAGGGATTATGATGTCAGGCTTCTGTGCTTCCTTTTCCATGTATCTGAAAATACTGCAGATGTCAACCATAAATGCAGTGAGCCATGTCTGTAGCCCTGACAGTTTCCATGTCTTCAGAAAACCTTTGGCACTGTTGATTTCCTTCCTTTCATATTGTTCACTTCCACTGTGGCTTGAATCAGTTATCTTTTTCCAGTGCTCAAAACATCCATCCAAATTGAATAATGTAGCATCACACAACTGCACAAGATGTTGTGCAAACCGCACTTCATGATGAGCAGGAAAAACTTTCATAGAAGGCTTTGCAGATTTAAGCTCTTTAGTACGAAGCCCTGAAGCACGGTAGTATGTTGCTAAACCAACTAGATTGGACTGCCAAATCTTTAGCTCTGGAACAGATTTCATTATATCCTCCATAGCAAGGTCAGATCTATGGCATGCACACCAAAAATTAATTGTTGGATGACCAACATATTTTTCTACACGTGACCAAAGACCACTTTCCCTTCCTGTGTTTGCTGACTCTCCATCAGTAGTTAAGCCAACAAGCTTGTCCTCTAAATCACCTTTTTGAATCCCTAGGTCATCTAAAGCTTTCAACAATGCCCCAAAGAGGCCTTTGGCACCACGATCACTTGCTTCTCTTGCAGCAACAAATCTTGTTTCTATACAGAGCGGGTTCTTTGGTAGATTGAACCTCACAAATATGTATTTTTTGTCTTGCTGCTTACTATCAACAGAGCCATCCATCTGAATTGCAAAACATATGCAATCTTTCAAATCTTTTGCAAGATTTTCTCTTTCAACTTTGCCAATAATATCAAGCATTTCTGCATAGTGAACTGGGTCTCGGTAATGTATCTCTGCCGGACTTGGTTTAAAGGATGTAAATGTTTTAGTTTCTTCATGGCAATATTCATTGTATTGCTGCTCTGCATGCATTGCAGCCAAAGATCTCCCAGGCCATGACCAGGCAGCAAGGGTCAAGTTTTTACTGTCATGATAAGCATCAACAGCCAGTTTAATAAGTGTTTGCACAACAACGGGATTTGTTGCCTTGAGAACTTTAATCCAGGGATGCCTCTCATCCCTTGAGCCCCAAAGAGCTTCAATTCGTTTTCTTTCCACTGTTGCTGAATGTGAAGGGCCAAGAAGATGATCAACAACATCTTGAAGCTTCTTTTTACTATCACAGCGAACCCCCTGTGCAATAAAAGCTCTGCTATTGCCAGAACACCTTCTGGCTTCTTCCTCATATTGTTCACACACAAGACATTTAACAAACATTCTTTTTCTAGAACCTTTTCCTGCTGTTACAACCCTGGTCTTTTCATGAAAAACTAATAATATGTCCTCGCCGGCTTTTCGTACAATGCTCCTAATGTCCAACTGGAAACCTCTGTAGTAGTCAGTGTTATTGGTGTTCCCTCCCTGATCTGGTAAAGTTTCTTCCAATTTGCTAGTCTCTGTCAGATCTTGACATTCAATATAGCTTGAAAATGGTTCAGGCGAAGTTTGAGCAGAGCTATCGGTAGCAGAAGAGGTAGGCCTAGGCCCATCGCTGTCGCCCTGACCATGTCCATCATGTTCTTGAAGGTCGTGTTCTTCACTACTCTCAGAGTTGTTAATTTTTGCAGATGTTAACTCATCTTTTTTAACATCCTTTTTAACTTTATTTCCAAAGAATTCATTCATTTTTCGACATTTACTTGCATCCTGTTTTATTTTTTTCTCAATTTCATGTCTTCTCTTCACGGCGAAAGGCATTTTGCGAAAGAAGGAAAATTAACACAACGCGACACGCGAGGTTTACAGGCATAACGTAACCATAGAGATAGATAATAATTTCACACTGTGAAACAGAGGCAAAGGCGAAAACGAGATTGTTTTTCTAAGATTTGGTGACGGGGGTTTTAAAGTGTTTCTACCTTGTTTTTTTTCAAAAGCTCAGTCCGGCTTGAGGCCAGTTTCTCTTTCAGACAGAAAAAATATTACCTGTGCTGGAGAGGGGACATTGAACTAGGGGGGCAATTTTATGAAACTAGGTGGGCAATGATGGGGACTAGGGGGGCATTTGCCCCCCTAGTTAGTATGTTAAAAAAGGCCCTGCAACGAATTGCACAAGGAGTGCTTGTGGTTTTGCCTATCCAGTTTCGATAGAAATGATCTCACTTTTGTCTGCGTTCATTGGAACACCCACTATATTTGCAAATGGCGATTTGATACAATTCCTGGAAAACCAGATTCCCTCTACTATCTCCCAGAAAAACAAGGCCACACAGACCAACTGAGATCTCTACGGCTGAGATTGATGCCTTTGAAGAGCACTGCCTTAGAATTACAGAGACCAATGAAGACAACGAATGTCATAAATACTTCCAATACATTTTCAATTTTCAATGCCTGATTCGTGGAACAAAGCTTTAGAATTGTACATTAAGCTTATTACTATTGCAGGAAATTAACTCCATTCAGTTGTATGCGACTTTATTTTTATCTGTTTTCAACCTTTGCAGTAAATATAGACCTAATGTTCTATAACTTTGATGTAACAATTATAAGGCATTTTTTTCTTTTCGGACTTATTAAACAGGAGGATAGATATCCTGCAGTATAGCTAGCTTGCCTCTACCGTCTGGTTATGTAGACAGAAGATAGTTAAAATGCAAGCATCGGTTGAAATAACTAAATTTGAGAGCTCAATTGATAAGCGCAGGTACATTTCATATCTTTCTGTCAAAAAACTGAACTATCTTTTCATTAATAAAACGTGATAAATAACGAGATTTTTATATAATCAAACAGTTTCTCGCGGGCAAAGAATTGCACGAAAACATAAACATAACATTAACATAAACAAGCAATCCTTATTTTTTGTCATCTGAACTAAACAAGGCCAAATCCTGGGGAGAAAATTATACATTCAACAAAGTCGTTCTTAAACGATAAATATTGAAGCAAAACATCATTTTCTGGAAAGCAAAGCTCCAGTTAACATGTTGACACATGGAGCTTCTGAGAAATGTCAGCATGTTCAAATGTAACTGAAGCATTTATCTCAAATCTAAACACAGGGATGCTTGGTGAGCCTGTTAGAAACTGCAATACATCAGCTAATTTCAGTGTCATACTTGATAACACATCAGTTACAAAGCACAGGACAGTTGTTTGTGTCTCACCTGCTTCAACATCTTCCAAGAAGTGAGTAAAGTTCATCATGATAGACTCTTCTTTTACATGACAATTTGAACCAATTTCTGAACAGGTCATCCACTATCTCAGCGGTTAATTGCCTGCAGCTTGATTCCTGAAATAGTAATTGTGCTTCATCCCCATGTCTTCTTACAATATGCAAGAAAGCATGCAAATACAGACCGTCAAGAAATTGAATTAACACCATCATGGAATTGCCAATTGTAGACTTCAGAATCAAACATTTAGGAAGACTCTCCTTATCGTGCAGTGTTACCTTCGTTTTGGTGAAGCCTGCATCAGAGCAGATTTCCATGTTTTCCTCCAAAGCATCTGCAAAGGCCTTTTCATCATTTAAGTCATCAAAAGCTTGAACAGATTATCTGTAACAAAGTCAGGTTTGTTCTCTACCTTGTCCAGGCTACCATAGAGAATGAAGTCAACAACTGATGGAGCAAAGAAAGTTGGAGGAGGAAATCCTTGTAGTATAATCAATGAACTAAACTTGCCATATAATTTGTACTCTTCTTGCTGCAGGGCAGTGAAATTGTTGGAAAAGCACCTCTGACCCATATTGCCAGTAAATAGCATTGATGCTTGAACAGATTTATGTACTAAAGCAGCGAATTCACACCTCGTTCCACCTTCATCTACTGATGCTTCACCCACAAACTGAACCTTGAGCAATTTATTCCAGCTTTGAACAGCATCAAATCTTCTGAGTTTCATCTTTGCATCATACCAAATCATACTTCTTCTGACCTTAATTCTGGCAAAATTCTCCTTTGAAATGTGTCTTTTTGCAGCTGCCAAGAGGGTTTCAGCAAAACATTCATCAGATATTTTTGAGCTTTTGGTACGGATGTCTGAATGCTAATTGTGCTGATGTCATCATCATCACTTGGAGTTTCATTACAGTATTGAAAATTTGCATATGACATCACTGGTGAGATTTCTTGCTCTCTGATAATTTTGTCTACACATATGGTGATGTTATTTGATGATTGTTGTAATGCAGAAGTGGCTGCATCTGCTGACATGCTAGGAAAAATGGCAAGTGAGCTCATTTGCTGATGACACTAATACTGTAGCTGTTGCTGTGTTGGGCAAAGAAAATTGTGATATTAGAGGTACATGCATGAAATCATCGGACTGAAGAGACCTTGCTTTTTGTTGAAGATCTGTCAGGTTTTCATTTTCTTGTTTAGCTCTTGCCATATCCTTATTATCATCTGATGAAGAGCATTGAGCCTCTGACATAGATTTATCTAAACTCTGGAACTTGATGAAGTCAAGGCTATGCACAAGGTACAAATTTATTTTATTGTATGGCCTACCAATCTCCAATTTGTATTTCTCAACGTTTAATGGTTCTCCTTTTTCTAGAAGCGTCTTTACTTCTATGTTGTTTGGGAAGAGTAAATTAAAAGGGCCTGCACCAATCTGATTATGTGCTTGATGCTTCTTTACGGCTATTTGCAGTAAACTTTCAGAATTTATGGTTTTTTTCACCTTAGTGGGGAGCACCTTCCCCCTGACTGGTTTTAATTGGCCATTTTCAGTCACTTTTGTGATACCGATATTGACTGTTACTTCCTTTCTTGCTGAATTTTGATCTTCTTTGAGTTCAGTCTGTAGAAAGTTGCACATTGAGTTTCCATCTTCTTCTTGTACTCTGTATACGAGAGTGCCTTAGGAGGATCTTTTCTTGCCAGACTCGATGGACCTGGTTCCTATGAAGAAGTTTTAACTCACATGTCATACACTCCTAATAACTGTTTAACAAAACATCTGTCCATAATTAGAATTATGAAATAAGCTTCACGGTAAGTAAAAAATTTAGCTACAAGTTTCTAGAATTTAGAATACACCAGTTCAAATTTCTTAAAAAGAACAATCAAAACATATTTATATAGAAGAGTGTAAGTGTATAGTTAAAGGTATGTAGTCGGGGAGATACTAAAGTAAAAGAAAGAAGGCCTAAACAAGTAAGCCAAGAAGCCCCTCACATACCTTCTCAAAATCTTTCCTTTCCCATGATGGAGGGGGAGCTTGAACCCACATTTTCCACATTAATTTTCGTGGCTCACAATCTTGCCACAATTCTTGCAAAACATTGTACTATACCCTTGCTAGACTATATAACAAGCACGAACGTGTTTCTCTAACCTTCCTCCCTTGCACCATCACACAATTCAATTCGACTGACTAAATTGGCGTGTTTTCAAGAAGTGAAATGTGTTGTCTGAAATTGAAATGTGTTTTCTGAAATTGAAATGTGTTTTGTGAAATTGAAATGTGTTTTGTGAAATTGAAATGTGTTTTCTGAAATTGAAATGTGTTTGACCTGTATGGGCCGTATAATGCGGATCTTACCATATCACTTGTCTGTTTTAGCGCAAGTTATTAGGGCTGCAACATGTGTTTTAGTATAAAGGGGGCTAGGCTACAAAAGTGAATGATTCATAAGCTGATTCCTACTTTTTCCCGGATAAAGAGTGTCGGAGCACTTTAGGGGCCGACAGAGGGTTGAAAATGAGAGGCTCTGACATGATTTCTGACATGGTTTTTAATGATTCTAGTTTGACATGGTATTTATTGGTGATTTATTTTCCATACTTGAATGGACTATTTTTGTTAACGAAACCTTCCTCATTTTCAGGAAAACCCTTCCTCCAAACCAGTTATGCGGGTGTGTAGGGTTTTTGCATCCTTGCTGGGGCCCTCGGGGCCCCTGTACTGCTCGGTTTCACTCTAAAAACGTCTACTTTGCTTTGTTTAAACGAAATTTGGAGATCTTGATTTGAAATATCGCTACAAAATATGGAGGGAAACATTGGGCCGGAGTCGATTTTACTTGAATGTTTAATAAACGTGGATGGAAAGTTATATTTGTGAATTTTCCTGCAGAATTTCATAGGAACTGGGAGGAGTGAAAGTTTGGAATGCTGAGAAAAAAATAAGGTGCATGGAAACTTCTTTATGATTTACATAAGGAATGAGAGATTTGCTATGAGCATAGTAAGTAAAGTTCTCTAAACATTATGTTATCTTGCGTTGCGGCAAGAAAAAGTGCCTCCATTAATGAACACTGTCTTTTTCCTCAGCAGCAGCTTCAATGGAAACCTGAGTGGAAACCTGGCGCTGGCTGTCTTGTGTTAATTCTTCCATGGGAAAATCAATGGAACTTATTGTATCGTTTAGTTCATCGTCGGCCTCTATGTGGCGTTTAAATTCATCATCTTTGATATTAGCAATGGCCAGTTCCAACCGGGAAGAGATGTTGTTAAGCCTTTATTGAAACCAAAGGGAGCTCAGCCTTGCACTTGCGAAGATGCTTGCTGGTGTCATGATTTTAAAATGCTCTGTAGTTCCTCGGTATGGCTCATCCTAATACAGAATTATAGGAGAAGAATCATGATATGCCTTTGGAAATTCAACATTTAAAATATAGGAATTGTCCCCATAATCGAGCAGCAAAAGTTAAGGATATGAATAGTACTCACTTGATCGCTGTTTCATGTCAGTTTAGTTTATTTAATTGATTCGCATGTGCGAATGCAGTGAACTGAACTTGCATGAAAAATCATGGAGTATTTAAGCATGTAAAGGGCAGTTGCCCCCCCCCAGTCCCCACGCATTTTGGGGCTGCACAGGGAATGAGAAATTTACTGGGAAGAAACATATGAGCAAAATGCGGTAATGGAAAGGCTACATTGAATAGTTCAGAACTAAAAGATGGAGAATGATTTCTGAAAATACTCTTTATAAATGGGAACTTATATATCATTCAAGTATAATGTTGAAAAATGTAAAATATGGTTAATGGAAGTGAACATTGTGGTTAGAAATATATACTTCAACTTCAATTTCATGGCCACACGTCTTTTAAAGGCCTGAATCATCTTGTCCCTTTCCATTTGATTTCCTAAAAAATTAATATAAGTAAATTGGAATTGAACGCTTTAGAAAATAGATGATGAATGAGTTAGTGACATTTATTATGAAAAGATCTTTAAAAGTATAAAAGTTGTGTAAACTTCTTTGTTATACACAACTTTCATTGTTAGTTCTCTTGTTCTTCTCTGCTGGCAGTCCTTTGCATGATTAGCGTCTCTAATGTTTTGACGGCGGGGACATTAGGAAAAGCGAAAAAGCCAGTGATTGACAGGTCTTTCTATGGCGAGGTTTTGATGATTATGATTTGCACAGGCACTAACTAACTTTTCGAAACTGAAATAGAATCTCATTTTAAACGGAGTTACAGACTTAAAAAGACACGAAAAATTAGATACTGCACTGCCCAGGCAGGATATGGATCAATTAAAAAAAGAATTGCATCTCTAGGTTGCCGATTGGAAAAAGCCTTTTCTTGTGTAGTCGAACTTAGGTCATAACAATTATCTTGATGCAACAGTACAGCCAACCATCTCCTTCCATTCCACATTCCATTCCGCGTTTCTGCCACCTTGTATGAATCAAAACCACAATCAAAACCGCATTAACAAAAGCGCCTGCAACTGAAAACGAAACTTGTCGAAACTGAAATAATTTTAACCAAGTTACATGCTTAAAAGACATGAAAAAATAGATACTGCACCACCCAGGCAGGATAGGGATCAATTGAAAAAAGAAGCACATCTCTAGGTGGCCCAGGGAAAAAGCCTTTCTTGTGTAACCGAACAATGAATCGTAACAATGGGCAACCTTATTTGCATAACTGGAGATTAGTATATAGGAAGTTTGGGATTGGTTTATTTTATTGAATAGTATAGGCCACCACCACATTTGATGCAGGATTTTTAGGCGTTCCCGCAGTTCGAGCTTCTTTGCTCATTGAGGTGGAAACAAGAAATTTAGAAGTCATATATGGATGGCAGAGATATACTGCTACGCATTAAGGCTATTTTCAACTTCATGAAATTCAAAGTGTGGCAGAACAAATTCTTCAACACTCCACATGAAATTGTAGTCCGTTGTGCTATGTTGTTCCAACAACGTGAGTCATCTCTCATTACCTGTTCTTTGGGTTGCTCTCCTCTCTTGCACATCTGACAATTTTCTGACAGGTTGGACATGTCCGTGATTGTAACTGATTAGGCTTAAATGGTAGGCCATTAATGTAATCTAATTTCTTGGTAGTGACTATTTGGGACATTTGGTCAGGCCTATACCATGGCTTGTGTATGTAGAAGGGTGAGGGTTTGTCTCCTCATTTTTGTTCAGTTTCATGCTTACTAGTTACATTCATAAGTCAATAAAAGCTCAGAAAGCATTATTCATTTGGACATGAGAACAGATTAAATCTAAAATGTACACACCAAAAGCTATCCTTTGACCACTATGTGGATATTTTGTCTGTTAGGGGATCGGATTGGGTTTTAGAGTCTGGGTCTGGGTTGAGTTTTAGAGGTTTTCAGGTATGCCATCCCTCTGCAGGTATGCTTCATCCTTGGAATAAAGCTTTGGCAAAAAAGAGTCTCTTCTCGATCATCTTGATCTTCATCTTTGGCTATCTCATCTTAGAGGCCTACTATTAGCTCATTCACCAGATGGCTCTATCAATGTTTGATAGTAGATATTCTTTTTGGAAGTGATTGCTGTAGGTAATTTCTCACTGGTGCGTGAATAAGGAGGGATCCAGGCACCAAATTATCACTCAAATCAACCATCGGTTGGATTTTATTTGGGTTTACATGTTGCAATTGGAGTCTTGGAGTTAACTTTGCTAGTCTGCTATACATCAAATCCAGGATTTAACTACCAACTAGTTGATTTGGTATTTTCAATAATTCTGCAGTTGTCAAGGGTTACAGCAATTATTCATCTCCAACAATGCAAAAACCACCAAAAAAGCCCAGAAAGGACTTGCTGCATTGTTTCAACTACCAGAAATACAGAAGCATTTCTCATATCTGAATATAACATTGACATACGCCCTTTCCCAAGGCTCTTTCATTGGGTTGGATTCCATGAACGACTCATTTTCAACGTAAAACTGCCTTAAAGAGAGGTATGGCTAATGCCAGATTATCATATGATCAATTTAAATACAGCGAAAATTTGTATTTAAACAGTGATTAACCCACGTCAACAAAGCTTTTCATATGCAGAGGTATTAGAGGAGCCTTTGACTCCTTCACATGAAATTTTTTGCAGAAAAGTACAGAGCGTACCTCAAATGTTTACTGAAAATGAAGAAGATCCATATTACTCTATTAAGCTGGAAAGATTGTCATGTAAGTTTTTTAATTTAATCTGTTCTCATTCTCAGTTTCATATACCTGGCTTCAAAACCCATACAGGCTTGATGTTACATCAAACTCCGGTGGCCTTTTGGTGTATGTTATTGAACAAATAATATTAAGGAAATTATAGAACTTAAAACTACCAAACGATATCCAGACTATTCCAATTGAGTTAAACTTTAGGAAACGTAAGTGGCTGATACTACCGTTGTATCGACCTCCTGATCAGGTTGAGGCTTATTTTGTGGAACAAGTACAGAAAATATCTGACTTTTATATTAAATCCTCAGAACAGTTACTTGTTATAGGTGACTTTAATATGATTACTAGTAATCCAATACTTTCCTCTTACATTGAGGCATGGTGCTTATGGATCTTTCGAAAGCATATGATTGCCTATCACACAATCTCCTTATAGCAAAACTTGAAGCCTACGGCTTTGGGATGAACAGCCTTCGACTGTTGTATAGTTACCATACGGCAAGAAAACAGCATGTCAAAATTAACTCCACTTATAGCTCGTGGCTTGATATCACATCAGGTGTGCCACAAGGTTCTGTATTAGGACCACTTTTGTTTAACATATTCATTAATGACATGCTCTTCTTTGTAAAAAACTCGAAGATATGCAACTTTGCTGATTACAACACCTTGTATGCAACTATTATCCGACGTCCTGGCATCCATGAAACTTGATGTGGAGATAACATTGGATTGGTTTGAAACCAACTTCACGGTGGCAAACCCATCCAAATTCAAACTCATGTTCCTTGGTTTACATCAAACACAAACTGTGTCTTGAAATCAATAATCAAATTGTCCTATCATCAGATAAAGTTAAATTATAAGGGATAGGTATTGACTCAAATCTAAAGTTTGATAACCATGTTAAGACTATGTGTGCCAAAACAAGCAAGAAAGTGCTTTTTCTAGGGTTGCAAATTTTATCACCTTTGAACAGGCAAAGCTTCTTTACAATTCATTTATAATGTCAAACTTTGGATATTGCCCCCTGATTTGGATGTTCTGTGGGAATGCTGCCAATGAAGAGATAAACAAAATTCATAAGAGAGCACTTTGTAGGCTGTACAATGACTTTGGTTCTAGTTTCGAA
Organism: Chrysaora quinquecirrha; assembly: GCA_014526335.1. NCBI lineage: Eukaryota > Metazoa > Cnidaria > Scyphozoa > Semaeostomeae > Pelagiidae > Chrysaora > Chrysaora quinquecirrha. Next base: position 80,469 of record JACTAT010000215.1, read on the forward strand.
GAACTTCTAACTAGACCAGGCCAAAAGACGGTTCATTTGCAAAATCTTGAAAAATTGCTGGTGGAGGTTTTCAAATCCCTCCATCAAATGAACCCTGTGTTTATGTGGCAGTTTTTTCAGAAGAACCAACCCAACTACAACCTCCACAATAAGGATCTCCTACAGATACCAAGATTCCAAACAAAAAGTTATGGGGCAAATTCTATTGCATACAGAGGCTTCTACCTTTGGAACAGCATACCTGATGTGGTAAAGAGCTGTAATAGCGTCCTCTCCTTCGAACAACAAATAAAAGGGTGACAGGTGGATAGCTGTACCTGCAGAGCTTGCAAATAGATTTGAAAAATGTAGAAAATATTGTAAATCTTTAGGTTTTGTAGTAGTATTTAAAGTATTTAAATAGTTGGCATTAATTAGTACACATCTCTTGGTGTGCACTATTGTATACTACCAACTTTAAACAAATTGATTATTTATTTATTTATTTAGTTATAAACTGTACATGTCAGACAGATTGCACGTAGACTATACATGTCCAAGATTATTCAACACTTTTGGTCTCAATGAAAATGGTCATCTGGTGAATCTATGTAAATGTCAGCAGATTTTTGTAAAGCAGAATAATGAACCTTGAGTGAATCTCAAGGTTATTGTGACCATCAAAGACGTGAATAAGGAAAACAAAGTTTTCTGGAGGCTAGGAAAAGTATCCAAAATTCTCAAGAGTGACGATAAGATGATCAGAGGAGAAGAACTTTGACTTGCAAATAGCTAGAAAAATCAATGTCTTCTACAAAAATGATACCCGATGGAGGTTAGTAATGAACACAAAGAAGACGTGAACCTTGTATCAAATGAAACTGGACCAGAAAAACAATCTTGTGGGAGGGCAAAGACAATCTCGAATGAACACATAAATTTTATCAGTAGAATCTACCAGCAAGAAAGTTAGAACTTATGTAATTAATTGCCCATTAAAAGAGGAGTGTAGAGGAATTCGGACTATCAACTTTATTGTTAGGTACATGAAGCTTGATCTTAATCTATGGAAAACTTCTTGATCTTGATCTGAAAACAATTTGAATTAACAGACTCCAGTTATATCGTGAACTGAATCTTAGAAACCTGAAATATATAGGAGAATTATTATTAGATTATTGTTAGATTATTAGAAGACACAGCAGGCTCGCTGTTGTTAAGTTTAACGCAGCTATAGAGTTATTTGCATGCAGATTCTGGGACAAACAAGGAGAAATCAGTGGTCATGACTCCCTTCTAAGAAAAGATTGGTTGTTTTCATTAACAAACGTGGTCAAGCTCAAATGCATGTGTGCAGATAGGAATCTTTAGATCTACCAATATCTGCCTACTGAAGCGTATAAATTCATGTACATCTCAGTGTTAATACTTACCATGAGGGATACTTACAAGATAATATTGATGAATATCTTCAATGTTTTCAGGAAGTGGGCGTCAGTGCATCGGCCCTTAAACTGCCTGAATTCCAACCTACCGCTATACATCGGTGATTGGATGGGAAATACAATTTCCGGCCAATGCACCAGTCACCACGGAGAAAGAGCCGCGGGAATAGGGAAGATATGAGGCAGAGAGTAGTAGGGCAGGAAGATAATGCAGAGAAATCCAAAAATAAGTCCAACGGGCCTAGTAATGTAGAAGGCAAAGGCTACATAACCGGGCGGGTGGGAGGGAAATTGCTGAATTGTCAAGGAAAGGATTGAGCTTGACGATGCCTCATGTGTCCAAGAGCAGGAATGACTGAATGACTGAAGGCACGTCGTAGCCCACCCAATATCATTATCATAAAACGGAAGGACTGCGACACGTCAATCATTATGACAGCTAACTGACAGTAGGGAATCCGAGGGGGACTCCATCAAAGTTTGGGTCCCCAAATAAAAACATGTTCCCTCCTGGAGTATTAACCCCACTTAAACCTTCTTGTCTAACTGGTATTTAATACTTACCATGAGGGATACTTACAAGATAATATTGATGAATATCTTCAATGTTTTCAGGAAGTGGGCGTCAGTGCATCGGCCCTTAAACTGCCTGAATTCCAACCTACCGCTATACATCGGTGATTGGATGGGAAATACAATTTCCGGCCAGAGGACACGAAGTGTACCCACCACAATCACCGAGAACCCTAACCTATCTACCTATCTAGAGGCTACCTAAATACAAGAATGTCCGATTATCCCCCAGTGGACGTGGACAAAAACAAGGAATTGAAGGAAGTCAACGAAGTAAAGTAAAGTAAAGCAAAGCTGAAAAAGAAGACAGAGAATTAAATAAAGCTATAGAAAAGCAAGCAGAAATACCAGCAACCCACGTGCTGATATTGAAATACATAAGCCACCTTCAGGCTTGATATAGCCACCATTGGGCTAAAACACACAAAGGCCACCTCGAGCTTAACAAGCTCACCTCGGCCATGAAAAGCCACCATGGGCAAAATTATAGCCACCTCTGGGCTAAAGTGCACAGAGCCTCTCGAGCTAATTAAGCTCATGAAGCTATGAAAAACCTACCCATCACGGGTATCTTAGAGCCACCTTTGGGCTAAAACAAACGGACCCTTCTCGAGCTAATTAAGCTCACAAAGCCATGAAAAAACTTACCCATCACGGGCATTTTAGAGCCACCTTTGGGCTAAAAAACAAACGGACCCTTTTCGAGCCAAAGAAGCTCATGAAGGCATGAAAGAACTTCTCTATCACGGGCATTTTACAGCCACCCTTGGGCTAAAAACAAACGGGGGCTTCTCGAGCATATCAAGCTCATGAAGCCATGCAAACTTACCTAACACGGGCATCTTAGAGCCACCCTTTGGTTGAAAACAAACAGGATCTTCTCGAGCGTATTACGCTCATAAAGCCATGGAAAAACTTACCCCTCACGGGCATCTAAGAGTCGTCCTTGGGCTGAAACCAATCTGGGCCTTCTTGAGCTAAACAAGCTCATGCAAGACAAGCCACGATGGGCATATTCCAGCAGCCCTTGGGCTGAGAATACATGGGGTCCCCTCGAGCTAAACGAGCTCCTCTGACCCTGAAAAGGTAATGGTACTGGTCGTCTTAAGAGCCCCATCTGGGCTGAAAATAACCAGAGCCCTTGAGCGGAACAAGTTCATCTGGTCCTGAAAAAATTAGCCGTTATGGCGTCTTAAGAGCCCCATTTGGACTGAAACACCCCAAGTCCCTTGAGCTGACCAGGTTCCTCTGGTATTGAAGAGTGAGACGCATTGTCACCCTTGAGCTGACTAAAACCAAGGTCCCCTTGCGGTAACAAGCTCGTCTTTAAAACGAAGTAAACTAAATTAGGGCCTGGTCTCCATTTCGGAACCTAATGTCAATTAGTGTTTTTTCATCATTTTCTCCGAGCAAAATTGTTTCTTTGTTTGTTTGTTTGTTTGTTTTGTTTTGTTTTTTTTTTTTTTTACACATTTATTTGAGAAAATAGGGCATTCTGCAAGTGTTCAATGTTTTTATCTTAGGTTCCACATCTTCTGCACCCAGAGCAATATCGTTTGCTTTGTAATTTGCTTAAAAATTAGCCTTCATGGACATCTAAAAGTGCCATCCTTTAGTTTGATTGATGTGAAATTGTACGACGGGACTCTTGATATGCCATCTTCCATGAGGAGCTTCCATCACTTCACAAACGGCACCTAGGGTCTTTAGCTTCATCACCATATTACGTCCATGTGGGTCCTCTAGCCTATTCAGGATTTTTGCTTTCTTGTTATTGAAATGAGGATTACCTTACCCCAAAGACTGTGGCTAAAAATCGGGCACGACTGCCATTTCTTCGCTGAGTTGTGGTGAAAAAACCAATACTAGACTCTGGCAAAGCCAAGTTTAGGAAATTTGTCATACAGCCAATGCAAACCTCACTAGGGTTGAGATGGAGAGGGGCTACAAAAACCTCCTAGCAATCGAGCGGGGAAAGTTGAATTCCTGCTCAAATTTATGTGGCAAGCTATAACAGCATCCCTGAAAGCTCCGCACAAAGAAAAACACTTATCTCGATACAGGGAGTTTAAAACCCAAACTTTTAAGTAAATCTTTTCAGGAAGATATCTTTGTATGTCACCACTTCCCGATTTTACGCCAAGATTCCTTGCATCTTGCATCTTGCATTTAGTAGAATTGCACAAGCGCTTCGGCAATAACCCGCAAGAATATTCCCTATATGTTAGGGCTACGAACATGGACCCCAAGTGCCCCACATGGAGAAACACAACGGACTTCCCAGTCAGGTCACAAGATTTGACATCTGGGTGTATACCACAAGGACCACAAAACTAAGGGTTAATCCAAAAATGAGCCTTATAATTGTAAGTTATATAACCTTACATTAACACTTCATAACCGTCCACCAAAATGAATATTGCAGCCCACCAAAATGCAGTAAGTGGGAGCATGGTACCGTTGGGTTAAAAACTTGTGAGTCAGTCACGAAGATCTCACAAAGACCTCATACCAAATATCCAACTTGAAAAATCGTCTAACTAAAGGGAAAAAAGCCAAGGAAGAGCCTGCATCTTCCTCGAAAATAAGAAAACAACATTTTTTTTTTTTTTGTTCATGCATTTTAAAACTTGACTTCCTACTCTCAAATTTCGGTTGTGCTGAATAATTAAGCCCTGCTTAACTTTCGGCAGCTGGGTACGCTGACTTGACGCTGGGAGATTAAAGCTACGAAGTTCGCTCACGAAAAATTGAAGGATAATACCCAATACGCCTTAGTCATAAGCATATCGGTAAACAGTAGCCTAAAATGAACTGTGCTGTAACAAAGGAGATACACGTTTGTTTGTGTTTGTTGTTTTATTTTGTTTCGCTCTTGATAGGTACGAGGGCAGTCTTGACAAAAATACATCAGAAATTTTGTGCCATTTTATGCCATGGTACCATTTTCCGGAGAACAAAAAATTACGTTCTAATTGCAGTAAACTTAATGTGAATATCTGAAAACTATTCAAAGATAAAAGGATAAAAAAAGAAAAATCTATCAATCGCTGACCGGGCTACCCGGCTTAATTTGATGTCCTTAATTTTTCGAAACATCAAAATTGTACATGCAAGAGCGCTTCATGTTTCACGTGCTCATGCCTCAAGAAACGCAGTGCTTCCTGTCTACAATTAAGTAAACATGGCCTTACAGCATACATCTAAATAAAACAACGCAGATTTTTGTGATTTGCATCAAGGTCAGGGTTCTGAGAGACCAAAAGCCTGATCTGTAATGAAGGAACTCTTTCGTCCACCACTCCTCCGTCATTTCAGTCAGGGCTCCAAAAGTCAACGTCGAAGTCGTGCAAAATATACTATTAAAAGCTAATTACTAGCATCTTTTTCCTTAGTAGTGGTCCGGCCCACAGGGCATTCAAAAATCCCACTTCAGGTGTTGAGCTCGCAGGCCCTAAAAACGTGTTGACTCTCGCCAGCCATGCTGGTATTCTGATAACTCCCTGCTGGGAAGCTACGAATTGATCAAAATCGATGTTTCGTTAATCAAAAACGATCAAAAATTTACTGAAGAGTATCAGTAAATAAAGTATCAGTCTATAAGCGGAGTCAAATTAAAAAGGGGTGCATCAGAAAACGGTACAAAAACTAACGCCAAAGACTGGCAAAGGAAAAGGCATTGCAAGGCGCTGAAAAGCTCCGTTCCGCTGTACTTCCCTAAGCCTTAGGGGTTCTTCACGCTGTTATGACTGAGAAGTGTAAAGTCAGATTGACTAATTTCGTGAGGAAATGCAACTGTTTCTTTATAGGAATTGTTCAAAATTACAAATCCACAATAAAATACGAATTGACTCTGTCGAATTTATCCTGTAACGTTCCAATAGGAAATTTAGCTAACTCGCAGCTTACGGTATCGAGAAATCCTCGCTCAAATTATTCTACCCCGTTTTGCCCTGTCCTGCATTTTCTGCGCAAGGCAACGCTCACTAGCTGAAAATGCTAAATGGAGGAAATTATTAAAACAATCCCTTGAGAAAAAGAGCAGAAAACAACGACGGGAAAACTTGGCAAAGCTGTTGAAGCTTTATGAAAATTCTGCAAGTCTTTGTAAAAATACACAATCCTAGCAATAGCATGGAACGAACTCACCGAATACACCAGGCAAAAACATCTAGCAAACTTGGAGGAAGACATTCACGAAACCATGATGAATCTTTGTTGATCAATGTAAAGACTTCATACCGAAAATTGCTGAATTGTCAAGGAAAGGATTGAGCTTGACGATGCCTCATGTGTCCAAGAGCAGGAATGACTGAATGACTGAAGGCACGTCGTAGCCCACCCAATATCATTATCATAAAACGGAAGGACTGCGACACGTCAATCATTATGACAGCTAACTGACAGTAGGGAATCCGAGGGGGACTCCATCAAAGTTTGGGTCCCCAAATAAAAACATGTTCCCTCCTGGAGTATTAACCCCACTTAAACCTTCTTGTCTAACTGGTATAAAAACTTCAGGATGTTCTTCTGCAAATCGGACACCAGATGGACAGTGGGAGTTAAATCGTTTGTAGTAGAATATGTGGGAGTCAGATCAGTGAACAAATAGAATAGTTAAAGTTAAGAAAGCTCGTTTAATTGAGATGGTGATTAAACGAGTAGCTGTTTACATGAAATGGGAATTAAAGAAAATTAAACAAAGCCAAATGCTGAAATAAGGTGCTCTGTTTAAACGAGAGGTGGTTTATTTGATGTGAGTTTCAAATTACAGTGCTGCTGTAAACAAGGCGAGTGAAGAAAGCAAGTGTTTATTTGAATGAAGAGTCGCATTACAGTGTAGGTTGAAACAAAGCGTGTGATTAAAGCCAGCAGATTAATCGAGAGTTGTTTATTCGAGGGGGGAGCAAAGCAGAAGTTTACTAAAGCAACAGGTTTATTAAGCTAGGAAATTATCTTTCAAATAATTTAACGAGAATAGTCATCATTCAACTGTACTAGTTTAGTTATGACAACAAATTGAAAATCATTATAATAACAGCAGTTGTTACAGTTCTTTAATTCTTTTACAAAGAGCTGTTTAGTTTCTTCATCCAGTACATCCATCCAAAATTCCATCCAACATAGTTTCCATGGTTCGAGTTAGAAATAAATCCATTACATTTCGTTAAAAAATATGTCTTTAAGAGTTTGAAGACTTTTGAGGTATATAGCTGAGTTTTGATGTTGACATTTCGAGCATATAAAAAAGATTCCTTCAGGTTTTTCTTCAATCATCATGAAGTTTCAGCAAGTAGCAGACGTGAGAAAACAGCTACTGTACAGAATCAATTTCGTACAATATCAAATTCACTGTTTCTCTTATCAAGAAAGATAAAATTATTACTATGAGTGGCAGCGAATTGGCAATAAATAAAGCAAGAGAGTTTATTAAAGATGGATATCACATTTTTTACTACAATATGAAATTTAGCAACAAAGCAAGGTGGGACTATAAATAACAAATTACTTGAAATAAGATTAAAAAATCAACAGAGTCACCACTGCAGAGTTGAGAAATTGTACACCCAAGTTTTACCATTCGTTGATCTTTCATAGTAAAATAAGGACAAGATGTTGAATCAAGAACTTTAATCTCTTCAAACTCTTCGAGTTACTGCTCCTCTATTACCGAATTTCGCTGTTCTTTCGCCACTTTTGCAGCGCCTTTTGTGACCCTTTAAAGTCTGTATTCATGAAAAAATACTGCATGTTTGACAGTTGTGCAATTAAAGGAAACATAACCTTGATATACTTCACATCGTTTTCCGCAATGTCCTTATTTCTCAATGCAGTCTTGAGCCAATGTTCAAATCCCGTTAAAATTTCTTTAACGTTGCCGATCTTGACTTGATTATAGATTTCTGTTAAGGTTAAATCAAACATAACCAGTTGAAAGTCTTCAATATATGTCTTAAAGACAATTGTACATTCAACTTCGCCTCATCAATTTTAGGTGTAAACCTCTTTGGTTTAACAATGTTCTCTAACAATATTTCAACTTCCTTCCATGTACTTTTTAATAAAACTAGACATATAGTCTGCTTCTGATTTGCTGAATAATCGCTTATATTAAGCAAGCCTTCTGTTTGAAGACTCTGGCTACTTTTTTTAACACGAGGCATGATCTTTTGCTTCTTTTTTACTTGCTGAAATGTTTTACTTATGCTTAAATTCACAATTCTTCTAAGCTTATAGCCCTCTGGTGCTATTATTATCGAGTTTATCTGATGGTGTAAGATTTTTTGTCAGTGGTGGTTTTCATCAATCAAATTCAATATTCACTCAAAATTTATTTTTAGTAACGAGCTTATCCAATCAGCCAATCAGATAGAAGCATTTACAGACACATGAATGACAAACCAGACAACGCGTCTGCTCAAAATCCCACTTTCTGTTTAAACAAATTGGCTTTTTTGTTCCGCTTTTAATAAACCAAAGTCCTCGCCTTTTGATTAAATGGCTTGGTTTTCTAACAATGGTTTGGATAGTCCAAATTCCTCGCCTTTTGATTAAACGGCTTGGTTTTCTAACAATGGTTTGGATAGTGCAAAGTCTTCACCTTTCAATTATACGGCTTGGTTTCTAACAATTGCTTCGATAGTGCAAAGTCCTTGCCTTTCAATTAAACGGCTTGGTTTTCTAACAATGGTTTGGATAGTGCAAAGTCTTCACCTTTCAATTATACGGCTTGGTTTCTAACAATTGCTTCGATAGTGCAAAGTCCTTGCCTTTCAATTAAACGGCTTTGTTTTCTAACAATGGTTTGGATAGTGCAAAGTCCTTGCCTTTCGATTAAACGACTTTGTTTTCTTACAATAGTTTAGATACTGCAAAGTTCTCGCCTTTCGTGTAAACTGCTTGGTTTTCTAACAATGGTTTAGATAGTGCAAAGTCCACACCTTTTGATTAAATGGCTTGGTTTTCTAACAATGGTTTAGATAGTGCAAAGTCCTCGCCTTTCGATCAAACAGCTTGGTTTTCTTACAATGGTTTGGATAGTGAAAGCCCCCCCCCCTTTCGATTAAAGAGCTTGGTTTTCTAAGAATAGTTTGGATAGTCCAAAGTCCTCGCCTTTCGATTAATAATGCTTTGCTTTGCTTTATGCTTTATTCTTTCATTTTTTCATGCATATTTTACTTTTCTAGACTCCTTATGGATTTAGGAAGCGATGATTGGGATCGCAATCTCAAAAAAATGGACATAGAGGAAGCAAGCATAGCTTACTTGCGAACTGTTACAAGAAAACTATTGTTAACGCTTTAGTTCGTGTGTGTATAATTATAGTATATAGTATAGTATAATTTACCTAAATTGTTTCATGTTATGATCAGTCAAAAAACACATTTTCTTTATCATCGTGTGTTTCTGCAATGCTGGAATCGATTTTTTAACTCTGGTGTTTTATATTGTCCGTTGACATGATCCTGTTGTTGTTTTTTCCTAATAGTGTTTCTATCAGCTTCTGCTCGCAAATGTTGTAGTTTGGGTAATTTTTTAGCTATGTGTTTAAGCTGAGCAAGGCTGACATAAGTATACAGAATCGTCTTCTTTTTAGGAAATTCCCAAACTGACAAATCCTTCAAAGTCACCTTCAAAAGCTGTTTGCTTAACGTGTACAACCTGATTCCTTCATGTTTCTCAGTACATTTTTTGAAATATGAAACCAACTCCCTGTGCAAGGCCCTTTTGTCTTCCAGCGTGTGCTTAACAACAAACCGAAAACGTGCCTCCAGTCCATATGGCACGCCAAAAGAGAAAAAAATACGAAAAACAAATTTCCTAACACCACCTGAATTTTATAATAGCAACACCATCTTATAATACGTAATTTTGCAATAAAAACTAATATTTTACAATACGAAACTTGGCTTTTATAATCCAAAAGTTGATTTTATAATACAAAAGTTAAATTTTTATAAAACGAAACTTGGCATTTTATAATAAAAAGTTGGCATTTTATAATACAGAAATTGATATTATAATACGAAGCTTAGAATTTTCTGGTATGGAATAAAACATTTTCTTATAATAAAACAGTGTTTTAGGAAGGCATAGGTCGACTGACAAAAATAGATAATTCTTTGTTACGGCAGAAAAGGCATAAGGTAATGTTATTTGGAATAAAATATGATCTGGAATAAATTAAAACAGTCTACATAGACCTGGATTAGGCCTATCCCAGTACGTGGTAAAATCTTATCCGAACCATGCTAAAGTAAAGGTCGAGTAGAAAGTATGGCTGACCGTCATCGTGACATTGTTACAAGGCTCACTGAGCTGGTTGAAGTAGCCTCAACTGCAATAAGCCAACAATCCGGTACCAACAGAGAACAACAGTCGTTGAGAGCTTCAAATAACGAGGAAGCGTTACAAAGATTATATCCTAGTTTAGGCCCAGTAGCACCTACTCAAGGTCTGTCTGCTCTGCCTTTGACTTCCCGAAACACCTCTCAAAGCAGGCCTGGAGCAGCTCTTAATGCCAGTGTGAAGTATACTGTGAAATGCCGAAAGCAAAAAATGCCCAGGAAAAGGAAACTATGTCATACAAGGACGTATTCTTCATCAACGACCCCAAAATATCAAAGGTGCCTAGAAGGCAAGACAGGCAGTATTTTTACGACTGTGGGTATGTTGGATCAGCTGTTTCTTTTATATCTTTGATGCAAGAGCACGATATCCGAGAAGCAATTTATAATGCAATACCGCATTTTAAAGAAATGCAAATAAAGCTGGAATTCGAGCTTCTTAAAGCTGTTGGCCCAAAACTTTTCTCTGTACCTGAAATTAACAACTGGAATTATGAGATTTTAAAATACCAAACTGGTCAAGGCCCCCTGTATGCACGTGCAAATACGTTTTTGAATGTTGGTCTGGGTCGCAAAATTCAAGACTACCTCACGAATTCCATTGATGACTCTGATGACGAAAATGATGATGACTCTCAATTTCCTTCTTCATTGAGGCATGTTGATGATTCTCAGTCTCTAGTTGTGTGAAATTCAGAAACTGCCAGCAGTTCTCACAGTTCTGGTCATACAACTGGAGAGTGCAGTTGCAATTGCAAATAAAGAATTTTTGATGGCCGGTAAATTATGTGCCTACTCTATATGTCAAGGAGGACCTGGACCATATTTTCTAAGTGATTCGGTGTTTGACTATCTAGTTGGGTGTCTTCCGAATGTACAGTTCCCCACCTGTACAGATCTTCAGGATGAAAAATTGAATGCTTTCAAATCCAAAGTAAATTTGCTGTTTAATTTCAATATCACACTTAAACGTTTTAACTGCCAGAAGACTCTGTGTTGCATTGAAAATACTAATAGATATAGTTATCTCATTCCAGGTATTGGATGCTTCATCTGACAAGGAACTGCAAGACATCCTGACTGATGACAGTGGTCTTGACATACTGCAATTCATTGGGTACACTGGTGTACCTCATAGAGAGAGGATCAGTTCCAAAGATAGAATACTTCAGTATGTTTTACTGTTTATAACCACATTTTTTGTCTTTAACTTCATTGGATGATTCATTCAACATCTTTTATAGGGTTCCAAGGGTGTCCTGCAATTATTTGGATTGCCCAACTAATTACAAGCAGAAATGCAAATTCTGATTAATTTCTCACTGGTTTCCACATGTGGGCATTGTGTGGTCAGGTGGCTTATTCAGTGGTAAGAAATGTTGTTTTGTTAGGGTTGAGAGTGTTAAATTTCAGAATTAGTCACTTAAAATGGTGATAAACAACGAACAATTTTTGGGCATACTTAAAATCTTTTCTTTGTTCCTCAGAGTTACATCAGAAACAGACTGAAAAATAAACTAAGGCTAGATTTATAGCCAGATGTGGCTCAAAATGAAATGCAACTCTATTAGTTAGTAAGTCCATATATGTCATATTTTCTTTCCAGGTCACTCTTCTACAAACAAATTGTAGCACCCATATATGCATCCTTGCATGAATTTGAAAGAGGATTAACATTATTTGGTATTTTGTAGTATATAGTATAATTATAGTATATAGTATAGTATAATTTACCTAAATTGTTTCATGTTATGATCAGTCAAAAAACACATTTTCTTTATCATCGTGTGTTTCTGCAATGCTGGAATCGATTTTTTAACTCTGGTGTTTTATATTGTCCGTTGACATGATCCTGTTGTTGTTTTTTCCTAATAGTGTTTCTATCAGCTTCTGCTCGCAAATGTTGTAGTTTGGGTAATTTTTTTGGGTAATTTATTCAAAGTGTGGCAGAACAAATTCTTCAACACTCCACATGAAATTGTTGTCCGTTGTGCCATGTTGTTCCAACAACGTGAGTCATCTCTCATTACCTGTTCTTTGGGTTGCTCTCCTCTCTTGCACATCTGACAATTTTCTGACAGGTTGGACATGTCCGTGATTGTAACTGATTAGGCTTAAATGGTAGGCCATTAATGTAATCTAATTTCTTGGTAGTGACTATTTGGGACATTTGGTCAGGCCTATACCATGGCTTGTGTATGTAGTAGGGTGAGGGTTTGTCTCCTCATTTTTGTTCAGTTTCATGCTTACTAGTTACATTCATAAGTCAATAAAAGCTCAGAAAGCATTATTCATTTGGACATGAGAACAGATTAAATCTAAAATGTACACACCAAAAGCTATCCTTTGACCACTATGTGGATATTTTGTCTGTTAGGGGATCGGATTGGGTTTTAGAGTCTGGGTCTGGGTTGAGTTTTACAGGTTTTCAGGTATGCCATCCCTCTGCAGGTATGCTTCATCCTTGGAATAAAGCTTTGGCAAAAAAGAGTCTCTTCTCGATCATCTTGATCTTCATCTTTGGCTATCTCATCTTAGAGGCCTACTATTAGCTCATTCACCAGATGGCTCTATCAATGTTTGATGGTAGATATTCTTTTTGGAAGTGATTGCTGTAGGTAATTTCTCACTGGTGCGTGAATAAGGAGGGATCCAGGCACCAAATTATCACTCAAATCAACCATCGGTTGGATTTTATTTGGGTTTACATGTTGCAATTGGAGTCTTGGAGTTAACTTTGCTAGTCTGCTATACATCAAATCCAGGATTTAACTACCAACTAGTTGATTTGGTATTTTCAATAATTCTGCAGTTGTCAAGGGTTACAGCAATTAATCATCTCCAACAATGCAAAAACCACCAAAAAAGCCAAGAAAGGACTTGCTGCATTGTTTCAACTACCAGAAATACAGAAGCATTTCTCATATCTGAATATAACATTGACATACGCCCTTTCCCAAGGCTCTTTCATTGGGTTGGATTCCATGAACGACTCATTTTCAACGTAAAACTGCCTTAAGGAGAGGTATGGCTAATGCCAGATTATCATATGATCAATTTAAATACAGCGAAAATTTGTATTTAAACAGTGATTAACCCACGTCAACAAAGCTTTTCATATGCAGAGGTATTAGAGGAGCCTTTGACTCCTTCACATGAAATTTTTTGCAGAAAAGTACAGAGCGTACCTCAAATGTTTACTGAAAAGGAAGCAGATCCATATTACTCTATTAAGCTGGAAAGATTGTCATGTAAGTTTTTTAATTTAATCTGTTCTCATTCTCAGTTTCATATACCTGGCTTCAAAACCCATACAGGCTTGATGTTACATCAAACTCCGGTGGCCTTTTGGTGTATGTTATTGAACAAATAATATTAAGGAAATTATAGAACTTAAAACTACCAAACGATATCCAGACTATTCCAATCGAGTTAAACTTTAGGAAACGTAAGTGGCTGATACTACCGTTGTATCGACCTCCTGATCAGGTTGAGGCTTCTTTTGTGGAACAAGTACAGAAAATATCTGACTTTTATATTAAATCCTCAGAACAGTTACTTGTTATAGGTGACTTTAATATGATTACTAGTAATCCAATACTTTCCTCTTACATTGAGGCATGGTGCTTAAGGATCTTTCGAAAGCATATGATTGCCTATCACACAATCTCCTTATAGCAAAACTTGAAGCCTACGGCTTTGGGATGAACAGCCTTCGACTGTTGTATAGTTACCATACGGCAAGAAAACAGCATGTCAAAATTAACTCCACTTATAGCTCTTGGCTTGATATCACATCAGGTGTGCATCAAGGTTCTGTATTAGGACCACTTTTGTTTAACATATTCATTAATGACATGCTCTTCTTTGTAAAAAACTCGAAGATATGCAACTTTGCTGATTACAACACCTTGTATGCAACTAGTAAGTATTTATCCGACGTCCTGGCATCCATGAAACTTGATGTGGAGATAACATTGGATTGGTTTGAAACCAACTTCACGGTGGCAAACCCATCCAAATTCAAACTCATGTTCCTTGGTTTACATCAAACACAAAGTGTGTCTTGAAATCAATAATCAAATTGTCCTATCATCAGATAAAGTTAAATTATAAGGGATAGGTATTGACTCAAAACTAAAGTTTGATAACCATGTTAAGACTATGTGTGCCAAAACAAGCAAGAAAGTGCTTTTTCTAGGGTTGCAAATTTTATCACCTTTGAACAGGCAAAGCTTCTTTACAATTCATTTATAATGTCAAACTTTGGATATTGCCCCCTGATTTGGATGTGCTGTGGGAATGCTGCCAATGAAGAGATAAACAAAATTCATAAGAGAGCACTTTGTAGGCTGTACAATGACTTTGGTTCTAGTTTCCAAGAACTTCTAACTAGACCAGGCCAAAAGACGGTTCATTTGCAAAATCTTGAAAAATTGCGGGTGGAGGTTTTCAAATCCCTCCATCAAATGAACCCTGTGTTTATGTGGCAGTTTTTTCAGAAGAACCAACCCAACTACAACCTCCACAATAAGGATCTCCTACAGATACCAAGATTCCAAACAAAAAGTTATGGGGCAAATTCTATTGCATACAGAGGCTTCTACCTTTGGAACAGCATACCTGATGTGGTAAAGAGCTGTAATAGCGTCCTCTCCTTCGAACAACAAATAAAAGGGTGACAGGTGGATAGCTGTACCTGCAGAGCTTGCAAATAGATTTGAAAAATGTAGAAAATATTGTAAATCTATAGGTTTTGTAGTAGTATTTAAAGTATTTAAATAGTTGGCATTAATTAGTACATATCTCTTGATGTGCACTATTGTATACTACCAACTTTAAACAAATTGATTATTTATTTATTTATTTAGTTATAAACTGTACATGTTAGACAGATTGCACATAGACTATACATGTCCAAGATTATTCAACACTTTTGGTCTCAATGAAAATGGTCATCTGGTGAATCTACGTAAATGTCAGCAGATTTTTGTAAAGCAGAATAATGAACCTTGAGTGAATCTCAAGGTTATTGTGACCATCAAAGACGTGAATAAGGAAAACAAAGTTTTCTGGAGGCTAGGAAAAGTATCCAAAATTCTTAAGAGTGACGATAAGATGATCAGAGGAGAAGAACTTTGACTTGCAAATAGCTAGAAAAATCAATGTCTTCTACAAAAATGATACCCGATGGAGGTTAGTAATGAACACAAAGAAGACGTGAACCTTGTATCAAATGAAACTGGACCAGAAAAACAATCTTGTGGGAGGGCAAAGACAATCTCGAATGAACACATAAATTTTATCAGTAGAATCTACCAGCAAGAAAGTTAGAACTTATGTAATTAATTGCCCATTAAAAGAGGAGTGTAGAGGAATTCGGACTATCAACTTTATTGTTAGGTACATGAAGCTTGATCTTAATCTATGGAAAACTTCTTGATCTTGATCTGAAAAGAATTTGAATTAACAGACTCCAGTTATATCGTGAACTGAATCTTAGAAACCTGAAATACACAGGAGAATTATTATTAGATTATTGTTAGATTATTAGAAGACACAGCAGGCTCGCTGTTGTTAAGTATAACGCAGCTATAGAGTTATTTGCATGCAGATTCTGGGACAAACAAGGAGAAATCAGTGGTCATCATGACTCCCTTCTAAGAAAAGATTGGTTGTTTTCATTAACAAACGTGGTCAAGCTCAAATGCATGTGTGCAGATAGGAATCTTTAGATCTACCAATATGTGCCTACTGAAGCGTATAAATTCATGTACATCTCAGTGAAAAACTTCAGGACGTTCTTCTGCAAATCGGACACCAGATGGACAGTGGGAGTTAAATCGTTTGTAGTAGTATATGTGGGAGTCAGATCAGTGAACAAATGGAATAGTTAAAGTTAAGAAAGCTCGTTTAATTGAGATGGTGATTAAACGAGTAGCTGTTTACATGAAATGGGGATTAAAGAAAATTAAACAAAGCCAAATGCTGAAATAAGGTGCTCTGTTTAAACGAGAGGTGGTTTATTTGATGTGAGTTTCAAATTACAGTGCTGCTGTAAACAAGGCGAGTGAAGAAAGCAAGTGTTTATTTGAATGAAGAGTCGCATTACAGTGTAGGTTGAAACAAAGCGTGTGATTAAAGCCAGCAGATTAATCGAGAGTTGTTTATTCGAGGGGGGAGCAAAGCAGAAGTTTACTAAAGCAACAGGTTTATTAAGCTAGGAAATTATCTTTCAAATAATTTAACGAGAATAGTCATCATTCAACTGTACTAGTTTAGTTATGATAACAAATTGAAAATCATTATAATAACAGCAGTTGTTACAGTTCTTTAATTCTTTTACAAAGAGCTGTTTAGTTTCTTCATCCAGTACATCCATCCAAAATTCCATCCAACATAGTTTCCATGGTTCGAGTTAGAAATAAATCCATTACATTTCGTTAAAAAATATGTCTTTAAGAGTTTGAAGACTTTTGAGGTATATAGCTGAGTTTTGATGTTGACATTTTGAGCATATAAAAAAGATTCCTTCAGGTTTTTCTTCAATCATCATGAAGTTTCAGCAAGTAGCAGACGTGAGAAAACAGCTACTGTACAGAATCAATTTCGTACAATATCAAATTCACTGTTTCTCTTATCAAGAAAGATAAAATTATTACTATGAGTGGCAGCGAATTGGCAATAAATAAAGCAAGAGAGTTTATTAAAGATGGATATCACATTTTTTACTACAATATGAAATTTAGCAACAAAGCAAGGTGGGACTATAAATAACAAATTACTTGAAATAAGATTAAAAAATCAACAGAGTCACCACTGCAGAGTTGAGAAATTGTACACCCATGTTTTACCATTCGTTGATCTTTCATAGTAAATTAAGGACAAGATGTTGAATCAAGAACTTTAATCTCTTCAAACTCTTCGAGTTACTGCTCCTCTATTACCAAATTTCGCTGTTCTTTCGCCACTTTTGAAGCGCCTTTTGTGACCCTTTAAAGTCTGTATTCATGAAAAAATACTGCATATTTGACAGTTGTGCAATTAAAGGAAACATAACCTTGATATACTTCACATCGTTTTCCGCAATGTCCTTATTTCTCAATGCAGTCTTGAGCCAATGTTGAAATCCCGTTAAAATTTGTTTAACGTTGCCGATCTTGACTTGATTATAGATTTCTGTTAAGGTTAAATCAAACATAACCAGTTGAAAGTCTTCAATATATGTCTTAAAGACAATTGTACATTCAACTTCGCCTCATCAATTTTAGGTGTAAACCTCTTTGGTTAAACAATGTTCTCTAACAATATTTCAACTTCCTTCCATGTACTTTTTAATAAAACTAGACATATAGTCTGCTTCTGATTTGCTGAATAATCGCCTATATTAAGCAAGCCTTCTGTTTGAAGACTCTGGCAGCTTGGCTACTTTTTTTAACACGAGGCATGATCTTTTGCTTCTTTTACTTGCTGAAATGTTTTACTTATGCTTAAATTCACAATTCTTCTAAGCTTATAGCCCTCTGGTGCTATTATTATCGAGTTTATCTGATGGTGTAAGATTTTTTGTCAGTGGTGGTTTTCATCAATCAAATTTAATATTCACTCAAAATTTATTTTTAGTAACGAGCTTATCCAATCAGCCAATCAGATAGAAGCATTTACAGACACATGAATGACAAACCAGACAACGCGTCTGCTCAAAATCCCACTTTCTGTTTAAACAAATTGGCTTTTATGTTCCGCTTTTAATAAACCAAAGTCCTCGCCTTTTGATTAAACGGCTTGGTTTTCTAACAATGGTTTGGATAGTGCAAAGTCTTCACCTTTCAATTATACGGCTTGGTTTCTAACAATTGCTTCGATAGTGCAAAGTCCTTGCCTTTCAATTAAACGGCTTTGTTTTCTAACAATGGTTTGGATAGTGCAAAGTCCTTGCCTTTCGATTAAACGACTTTGTTTTCTTACAATAGTTTAGATACTGCAAAGTTCTCGCCTTTCGTTTAAACTGCTTGGTTTTCTAACAATGGTTTAGATAGTGCAAAGTCCACACCTGTTGATTAAATGGCTTGGTTTTCTAACAATGGTTTAGATAGTGCAAAGTCCTCGCCTTTCGTTTAAACAGCTTGGTTTTCTAACAATGGTTTGGATAGTGCAAAGTCCTCGCCTTTCGATCAAACAGCTTGGTTTTCTTACAATGGTTTGGATAGTGAAAGCCCCCCCCCCCCTTTCGATTAAAGAGCTTGGTTTTCGAAGAATAGTTTGGATAGTCCAAAGTCCTCGCCTTTCGATTAATAATGCTTTGCTTTGCTTCATGCTTTATTCTTTCATTTTTTCATGCATATTTTACTTTTCTAGACTCCTTATGGATTTAGGAAGCGATGATTGGGATCGCAATCTCAAAAAAATGGACATAGAGGAAGCAAGCATAGCTTACTTGCGAACTGTTACAAGAAAACTATTGTTAACGCTGTAGTTCGTGTGTGTATAATTATAGTATATAGTATAGTATAATTTACCTAAATTGTTTCATGTTATGATCAGTCAAAAAACACATTTTCTTTATCATCGTGTGTTTCTGCAATGCTGGAATCGATTTTTTAACTCTGGTGTTTTATATTGTCCGTTGACATGATCCTGTTGTTGTTTTTTCCTAATAGTGTTTCTATCAGCTTCTGCTCGCAAATGTTGTAGTTTGGGTAATTTTTTAGCTATGTGTTTAAGCTGAGCAAGGCTGACATAAGTATACAGAATCGTCTTCTTTTTAGGAAATTCCCAAACTGACAAATCCTTCAAAGTCACCTTCAAAAAGCTGTTTGCTTAACGTGTACAACCTGATTCCTTCATGTTTCTCAGTACATTTTTTGAAATATGAAACCAACTCCCTGTGCAAGGCCCTTTTGTCTTCCAGCGTGTGCTTAACAACAAACCGAAAACGTGCCTCCAGTCCATATGGCACGCCAAAAGAGAAAAAAATACGAAAAACAAATTTCCTAACACCACCTGAATTTTATAATAGCAACACCATCTTATAATACGTAATTTTTGCAATACAAAACTAATATTTTACAATACGAAACTTGGCTTTTATAATCCAAAAGTTGATTTTATAATACAAAAGTTAAATTTTTATAAAACGAAACTTGGCATTTTATAATAAAAAGTTGGCATTTTATAATACAGAAATTGATATTATAATACCAAGCTTAGAATTTTCTGGTATGGAATAAAACATTTTCTTATAATAAAACAGTGTTTTAGGAAGGCATAGGTCGACTGACAAAAATAGATAATTCTTTGTTGCGGCAGAAAAGGCATAAGGTAATGTTATTTGGAATAAAATATGATCTGGAATAAATTAAAACAGCCTACATAGACCTGGTTTAGGCCTATCCTAGTACGTGGTAAAATCTTATCCGAACCATGCTAAAGTAAAGGTCGAGTAGAAAGTATGGCTGACCGTCATCGTGACATTGTTACAAGGCTCACTGAGCTGGTTGAAGTAGCCTCAACTGCAATAAGCCAACAATCCGGTACCAACAGAGAACAACAGTCGTTGAGAGCTTCAAATAACGAGAAAGCGTTACAAAGATTATATCCTAGTTTAGGCCCAGTAGCACCTACTCAAGGTCTGTCGGCTCTGCCTTTGACTTCCCGAAACACCTCTCAAAGCAGGCCTGTAGCAGCTCTTAATGCCAGTGTGAAGTATACTGTGAAATGCCGAAAGCAAAAAAATGCCCAGGAAAAGGAAACTATGTCGTACAAGGACATTTTCTTCATCAACGACCCCAAAATATCAAAGGTGCCTAGAAGGCAAGACAGGCAGTATTTTTACGACTTTGGGTATGTTGGATCAGCTGTTTCTTTTATATCTTTGATGCAAGAGCACGATATCCGAGAAGCAATTTATAATGCAATACCGCATTTTAAAGAAATGCAAATAAAGCTGGAATTCGAGCTTCTTAAAGCTGTTGGCCCAAAACTTTTCTCTGTACCTGAAATTAACAACTGGAATTATAAGATTTTAAAATACCAAACTGGTCAAGGCCCCCTGTATGCACGTGCAAACACGTTTTTGAATGTTGGTCTGGGTCGCAAAATTCAAGACTACCTCAGGAATTCCATTGATGACTCTGATGACGAAAATGAGTATGTCGATTTCCCGAGCCCTTAGTGAGCCGTGAGCCATTCTTGAGCCATGAGCCAAAACTGAGCCAATTTTTAAGCAAGCTTACTCGCGGCTCATGCATCTTTTGTTACGTTTACTGGGCCGTCCATCTCATGCCTCACAACAAATGAACGAATTTACTAGAGAGGGTTGGCTCCTGGCTCATCAGGTCAGAAACCAATGTTATGAGCCACCAGACACAAGAAACCCAAGTCCAGACGCGACGCCATCGTTACAAAGCCTCGTTTTCGATTTCAAATCTCGCTTTAGAACTTCTAGTACGCGCCAAAACCTGTGACTGAGAAGAAGAAATTCACGTGCTTTTTCCCCAGGTATTTTTTTGGTTGTTGGAAATGGAGGATAATAGATATTCATGCGGTAAGTGAGCTTTTTCGTTTTTCATGCGAACTGAAACATGTGGAGCAACATTTTTGCAATGATGTCCATTGTCTATTGGCTCAACTGAAACTCTACTGTCTACTATGTGACAGTGATGATGGCCTAAATTGACATTTTGTGTGCAGCGTGGGGATTGATGATTGGAAATGTCAACTGACCAATTGTTAACCTACATATTTGAAGAACTTCATGGCCAATCTTGACATCTGCTCGAAGAGCTGTGCAGCCAACATCTGACAGGCATAAAGTTAACTTTTCAGTTTAGACCCCTATACATTTTTTAAGAGGGTGCCGAAACCACAGACATGTCGGTGAAACGTCCGCGGTTTCCCGTGGTGATTTCCGTGGTAAAATTAATTCAAAATAACCACGGAACCCACAGACAAAAATTATGTTCGTCCGTGGTTGGTCCGTGGTTGTCAGTGGCCCTCAACCTTTGATTTCGTATTTTTGACGGCGTTTGGTCCCTTAAATGGGGGAGGGGTGAGCCATAGCCCCTTAGGAGAATTAACTTCAAGAAAGCAAAGTTTTATGCATCAAATTCTCAGATTTTACCTACCTGATGAAATCGCTGTATTCTAGGCCAAACACGCTTGATTTTAGCCCTTACCTCTAGTTGGAAAATCTGGCTGCAGGCTGTTCAAGGGGAGGAAGGGGGTAAGGGGGTAAGGTTCCGACTTTCTTAATTTGATTGGTTTTAACGCTTATTATTGTGTGTTCATTTTTTTGTGTACGTTTGTTACATAAAATTTCTGTGTTTATTCTACGCCGTTCCTTTTCCTTGTGATTCATAAAAGATAATTGAATCTGTCAAGAAATTCAGTAGTCATGCAATGCAAAATCTGTGGGCAATGTGAAAAATGGTTTTAAACAAGCGCAGAAGCTTGTAGATGACAAATCAACTCTTTGGACCCAAGGTTGGACCTCTCCAAATTACTTATGGGTGTAATCCGGCAGCATTTGCTGCTTTTACAATATACTTTTCTATATACTTCGAAACCTTGAAAATGGCACAAATTTAAAATCGGTGAATGAAAAATCGAAAACAAAAGCCAGAAAGTGCTCACATAGTAGATTCAGAATGCATGTTGTTTTTGAAATTCGGTTACTCTACCCCCAAGATATTGATTGGTAAAACCCGAGTGCCCCCCTGCAAATGCGATTAAATTCCTCGCTCATGCAACATTGCAGAGGGGGGCACTCAAAGTTCACCTCTCGATTACTCCCGGTAGGTGGGCTGAAATTTAACAAACAAGGCCTCTTGAATGCACTGGCAATAAGCCCTTTCTGGCAGTAGTTTTACATATTTTTGCCATGATTTTGGATCTTGGCCGGCTTATGATAATTTGCGGAATTTTTGAAAATTTCGCAAAATTTTTGCGAAATTTTCGCAAAATTTTCGCAAAATTTTTGCAAAATAAATAAATATCCCAAATTCTAAAAGAAATGTACATTTAATGATAAAAACGAGGAGTAAACAGCCTCAGATACTGTGTCATGAAGCCATTTTCGTGATTCATTAAGCAAATAGTCCTTATATTAGAAGATTTCAACAAAATATTTCGCAAATTACTAATTTGCGAAATATTTCGCAAATTACTAATTAGTAATTTGCGGAATTTTTCTAGAAAGGATTCGGAAGCAGAGACAGGCAGAGCAGGGACGCTGACAACTTGTTAGGCAATGTTAAATGATGCTAAATGAACATTAAATTGAAACTTTGAAATGTTGAACACCGGAATACGTAAACAGAACCGGAATATAGTGAATAAAGTGTCGCTTAAGCCTAGGCCAAGAGTGTCAAAGATCAATTGAAAAATTTCTTCATTTAGCATGATAGGCAGGTTGATATGCTTTTGATTGAACTGTAACAGCGATGAAACAAGGGAAAATGCATTATTAGAACAACTGCATGTTATTTTGAAAATATTTCGCAAATTACTAATTTGCGAAATATTTCGCAAATTACTAATTAGTAATTTGCGAAATTTTTCTAGAATGGACTCAGAAGCAGAGACAGGCAGAGCAGGGACGCTGACAACTTGTTAGGCAATGTTAAATGATGCTAAATGAACATTAAATTGAAACTTTGAAATGTTGAACACCGGAATACGTAAACAGAACCGGAATATAGTGAATAAAGTGTCGCTTAAGCCTAGGCCAAGAGTGTCAAAAATCAATTGAAAAATTTCTTCATTTAGCATGATAGGCAGGTTGATATGCTTTTGATTGAACTGTAACAGCGATGAAACAAGGGAAAATGCATTATTAGAACAACTGCATGTTATTTTGAAAATATTTCGCAAATTACTAATTTGCGAAATATTTCGCAAATTACTAATTAGTAATTTGCGAAATTTTTCTAGAAAGGATTCGGAAGCAGAGACAGGCAAAGCAAGGATAGTGACAACTTGTTAGGCAATGTTAAATGATGCTAAATGAACATTAAATTGAAACTTTGAAATGTTGAACACCGGAGTACGTAAACTGAACTGGAATATAGTGAATAAAGTGTCGCTTAAGCCTAGGCCAAGAGTGTCAAAAATCAATTGAAAAATTTCTTCATTTAGCATGATAGGCAGGTTGATATGCTTTTGATTGAACTGTAACAGCGATGAAACAAGGGAAAATGCATTATTAGAACAACTGCATGTTATTTTGAAAATATTTCGCAAATTACTAATTTGCGAAATATTTCGCAAATTACTAATTAGTAATTTGCGAAATTTTTCTAGAATGGACTCAGAAGCAGAGACAGGCAGAGCAGGGACGCTGACAACTTGTTAGGCAATGTTAAATGATGCTAAATGAACATTAAATTGAAACTTTGAAATGTTGAACACCGGAATACGTAAACTGAACTGGAATATAGTGAATAAAGTGTCGCTTAAGCCTAGGCCAAGAGTGTCAAAAATCAATTGAAAAATTTCTTCATTTAGCATGATAGGCAGGTTGATATGCTTTTGATTGAACTGTAACAGCGATGAAACAAGGGAAAATGCATTATTAGAACAACTGCATGTTATTTTGAAAATATTTCGCAAATTACTAATTTGCGAAATATTTCGCAAATTACTAATTAGTAATTTGCGAAATTTTTCTAGAATGGACTCAGAAGCAGAGACAGGCAGAGCAGGGACGCTGACAACTTGTTAGGCAATGTTAAATGATGCTAAATGAACATTAAATTGAAACTTTGAAATGTTGAACACCGGAATACGTAAACAGAACTGGAATATAGTGAATAAAGTGTCGCTTAAGCCTAGGCCAAGAGTGTCAAAAATCAATTGAAAAATTTCTTCATTTAGCATGATAGGCAGGTTGATATGCTTTTGATTGAACTGTAACAGCGATGAAACAAGGGAAAATGCATTATTAGAACAACTGCATGTTATTTTGAAAATATTTCGCAAATTACTAATTTGCGAAATATTTCGCAAATTACTAATTAGTAATTTGCGAAATTTTTCTAGAATGGACTCAGAAGCAGAGACAGGCAAAGCAAGGACACTGACAACTTGTTAGGCAATGTTAAATGCTGCTTAATGAACATTAAATTGAAACTTTGAAATGTTGAACACTGGAATACGTAAACAGAACCGGAATATAGTGAATAAAGTGTCTAGGCCAAGAGTGTCAAAAATCAATTGCCTATGATGCAAACAAGAGTGTCAAAGGAATCAATTGTATTTAAAAGTGTAAAATTTCTTCATTTAGCATGATAGGCAGGTTTGCTCATTTTACATTCAGTTTTAGCTTGATTTTTATAGACCGCAAATGCACCCACTTGACATTTTTTTCGTAATTGGAATACACATGTCTAGAACATCAATCATTTCTGCTCTTACTATATACCCCAGTTCAATTGAAATAATTTCTTTTCCGAAATGTTATCAGTCACTAGCATCAATAATGTTGAAGCCCGACAAGTTCAAACTTCCGTCAGCAAAAATTGTCCAGAGGAAAGACATTTTTGGAGATTTGCCGAGATTTTCTTGGAAAGATTTGTCCGAATTTAAAGTTATTGGTCATGGCAGTTTTGGGCTTGTTGAATACGCAATATATAAGCCTAAAGAGGGTGAAACACGTAATGTTGTTTTAAAGCAGCCCTTGCATCTATCGGAGTATGAAAAGAATTTGCCAAGGAAGCAAAACTTTTGAATAGCGTCAGAGGACATAGGAATATTGTGGAATTTCTCGGAGTCTGTGTAAGACCAAACATTGCATTAATGCAAGAATACCTGGAATTCTCTTTTGCTCCATTTGCGGATCCATTTGCTGAAGACAAGGTAGTGAACTCTTTAGAAGCTTTTTTGTCGTATGTAGAAACAAGTTATAACTTTGAAGGATTCGAGCATGTTATTCAAACAATCGCACTTGATATTTTTAAGGGACTTGCTGTTCTCCACAGTAAAAACATCGTCCACAGGGACTTGAAGCCAGCAAACATATTAGTAAGCAATCAGCATTATCTCCACCTTGAAAGGGAGGAAATTCAAAAATTGTGGCAGGATGGTGGCATTGCACCAATCATTTGCAAACTCACAGACTTTGGGGAGAGCCGATCTCTATTAATCCAGACAAAGTCACTGTTATCTTCTAAAGTAAACGAGCTTGATAGAGGAAGTCCTGCCTTCATGGCTCCGGAGCTTCTAGTTCTAGAGAAACGTCCTGCAGTCGCTAATATTCATGATCTTAAGGCAGCTGACATGTGGGCTTTAGGCATGATAATGTTTGTACTAATTAATCCAGATTCAAAATTTCCATATAGATTGGAAGTTGAGCGTGAGCGTAAATCAAACCCAATGATAGACCCAAAAGATATGCTGATTAAACTACAGCGGGAGGAGAAATATCCGGAGTCATCAGGAAATTATGCCAAACTCCAAGCACTGTATTGGGACACTCCTTTACAAATATACAACATGTGCGTTTCCTTCAATAGTGAAGACAGAGTCAGAAGCATCGAGCCGGTATCAGATTTGTGCAAAAAAGAACTCGTACGAGTAGAATGTGTTGTAAAGAACATGCCTGTTAGTCAAAGCAGTGCTTTAGAGAGAGCAAATCGTAAAGCTGCCGAAAGAATACAAGCTTCAATGTCGAAAACTGAATGCCAACAAGATAATATTGGTATGATTCGTGCTGATGGAACAAACTGTTGTGTATTTCTGTGCTTAAAGATCTGTGACATTCTTGTCAGAAACATACCAGATGACAACGATGCAACATCTCTTGCAGAAAAAATTTGCAGCATTTCTACCAATATTGTGAATAGCTATCCTTTGGAAATAAATGAACATCGTGATTGGGAAAAGATTTATGAAGTCATAACAGCGTATACGTTGATGAACGGACATAACCACATTGGGACCTACGAAATAACTGAAGAGCTCCCATATCTGGATGGCTATTTCTCCAAAAATGGTCGCACTAATCTCTTGCATAAGCTGCGCGAGGTTAGTAGTGCAAATGAGACGTTCCTTTCAATATATACGTGCGAGCCGTATTCAATTACTATTGGCTCAATAAGAAATCGCCTGTTTCTCGTTGATACCCATCCTGTTGTTGAGGAATGTCAAGGTAATCAAAATGGCCAAGTCCGTGTATACGAAGATAATAGCGACCGGACCTGTCAAGCTATCTGCAAGTGGATATGGGGGAGGCTTGTGACAAGTGGTGTTCGGTTTGAAGTTGGTCAGTCTCTGGCTCTGTTGAAACAAAGTAAATCTTTCACGATCATCAAAGCTAGACTAGAAGACAGGGAAGCTGAAACACAATATTACCATCAAGAAAACATTGATGTAATTGATTTGACATTGGACAATGATACTGTAAGTATTACGTATTTATCCTCGCCTCCAAAATAATCAGATAAATATGAATATGCCCTTGATCTTATATTCATACTTTATATTTAGATATCAACAACTGATGAAGATGTAAAGCAGGATAAACAGGCTACCGTAGTTCTAGAAAGGTATTTCAGGGCTATGTCTTGATTATTTTATATTTGTTCACTAACAACATATCAAAGGTTGCAAATATTTTTCATGAAAAGTTTATTATACTTAACGATCTTAAATAATATACCTCTTCCATTTAGAGATTCAATCAGTCCTGTGAGAAGTGAAAGAAAAAGACATAATCCATCCTCGTCGTATCGTCAGTAAGAATTATGCCTTATTCTTCCATATCCTAATAGATTCTAGCTAAAGTCTCTGTGATTAGGAAGGTTAATATGCTGCAGGATTTTAAATAATATACCTCTTCCATTTAGAGATTCAATCAGTCCTGTGAGAAGTGAAAGAAAAAGACATAATCCATCCTCGTCGTATCGTCAGTAAGAATTATGCCTTATTCTTCCATATCATAATAGATTCTAGCTAAAGTCTCTGTGATTAGGAAGGTTAATATGCTGCAGGATTTTAAATAATATACCTCTTCCATTTAGAGATTCAATCAGTCCTGTGAGAAGTGAAAGAAAAAGACATAATCCATTCTCGTCGTATCGTCAGTAAGAGTTATGCCTTATTCTTCCATATCCTAATAGATTCTAGCTAAAGTCTCTGTGATTAGGAAGGTTAATATGCTGCAGGATTTTAAATAATATACCTCTTCCATTTAGAGATTCAATCAGTCCTGTGAGAAGTGAAAGAAAAAGACATAATCCATCCTCGTCGTATCGTCAGTAAGAATTATGCCTTATTCTTCCATATCCTAATAGATTCTAGCTAAAGTCTCTGTGATTAGGAAGGTTAATATGCTGCAGGATTTTAAATAATATACCTCTTCCATTTAGAGATTCAATCAGTCCTGTGAGAAGTGAAAGAAAAGACATAATCCATCCTCGTCAGATCGTCAGTAAGAATTATGCCGTATTCTTCCATATCCTAATAGGTTCTAGCTAAAGTCTCTGTGATTGGGAAGGTTAATATGCTGCAGGATTTTAAATAATATAACTTTTCATTTAGAGATTATCTCAACCCAATAAGGTCGCTTTCAAACAGTGATGATATGTCTTCATCCGGCAGCAGGTAAGCTTTATTGTTTTGTATCGATCACAATTATCACAGCTATTGTTGTCCCTGCACTTGATTCACATTTCATGTGCAAAACGAGAAGCGTAGTGTGCTGGTTAGCACGTGGTAGCACTTGGGCCATTCGAGCTCAAGGTCTGTGGTTCAAATACAGGCTAGGGAGCACAAATTTACGTTTACGATCTACAAAATGTCAAAACCCTTGCTTCGCTATCGAAGTGCTAGAGCAAAAAACAGAGCCTTCGTGAAGAACGTAATATATTTGAAAACATATAATAATCCAATGACTTTGTTGCAGACTCTTATTGTATTTGAAATAAATATGTGATTAGACCGGAGCATTAATACATCTGTCTTTTTTAGGGCCGACGCTAAAGTAAATGAGAGAACAAGACGTGAGACTGTGGTGTTTGCTGATGACAGCGCAAAAGGTAAGGGGGTTTCGCAGTAATTAGAACAGACAAATCTCGAAAATGCGCTGAATTTTGATCAACAGGATTCTATCAGCTTGTAAGAGTTCTTGGCCTATCTTCTAGATGAGGTGACGAAACATAAAGGTCGTTATCCTTTGCTCTCAAAACAAAGAATGAAACTGCTAAAGATGGCTGATATCTGCATAGCTGGCAATATATCCCGTGACATGGTGTGCAAAGGAGTTCCTCAAAATGTTTATCAGGATGCCTTGTTCGTTGTCGATCTCCAAGAAGTGCAAATTTCTGACCTATCAACAGATGGTGTTATTTGGTGCAAGCACTCATCTCCTGTAGAAGCTGTGGCTGTTGAGATAGTGGACCATACTGTAAAAAAATGTCGAGTTTTACCAAAAGGGGGAAGTAATTTTTTAACTGATCAGGAAAATAAGTTCATCTTCAGACGCCAATACAGTCAAAGCTGGAGTTTAGACAGGAAGATACAGCTGAACCGGGTGATTTCTAAATTCTTTGCAGAAGACGGAACGCCGCATGCGATATGCTATGGTTCAATACAAAGTAGAAGGAGAAATCACAGAACAAAGCATTGCACAAAAATTTCAAAAGCGCACGGTAATTCCAAGACTGATGAACCCTACATTCCCACATTCAAGTCTGTTCTGAAGAACATAAAAGAGCAAGCCCCATCTACAAGGCCCAAGCAGATTATTAGCAAGATAATAAAAGATGCTGGGGGTGTGTTTGAAATGGAGTCAGTTTCAGCGGTACCCAGAGACAGAAGACAGGTTTACAATGCCATTAAAAATATTGAAAGACCAAAAGCGAGAAACACAGGTCGTAGCAAAGTTCCTGATTTTACACAGCTGCAGTCAATGCTAAGCAGCCAAGAATTCGTTAAAGATCTGGCTTTTCGCGCTGTTACTAAAAACGGGATTCAGCAGGTTTCGCCAACAGTTTTTGCTACCACTGACAATCACGCAAAATGGGTAAAAGCATACTGCTCTTCACATAAACCTCTGGCACAGTTGGGGCTGGACATGACCTACAAATGTGGACCCTTCTACGTAACAACGGCAACATTTAAACATCCTATTTTTGTAAAATATGATGATAGCAATGCCCACCCTGGAATAGTGGCCGCTCTGTTGATAAGCTCGACGAAAGAATATTATGATTTTAAAATGATGAGCGAAAACTTTAAGCGTATCACAAAAACTCTTGTGTTTGGAACAGATGGTGAAGTTGCTCTGGAACGTGCTTTTGAAGACAATTTTCCGATATCTGGTGTGAATCCCAGTGGATCAAATATTCACTTACGATGCTTTGAACATGTTGAGACTGACATGAACAGAATTCTACTACAACTCGGTTGTAAGAACATTGAAGTGAAAAGATAGTGAAGGAGGTGCTTGGAACAGAGCACAATGGAATGCGACGGAAGGTCTAGTAGATTCAGCTGACGAGGAACAATTTCTGGCTAATTTTGACAAATTGAAAAAGAGTTGGCCAAGAGCATTTATCGAGTGGCTTGAAGATCGTCGTGGAAGGCAAAGGAGTCTTTTGGATACAATGTCCCTATGCATGTTGAAACCAGTTCGAATTGCGGCAGGCCTCGGAAACCCACCTAACAAATGGGTTAATAATGTTACTGAGGCTCTACATAATGTTATCAAAGAAGAACTGAACCACGACGCACTCGATGTCGTTACTTTTCTGGAAAAGGTGAAAGAGAGAGTGTTCCATCAACAGCTCACGGAGCTGACAAGAGGCATTCAAGGTATGGGGGAATACAGGCTTTGCCAAACAATGCAGTCGTATGCAGTAACCCCAACTCAGTGGACAGAAATGACGACAGATCAACGCAAAGCCCACGTGCGTAAGGTTTTAAATCTAGCATCAGAAGACTTCAAAGACCCTTTTTTGGACTTGATTAATTCTTATAAGCTCTCTGTACAAATTTCAGAATGTCAAGCAGCAATTAACATCCCCTTCAGCACACTTAAGCGAGTATGGCACAAGGCTGAATTTCTGCTTTCAAATTGTAATGTGTCCCGTCTGTTGGGTGGAAATTACTGCGTAACAGATTACAGCCAGGCATATAATGTTGTTGAAACGGCATCAAAGCTCTCTTTACATTGTCCTTGCAAAGATTTTCAAGATACAGATGGCCTGTGTGGACATGTTGTTGCTGTGAATGAATTTAGAGGCTCTCTCAAGGAGTTTCTCGAGCATTTTGCTAAGCACGGTGCAAACATAAACAAAATCATCAACAAAAACATACCTATGCGAGGAGGTGACAAGCAGCATCAAAAGAAGCCAAGGAAAGGTCGAAAAAACGTTAAGATGGCCCCAATTGTCCATGTTTACAAATTGCAACCTGATTCGCAGTCGTCAGTACCTCTCGCCGTTGCCCTTGACGAAGAAATTGACAAACCAAAAGATACGGTCTTTACAGAATACTGGCACAACAACGAATTATTTTATGTGCATTTAACAAGTGATGAAGAATGTAAGCGCGCAAAGAAGTGTGAAACGTGTAAAATTGAGTTTCCCAAGAAAAACCCAAAGAAGGGAGTCTCGGATATGGTAATTGTTCATAAAGAAAGATACATGCGCCCAGTGAGAGATGAAGCCAACAATTTCCTGCGTTTTACAATAACAAACATACTTGGTAGAAAATTCTACTGTCCAAAGAAAGCATGCCTATTAAAGAGACACCCTTACTTTTGGAAAGGATTGATCAAGATAGAGGAACAAGTTCAGGAAAAAATGGAAAGCATACATTTTAAGGCACTTTTTCAGCAATTACACTACTCAAAAACAACATATTGAGAATTAAGAAAAAAGGCTAAAAGCAATCGGCCCTTAATTTTGATTTACATTGTTATGTTCTTTTGCAATTGTATTTTTCGCTTTCCGGTTTTTTACTTTCTTTTGCATTGCGTAACAAGTTGTCAGTGTCCCTGCTCTGCCTGTCTCTGCTTCTGAATCCTTTCTAGAAAAATTCCGCAAATTACTAATTAGTAATTTGCGAAAAATTTCGCAAATTAGTAATTTGCGAAATATTTTCAAAATAGCATGCAGTTGTTCTAAAAATGCATTTTCCTTTGTTTCATCGCTGTTACAGTTCAATCAAAAGCATATCAACCTGCCTATCATGCTAAATGAAGAAATTTTTCAATTGATTTTTGACACTCTTGGCCTAGACTTCAGCGACACTTTTTTCACTATATTCCGGTTCTGTTTACGTATTCCGGTGTTCAACATTTCAAAGTTTCAATTTAATGTTCATTAAGCAGCATTTAACATTGCCTAACAAGTTGTCAGTGTCCTTGCTTTGCCTGTCTCTGCTTCCGAATCCTTTCTAGAAAAATTCCGAAAATTACTAATTAGTAATTTGCGAAATATTTCGCAAATTAGTAATTTGCGAAATATTTTCAAAATAGCATGCAGTTGTTCTAAAAATGCATTTTCCTTTGTTTCATCGCTGTTACAGTTCAATCAAAAGCATATCAACCTGCCTATCATGCTAAATGAAGAAATTTTTCAATTGATTTTTGACACTCTTGGCCTAGGCTTCAGCGACACTTTATTCACTATATTCCGGTTCTGTTAACGTATTCCGGTGTTCAACATTTCAAAGTTTCAATTTAATGTTCATTTAGCATCATTTAACATTGCCTAACAAGTTGTCAGCGTCCCTGCTCTGCCTGTCTCTGCTTCTGAGTCCATTCTAGAAAAATTTCGCAAATTACTAATTAGTAATTTGCGAAATATTTCGCAAATTAGTAATTTGCGAAATATTTTCAAAATAGCATGCAGTTGTTCTAAAAATGCATTTTCCCTTGTTTCATCGCTGTTACAGTTCAATCAAAAGCATATCAACCTGCCTATCATGCTAAATGAAGAAATTTGTCAATTGATTTTTGACACTCTTGGCCTAGGCTTCAGCAACACTTTTTTCACTATATTCCGGTTCTGTTTACGTATTCCGGTGTTCAACATTTCAAAGTTTCAATTTAATGTTCATTTAGCATCATTTAACATTGCCTAACAAGTTGTCAGTGTCCTTGCTTTGCCTGTCTCTGCTTCCGAATCCTTTCTAGAAAAATTCCGCAAATTACTAATTAGTAATTTGCCAAATATTTCGCAAATTAGTAATTTGCGAAATATTTTGTTGAAATCTTCTAATATAAGGACTATTTGCTTAATGAATCACGAAAATGGCTTCATGACACAGTATCTGAGGCTGTTTACTCCTCGTTTTTATCATTAAATGTACATTTCTTTAAGAATTTGGGATATTTATTTATTTTGCAAAAATTTTGCGAAAATTTCGCAAAAATTTCGCAAAAATTTTGCGAAATTTTCAAAAATTCCGCAAATTATCATAAGCCCTCACAAGTAATTTTGTGATCTCCAACAAGTTGACTTGTCATCTACAAGCTCTTGCACTTGTTTTAAACCATTTTTGCATTGCCCGCCAATTTTGCAGTCTGTCCCCTTGTTTCTGTCCCGTAGTGACCTGACTACAGGTTATGCGTTGGAATAAAGAGGAAAGAAGATAGTTGCTTGTAAACGTCATCTTGACTTGTTGTACTCTAATGTGAAAGGCCAACTGCCAAAGATTATTTGCTCAAGGAAAGGGTGTAAATGTTGCTATTAGCATATGTTAGTGCTGCTTTCTTTAACATATCATTAGATTTAGTATGCCATCATATGCTAGAAATACACTTCAGGATGTTGTGTGTCTTTAGGT
Organism: Chrysaora quinquecirrha; assembly: GCA_014526335.1. NCBI lineage: Eukaryota > Metazoa > Cnidaria > Scyphozoa > Semaeostomeae > Pelagiidae > Chrysaora > Chrysaora quinquecirrha. The sequence goes on from JACTAT010000215.1 coordinate 113,608, forward strand.
TGAAGTTGAATTTTATTTTCATCTTTGAGAGGAAAAGAGGGAAAACGAACATTAGAAGTTAAGTTGTACTAAGAAATTTGAGAAGCTTAAGATTCTTTAGTACTTTTACGGATGAGCATAATAAGATTCAAAGTTGATCCGTTAAGAAAATCCTATAGGTATAAAAACAACGTAAGAAAATGTTTGCGACTACGCCTGCGAACCCAGTGTCTAATAAGAACTTGTGTACTCTGCGTAAACTTAAGATTACGTCTTTGAAGAACACACGCACGTTTCCTTCAATCGTTGTTGTCTAGCTGCGGGCATCAAGACTTGCGCATGCGCGATAGCTGAACATGAGATTTTAAAGAGATTTATAGGAGTTATAAGATGCATAAGATTTATGAGGTTTATGGAGAGTTATCCTCAAAATACACAAGATTTGTTAAGTCATACACCCCTCGATAAATGACGCACGTTCACCATAGCTTTTGTAATTGCAATCCAAACATTAACGTTAAAAATACATTTGTTTAGCAATGATAAATCCCTATGACCAAAACGACTCCCTAGAAGATCAGTGCTTTATTTCAAATTTTTAGATTTCATATTTTGTTAAACTCAATAAATATGTATGTTTTGCTTTATCTGTTATCGTTGTAGGCTGAAGGGATGTCGATAGAATGAATTTAATTAAAAAAAACTTCACTGAAAATTTCAAGTCCGGTCATGAGTGCAAAGCGCATGCACTTCCTTATGAGTGAAGGTCTTTGGCCTACAAAGTTGCGTTTTTTTCGCATTGATTTTCCCCAAATATGGAGGCATCGACTCACTCTGCATCAAGGAAACAACATATCGGATTTACTTATCAATTTGCCGAACATAATTCGAATTTAGGATCTCTTAAACCACGGACACCCAAACCGTCCGTGGTGAGACATGTCCGTGGCGAAATTAATTCCAAATAACCACGGGCGGTCACGGACGTCACCACGGACGTTTCACGGACATGTCCGTGGTTTCGGCACCCTCTTCATTTTTTCAAATACTGTCATTTTTTACAAAAAAACCTGTCACAAGAAACTCTTTTACACCCTTTTCCTAAAAATCAAGACAGTCTTCTATATGGAACAAGAAGTAAGAATAAACTGAATGCAACATTTTTTATTATAAATTCAACATTCTTTAACTGACCTTGTTTTTGTAATCTTTGCTATCTATAAATAATCCCCAGAAACTATTATAGGCTACTTAAGTCCTAAGAGTAAACACTATACAGTGTCCAAATTTTGCCTGCTGAATAAAAGACAATTCATAATAAACTGTGTCAGGAAAAAAAATCATGAAATCACAAAATTCCACTTTTTTAGTTAAGATACTCTGAATTTAAAGTGAAAGAAATATAACCATACTAGTTTTCCTTAAGTTAAGAAACCCTATATTTGTTTAAGAGCAAGTTTCTGATAAATGAGTTTATTAACCCGATTTCATTAAATGTCATGTACACTTTTAAAGCCTGACAGCACTACAACAACTGAAAACTTTGAGGAGCCATCAGAGCAAGGATCAGCAGTCTCAGATGTCACAAACTCAGCCTTGGGTAGCAATTCATATCATACTGGACAACATGACCAAGGAATTAATTCTCCTTTGCAACAATTAGATGCCTCAGAAAGAATAGTCATCTCTGACAGTGATGAATCAGCTTCACCAATATCACCTCTCTCACCTATCTTGCCTCTCTCACCTCTTTTGCCGTTTCAAGCATCAGATTCTGAAAATCAATCACTCTCTTCTGTTGGCTATGACTTCCCCAGGTAATTTTAATTTAAAACAACATCAAACAACATTGAACATCTTTGATTTGATTGAACAAAATTATTAGCATGTAAATGATCAATGCCACTTGCAGAATGTTTAGTCATCTATGTATGATAATACATAGGTTTTGAGGTGTTCAGACCTACATTAGTCAGGCAAAAATGTTAAACATTTCAATTCAAAAAAATAGACCCAGTAACTATGTTCTGTTTTAGTCTTATTTGCCCATGTCAGTTGTTACATGTTTGATTGTAATATTTAGATGTTAGTAGTATGAATAAATGAATAAAATTTTATCAAGTTAGACCTCAGAGAAAAGCAGTCAACACCTGCTTTGAAGTTGATGGTAAGGAAAATTTATTGTCATCATTAAACATGGAAAAGAAGGGGCTCAATATTTTCCCTTTACAATATGTACTTTGACATATACTAAATTATTTCTCACATTCTGGATGGATCCAAGTTCTACAAATTTAACTGTGGTGTACTGTTCTGTTATAAGCACCCCCCCCCCCAACTGACTGTATTAAGTTTACTTTTCTTGGGTGCATGAAGTAACTTTTCACCAACCTTTTTCTTAAATCACTTTTACGAGAGTCCCCCCCCCCAAAGCCTATTTCTTCCAGGTGCATGCTAATATAACAGCCAAAGTACCTGTACACAAATAACTTTCATTGCAGCTTCAATGGTGGACTTACTGAAGATGAGGCAATTGAGAAAGCAATCAGAGAAAGCCTACAGAAAGAGGACAAGAGGTGAGACACAATTTTCTTAACCCACTAATGAAACGATAGCACAGGTGTGCTTCAAAAGTAAACAAAGCAGCATCCCTCCCCAATATATCTTTAATGTATCTTAGTTGCTTTCAAAAATAGTTTACCACCACTGATATTAGGTTATTTTTATAGAATTTGAAATTTTATCTGATGGTGCCAATGTAGAATAGTGGTTGAATGGGATTTTCCTGCTTTGCAGATGGGTATTTTGATTTGATGTGTTAACATGGGTAGGATAGAAAATGTGGCATGGGCAGTGGCTGCCCTCCATTGCATGGCATTGAAAAATGTGAACAAAATCTTTTCTTTTCCAAAACCCTCTATGTTAAGGCCGGTTTATGTGAAACTATTGTAATGGTCTCCTTCAAAATCTTTAACAGCATCTGTAGTTTACTGTAGATTTATATCAGGCATTCTTTTATGTCTTACATCTAATGTCTAATGAAGATTTATAATATAGATATTTTGCCCTTTCTTTCCAGAGTTGATGCAGAGAGTACAACTGTTAAATCATCATCATTTCAAGACCGAGGTATACTACTGCCTGAATTTTGGAATGATGTTACTCCAACTCCTGTTGCAAGATTGCCATTTGATATTGATGGTCATAAGATGTTCATTATCAAAGAAGGAACTGAAAAGAAATGGATGCAATGCAAAGATGGTCGTCCTTGGACAAAGAATAACCCATCCAAGCGCAGTGGCTTTAGAGGTGTGCGGAGAATTTTCCACTGTGGTGGCTCTCCAGTTTGTCCAAATGACAGGTGGCCACATCTCAGGGAAACTAACAATGTCAATAGATCAAACTTTGAGAAGGTAAAGTGAGCAGAAATGACCCTGGTCTGTGCATGCTGTGGCTCACACTTGGAAAATGTTGAATGCAATGCTCGAAAGGTGGTTGAGATGCAAGAAAATAGCAAGGAAATTTGTGTCTACCATACAGGGAGCCATACATGTATTCCCAGAAAGTTAATGGGAGCAGAACTTGCAGATAGAGCTCTGAAATCATTTGCTTCCTCAAAATCTTTGAAACCAGAGATCTTTGTTCAAGATGAAATCTCTAAAGCTCTTGAAGATAAAGATATGAATATGGAAGAGGTACTAAATGTAGCAGAGCAGTTAGTTGATACAAAGAAAGTGTCTGCCAAAAAGAGAAAGCAGGGAAGATGGCAAATCCCTTTGGCCACAGTTTTGCTGCTATTGCCAAATACCGAGAAGAAATTAAAAACAAAGACCCATTCTTTGTGTATGAGTGTAATGATCGAAATTTAAATGGAAAACCAAGCTTTGTCTTCAAAAGCAGCAGAGCACAGCTGGAACTCCTTGTAAAAATGGACAAGGAAAATGTTGGTGTGCTGTCCAGTGAATATGTCTTTGTTGATGCAAAGGCTGATCGCTGCAAGGGATTTAAAACTGTTACGCTATGGGTTAATCACCCACTCTTGAAGCAAATAGTAAAGTTGGCAACTTTTGAGTGTGAGTCAGAAAACAAGGAAAACTTAGTGATTTTTTGGGAGCTCCTGAAAAAAGCTCTTGTCGAATTTCATGGTTTTGAGTTTAACCCATATGGTATCATGAGTGATGAAGGTGGAGCGATTTGGTCATCCTTGAAAGAAGTGTTTGGTGATCTTTTCCTACGCAGAGTAGTATCCTGCAAAGCCCATTTCAAGTTCGCAGTGGACAGGAAGTCTCTTGAACTACCAAGCAATGCCAAAGCAGAATTCAAGTTGCTCTGCAATGACATAAGTGAAGCAGGTACACCTCTTATGTATGCAAAAGCCAAGAAGAATCTGGAAAACTTTTGTGATCAAAATGATGTTTCTCTATCAACATGGATTAAGTGGTGGGATGATCGCAAAGGGCATATATTCACAGCCTTTAAGTCATTACACAATGCTCCAAATGCTAACTTGGCAGAAGCTGGACATTGTCGTTGGACCAATATTGGGCTCATAAATCTTTCACTGATTGATGCAGCAAAGGAGGATACTATTGAAAGTATTCGCCTTGCTGCAAGAATCAGTGCCTACAAGAAAGGATCATACGCAGGAGGTAAAGGTCCAAGTCTTTTAGAAATGTCTGTTCGTCGAGAGAATCAGCAGTTGAAACGTGCAACAATGTTTTCCAAAGAAATTTTAGCCCAAGATTTTGACGATGAAGATCTCGTAAAATCATCTGACCATAGCAAAGCAGTTTTTGTTGATGAAGGCTGTTCACATCGCCCTGATCCTCCAAAGAAACCTAAACCGGAAGAGAAAAGATGTGTGGTTTATCGTTCCCACAGGTCGGAAAGATTCAAGAAGGCTTTGCAAGTTGCCACTTCATGCAGATCTGCATACAAAATTGTGCAACAAGAAAAAATTAACAATGGAGAAAGATTACATCTGCGAAGAGCATATGGTAATGGTGAAGAATTCATCCTTACGATTGATAATCTGCCAACTTGTAGCTGCAGTTTCTGTACACAAAGAGACATTTGTGCGCATATTGTTTGGGTACTGCTTTATCTCTACAAAATTCCAGAGTCAAGTCATCTCTTACACCAAAGGGGATATCTCAATTCGGAGTTGTCATCTCTTTTTTCCCACCAATCAGGATCTTCAAAACCAGAGGAACATTCCAGTCAATCTGGACAGACACCTGAGAGTAATATAACTGGAGGATTGCAAACCCAAAGTGAGCAGAAATGGATCGTAAATGTTATGCCCATTAAGAAACGGGGAAAGGCCCCCAAATGCCAGACTTGCAAAAATACGATCAGCTGTGGGGACACGTATGTAAGCGTCCAAGGAAATAAAACAATTCAACTTGTCAGTCGAGACCCAATTGTCAAACAGCAACCGTTCTATTTTTGTGTAAAGGCACAATGTCTTCAAGTCAAGCCACCCAACTGTGATCTGATTTTGCCACCTAGATATCTCATTCTCCCGCCAAAGTGCACTGCAGAACTCCTGAACAAAGTCGCAGACACAAAAATTCTCGCTAAAAAGGAATAATCGACGCTTTTTATCAACAGCAATTAGGTTCCGGTTTTATTAGTAATGGTTTCGTTTTATTGCTTATACTTTATATAGTATTGTATAGTTTTACAAACTTGACAATTGATAACTTTAAACTGTTTTAAAGTTCGTACAACGCACGAATTTGAATATTAGAGTGCCTGAAACCATTCGAGCACGTTTTTGGACTTTTTATGAAGTGTACTCTGTTTTGTTTTCAGTTTAGAATGTTGCACAACGAGAAAGGACTCGATATCAGAAAGTTTGTTATGTTAAGATGTTTTGTTGAGTTATCAAGTAGTGACTGCTGTCTTCTTGTCTCCTTTTTCTGCAGTGCTTTCTTTATAGGAGGTCAAACTGACTTGTGTTGACTTGTTGAGGGGAGGAAAGGCGAAGTTAAAGCCTTGACCTGTAAATTGAAGGAGATGTGGTTCCATAAAGCCCTAGGGGACTTATTTGATTTGGGCTTATTGAAGTCCTAACGTTAGCGTTTTGTAAGTTAGAAATTTTTAGAAATTAGAAATTAGAGCTTTTTCGGTAATTTCGCATTCTGATCAATTTCCTACTGCATACTACATACGCTAATTTCTCCAAAGCATCTCAAAAGTATACCTCCTTAATTTGGATCTCCTTATTTGATGTAGCACATCTCGTTTATAACTACGGCCCAATTAACCCGACATTTGGTGTGGAGATTGTCCCGCATTTCTCCCAAGCCAGATTTGAAATCGAAAACGAGGCTTTGTAACGATGGCGTCGCGTCTAGACTTGGGTTTCTCGTGTCTGTCTGGTGGCTCATAACATTGGTTTCTGACCTGATGAGCCAGGAGCCAACCCTCTCTAGTAAATTCGTTCATTTGTTGTGAGGCATGAGATGGACGGCCCAGTAAACGTAACAAAAGATGCATGAGCCGCGAGTAAGCTTGCTTAAAAATTGGCTCAGTTTTGGCTCATGGCTCAAGAATGGCTCACGGCTCACTAAGGGCTCGAGAAATCGACATATTCGACGAAAATGATGATGACTCTCAATTTCCTTCTTCATTGAGGCATGTTGATGATTCTCAGTCTCTAGTTGTGTGAAATTCAGAAACTGCCAGCAGTTCTCACAGTTCTGGTCATACAACTGGAGAGTGCAGTTGCAATTTCAAATAAAGAATTTTTGATGGCCGGTAAATTATGTGCCTACTCTATATGTCAAGGAGGACCTGGACCATATTTTCTAAGTGATTCGGTGTTTGACTATCTAGTTGGGTGTCTTCCGAATGTACAGTTCCCCACCTGTACAGATCTTCAGGATGAAAAATTGAATGCTTTCAAATCCAAAGTAAGTTTGCTGTTTAATTTCAATAACACGCTTTAACTTTTTAACTGCCAGAAGACTCTGTGTTGCATTGAAATTACTAATAGATATATTTATCTCATTCCAGGTATTGGATGCTTCATCTGACAAGGAACTGCAAGACATCCTGACTGATGACAGTGGTCTTGACATACTGCAATTCATTGGGTACACTGGTGTACCTCATAGAGAGAGGATCAGATCCAAAGATAGAATACTGCAGTATGTTTTACTGTTTATAACCACATTTTTTGTCTTTAACTTCATTGTATGATTCATTCAACATCTTTTATAGGGTTCCAAGGGTGTCCTGCAATTATTTGGATTGCCCAACTAATTACAAGCAGAAATGCAAATTCTGATTAATTTCTCACTGGTTTCCACATGTGGGCATTGTGTGGTCAAGTGGCTTATTCAGTGGTAAGAAATGTTGTTTTGTTAGGGTGTAGAGTGTTAAATTTCAGAATTAGTCACTTAAAATGGCGATAAACAACGAACAATTTTTGGGCATACTTAAAAGCTTTTCTTTGTTCCTCAGAGTTACATCAGAAACAGACTGAAAAAATAAACTAAGGCTAGATTTATAGCCAGATGTGGCTCAAAATGAAATGCAACTCTATTACTTAGTAAGTCCATATATGTCATATTTTCTTTCCAGGTCACTCTTCTACAAACAAATTGTAGCACCCATATATGCATCCTTGCATGAATTTGAAAGAGGACTACCATTATTTGGTATTTTGGATGCAATTAAAGAGTCACCTTCCATTTTGAGACCACTTTTTACAATGAAAGGCAATATCTTTCAATGGACTGCACAGGAATTTTTAACAGATCTTGAGGTCCTGTACTCACCAAGTGGCTCCAACTTCTTCGATAAAGAGGTGGACACATGCAAGTATTTTACTGATCTGGTAGAACAGATGTCTGTTAAAGGTATGGTAGCATCTTGAAACAAATTGTATTTTTTGTCTTTTGATCGTTAATTCTGTTAGTAGCACTAAGAGACATAAGATGGGTCTTGTGTTTGTTCACCTGGGTGGCCAAACAAGCTCAACAAACCACAATTTCGTTCATGAAGCATTTTTTATTGAAATTCTTCTATTTAATTTTCGATAATTGTCGTTGAAATGTTCATTTCATTTATCCAGTGTCTTAGACCACAAAAATGCTTTATTTTAGGTAATGATATGGATGTCACACTTGGTGACTTAGCTCAGTTCCTAACAGGGTCGTCTACAGTGCCACCTCTTGGTTTGCCCTATCCAATGAAGATCAGTTTTAAGCATGGCTGCCCACAATGATGCAAGTGCAGACCAACAGCTTCAACATGCACACTGAAACTGATCGTACCATGTAATGCCTCCACAGGGGAAGAAATGAAGAAGCTTTTTGTTTCTGCTTTGAAAGAATGTAGTGGTTTTGGACAAGTCTAAGAAATAAACTTTTTTCAGCATAGTTCTCAGTTGTTTCATAACCATTATTACTATAAATCGTTATGTTGTTTCACATATTATTGTTATGTTTTTATATTGCTACCCATTCATAATATTATAATTGATAGTTGCTATTGATACTTGCCTATATCTATGTACTAAAAAGTTAGCTAAGATGTAAGCTGTCCAAAAATTCTACAGCCATTAGGTAAATTTGTATTCCATAATTACCATCATCTGCCGACCAGTTGCAAATCCTCTGCAATTCATCCCACTGTTCATCACTTATGTCAATAGAAGACCTTGGTACTACTACATTATTGCATGTCTCAATTTTAGGGACTGGCCCTTCATCATCAATGCCATAATTTCTGGATCTGTTGGCATTGTTCTTTCCATCAAGTTTTCATCTTGTCTCACATTCTACTTTTCATGGACAATTTGTGTCCACAACTGCAATGGTGACTTGCCTCTAGCAGTACTTAATGGATGGTGGTTCCACTGATCAACGAATAGTCCCAGGGCATTATTGATTCTAGGCATGTATACATATTGTAGGGCATAAAATGTATTTCGTTGTCAGGGTCTAGAAGGATCTGTCTCTCCATGTAGGAAAACAGGTTGATGTAATGTGAAGTGACTACATTGGAGAGGTCTACCCAAAGTCTTTCAATTCGTTGGTTGTGCACTGAGCTGCCTTTTATTACAGGATTTTTTTCAACTCCACTGACTCCATGATGACGAAGCATTCATTCCGCCATGCGTGTGTTCTCTGTCCCATGTTCTGTTCTTATTCGCAGTGGGCATCTGAACTTTTGCACTGCAGTTGTGAAAAGGCTTAGCACTGTATCTGCCGTGTTATCATTTGAACACCTCAGAAATGTAACCACTCTTGAAAATCCGTCAATGCAACCATGAATGACCATTCGCCAGCGAATCATCTTATGGTAGCTGTCTGCATGCCTGCAACAATAAAATCACACTACAATAGCATCGTAGCAGGACCGTCCAAACATGTGGGGGCTTGAGGTCCCTCAATAGATCCGAAAACAATAGTATGAAGTGATAAAATGACATTGTCATCACATACTTTCCAGTTGTTTAGCCCCTAATCCAATAGTTCTTCCCATAGCCTTGCGTAGTGCCCGCAATCAGTGTAGGGCGATTCGGTAGAATTTTAAATTTTCTCTAAATCAAAAGATATCATGTTTTCCATGCAAAAATTGTATAAATCATCCAGAATTTGGTATATTTACACATTTCGACTGTCCTAGCACTAGTGTTCTTAATATTATAGTTTTTGGTGTGTTAGTCCGGTGGCCAGTTGAGATGACCTTGACATCGAGTACATATGGGTTTTTATTTTATTTTCTGTTTGTATGGTCATAGAAGACTCGAAAAAGCCAAACTTGCCCCTTCCAAGTTTTGGGCAAATTTTTTTATGACCTGCCGAATATGCGTCATGTCCAAGGTAAAAAATGCATCAAAAAATTTTTTGTAAATTGTCAAAACATGGTGTTGTTTGGTCTCATTCGAATGGAAATTGACTCTAGATTTCGAATATAGCATCAAGACATCTGATTTTTATAAAAAAGAATCAAAAAAGAAGACCTAAGAAAAATTCTTCTTTAAAAAATTATCTTTAGTTAGTTAGCATAGCTTGTACGTTAGTAAGTTAGTTAGTTAGCTACTTTGGAAGGTACTAAAATAGTAATTAAGTTAGTTAGGTAATTATTCAGTTAGTTAGTTAGTCAGTTAGTTAGTTAGTAAGTTAGTTAGTTGGGTAGTTAGTTTTTTAGTTAGCTAGTATAGCTTGTAAATTAGTCAGGTAATTAGTTAGCTACTTTGGAAGATATTAAGTTGGTTAGTTACTTAGTTAGAAAGGGTAGTTAGTTAGTTAGGTAACTAGTTTGTTATATAGTCAGTTTGCTAGTTAGCATAGCTTGCACATTACTCAGTTAGTTAATTAGGTAATTTGGGAGATAGTAAGTTAGTTATTAAGTAAGTTATTAAGCTAGCTAGTTAGTTTGTCAGTTAGTCAGTTAGTTATCTTGGAAGATAGTAAGTAAGTTATTTAGTTAGTTAGTTAGTTAGTTAGTTAGTTAATAAATTAGTTAGTTAGTAAGTTAGTTAGTTACTTAGCATAGCTTGTAAGTTAGTCAGTTAGCTAGTTAGCTACTTTTGAAGATACCAAGTTAGTTAGTCAGTTAGTTAGTAGTTGGTTAGTTAGATAACTACTTAGTTAGTAACTGAGTTAGTAAGATAATTAAATAGTTAGTGAGTTAGTTATTTGGTTAGTTAGCTAGCGTAACTTTTAAGTTACTTAGTTAAGCTCAAAAATATGATGAGTGTTCCAAGTAATTCTGGCAGGCATTGTAGCTAGTTAGTTAATTAATTAACTAACTAACTAATTAATTAACTAACTAACTAACCAACTAACTAACTAGGAAACTAAAAAACTAACTAACTAACTATGTAGCTAAGAAACTAACTAGCTAACTAACTAACTAACTTACTAACTAACTGATTAAATAAATAACTAACTAGCTAACTAACTAATAACTATCTAGCTAGTTACCTTACTAACTAGCTAACTAATAAAGTAACTTACGAACCACCTTACTACCGTTTAAAGTACCTAATGAACTAACTGACTAATTTACAAGGTATTCTAACTAAGTAACTTACTGACTATCTAAAAACTTAACAAGTCAGATAACTGACTAACTCACTAACTAACTAACTAACTAACTAACTAACTTGCAAGCTATGTTAACAAACTAACAATCTGGTAAACAAACTAATTAACTAACTTACTAACTAACTAATTAACTAACTAACTAGCTAGTTACCTAACTAAGTAGCTAACTAGCAAATTAACTCACTATCTTACTATCTTACTATCTTCTAAAGTAGCTAACGAACTAACTGACTAACTGACTTACAATATTCGGAAATAGCTAACTAACAAACTGATTAACTTACAAGCTACGCGACTTAAGTAACTAACTAACTAAGTAAGTAACTACGTAACTAACTAGTGATAAGACTAACTAATAAAACAAACTAACTATTTAACTAACTAACAAACCAACTAATTAATTACCTAACAAACTAACAAACAAACTAAATTTAACTAACTAACTAACTAATTTGCTAACTGATTTACTAACTAACTAACTAATTAACTAACTAACTAACTGACTAAATAACTAGCTAACTAACTAAATAACTAACTAACTAACTAACTAAATAACTAACTAACTAACTAACTCACTAACTAACTAACAACTGTCTAACCAGTTACCTAACTAAATAGCTATCTAATAAAGTAACTTACTAACCACTTAAATATCTTCTAAAGTAGCTAACGAACTAACTGACAAATTTACAAGGTATTCTAACTAAGTAAGTTACTGACTATCTAAAACCTAACTAGCTATCTAACTAACAAACTAACTGACTAACTAACTTAAAATCTTCTAAAGCAGCTAACTAACGAATTGACTAACTTACAAGCTATGCTACTTAAGTAACTAACTAACTAAATAACTAACTGGCTAACTACCTAACTAAGTAAGTAACTACGTAACTAACTAGTGATAAGACTTACTAATAAAGCAAACTAACTATTTAACTAACTAACAAACCAACTAATTAATTACCTAACAAACTAACAAAAAAACTAAATTTAACTAACTAACTAATTTGCAAACTGGTTTACTAACTAACTTACTATCTTCCAAAGTTAACTTGCTAACTCACTAACATACAAGCTATGCTAACTAAAAAACTAAAGATAATTTTTCAAAGAACATTTTCCTTAGTTTTACTTTTTTGATTTTTTTGTAAAAATCAGATGTCTTGAGCAATATCTTTTGATCTATATGTACAGAAACTAACCTTAATGCTATGTTCAAAATCTAGAGTCAATTTCCACTCGAATGAGACCAAAGAATACCTTGTTTTGACAATTCATGAAAATTTTTCGATGAATTTTTTACCTTGGACATGACACATCTTCGGCAGGTCATAAAAAAATTTGCCCAGCACTTGAAAGGGGAAAGTTTCATTTTTTCGAGTCTTCTATGACCATATAAACAGAAAATAAAATAAAAACCCATATGTACTCGATGTCAAGGTCATCCTTGAAATTTGCATTTGGCCACCGGACTATGTTCAACGATTTTTGTATAAAAAACTTGATATCTTTAAATGTAGAGAAATTAAATTGAAATTCTACCGCTTCGACCTGTTATAGTAAATTGTTGAGTATTAAAAATTTACATTTAATGCAAGTTTGCAAGGGATCTTACCACAAGAAGTTAGCACAGGGAACATTGTACACACGCTGACGAATCCTAAGCCGCCTTCGCAATGCCCTTCCAACTGGATCTAATCTTTGCAATGAACTTCGCATTCTTTCTCGTTGCACATTGATTTCACAAGACATTAGTGCACCCATCATTAGTCTTTCACTAGTGTTGGGCAATTCGTGCAATATTTCCGAAACCACTTCATCCAGCTGTTTATCGGTAATTTCTGTGAAGACACTCGCATCCACGGAAGGTCCCATTCACGGCCCAATCGGCAGAGAGTTTTAGGGTGGACTCCAAGCATACTACTGATTTCAGTGAACTTAAACCCAAGCGCAATCGAGGCAGACACTTGTTCCTTGGAGAGGTTTACCTTCGGCCTTCCAACACTTCCTTGGGAATCGGTGTCTGGATGAAACTGTGTATCACCAGTTTTTTGCAAGGGTGACCATTCCAAAACTTCCTGGAATTGTTTTCTACAACTGTGTACCAACATGACAGTTTCATCAAAAGCATGGTTAAGTTCCCCAAAAAGCTGGCGATTTCCTTGCATATTTAATCTGGCAAGATCAATACATACAACAGACAGTATAGAGCAAAGTTCAGTAGCTCTTCTTTCCATACATTGTAAAATTTCTTCATTGCTGTTAAAGATGTTGCGATCAAACTCAAGAAAAATGTTTGGCAAATCAGCAAGAAGATCTTTCAAACATTCCAGTGTGTGTTAGGGTGAAAGTGGATGCTGATCATCAGCCATAACGAAGAGACTTCAACGAGGGGAGATGACGAATTATGCAAAGTATTGTGCAATAATTTATATCATAAATTATGATAATTAGAATATACTGCATAAATTATGATTATAATTATCATGATTACAACAATGATAAAAAAGTAGAATTCTGGTTTTGTTATCTGCCAAATTTTTGAAATTCGTTTAATACAATGTTAACCTTCGTATTATAAAATGTCAACTTTTGTATTATAAAATGTCAACTTTCGTAATATAAAATGCCAACTTTCGTATTATAAAATGCCAAGCTTTGTTTTATAAAAAGTTAACTTTAGTATTATGAAATCAACTTTCGTATTATAAAAGCCAAGTTTCGTATTGTAAAATATTAGTTTTGTATTGCAAAACTGAAATTACGCATTATAAGATGGTGTTGCTATTATAAAATTCAGATGGTATTAGGAAATTCGTTTTTCGTATTTTTTTCCCTTTTGGCGCGCCATAAGTCCAGATCTCTTGCCTTTTAATATACCAGGCGCATATTTTACAATGTAACATTTTGGAAAGTCAGTCATCAGCTCGTCACAGATCTCTTGCACATCAGCTGTACAATCAATAAAAAACCAACACTCAAGAATAGTCTGTGTTATTTTATAGACGCTTAAAAAACCCTTTCATGATATTAAAGCATTTTTCTATATATGTGTCTTTTCCCAAAACGATCATTAAAGCATTTACAACTATTGCCTTTTTGCTTTATCCATATTCGCTGTTTTTCCATGTAGTTTTTTAACCAGGCCTTTATTTCCTACACGCGTGCACTATTTTTGCCTTCATTCTCAATACATTTCGAACAGACCGTGAAAATCGCGGCTTTTCTCCCCCAATTAGTTACACCTTTACTACTTCTTGATGTAGGCTTTCTAATGTGCTCGTATATGATATGTTTTTATTGTATTCGGTGCATGTTCAAAAAACTTGGCATGTTTTTGTTCTAATTCACTTGAAAGCTTTCGCACGGTTTTCGCGTAGCTGTTTAATAGCAATGTTTACTCAATTTCACTTTTCTAATTTACTCATCAATTTTAATATCATTCCTGTGGCAGTCGTTTACAAGTGTTATTATCGATGAAACTATAACAATGCTCAAAAATCCCTCTAGAGTTTCTTTATATACTTGTGATAACGTTAAATAGCAATAGTTTATACACTTTCTTAAAAGACTCACCATTTTTAAAATCGCTATTGCAATATAAATACAGCAATGTTTTGGCTACAGCTAAAACTGTTTTTTATAGCTTCTCCATTTTAAGGTCCTTCGTAACAATTTCTATTTCACACTCCTTTATTGCTTCATTCGTACAAACACCGTCCGTTAACCATGCCAAATTTTCGACTTCATATGGCAAAATCACTTCAAACTTCCCAGCAATATGTAGGCACGTAACTCCTACATTTTTGAAATTATCTCTCAATACTGTTTGATTATTGAACACTATATCCACGTATTCCAACACCAAAAACACTGTTTCCTCTTCATGTTTTAACAAATGTGCAACCTCTATAAGCCAATATAAATTTTCTATTCTCCATGCTAATAATTTCTTGTTTTTTCAAAATGTCCACCTTTTTCCTATTCACATCTTCACCTTCGAAACAAAAGGTTTCGTCATTGAATTCAATACTTTCCTCTTGCATCTTCGTTCAAAAATCTTCACACTTTGACTCCATCATTTTCCATCACGTTTTATTTTAAAACATTCAGCTTTATTTAACTTCTTCTTTGACCAATGCAGATGTTTGCAGGTCTTCAGGGGTCTTTTTCGGTTCTTTGGTTCTTCTATGACTATGGTTCTTCAGGCTGAACATTCTGTGTTGCCATGAATTTAAACCCAAGTCCACACAAAGGAAAGCCAGAAAAAACCTTTCTCTTCCAGCTAAACCGATAAAGCCAACTTCAATTTGCCAAACAAGCACATTTGAGTTGAACAGGAACTTTAGAATACTCTTCACCTTTTCCAGTTGAAGTTTTATAATTTATTTGCTGTTGCGTCGGTGTGAAGCTGTGGTGAAGTTTTCCCTCCATTTTCCCTACTGTTATCACGGGTTGTACCAATTTCAGAAAAATGAACAGAAAATGGCACGTGAACAGCTCGAAATCACTGAATAAGCCAATCAGAATGCTTGATTTTGAAATGCCACTCTCTGATTGGTGGAACAAAAATTTGTTCCCGATGGCCTAAGTAGTCCGGATTTTGAAACAGTAAATTCAGCTGCTGCCATAAACTACAGCGACAACTATTTTTTTATTTTACATTTATTTTAATGAATTGAATTGAGGTGAAGGCAGCAAAAACTGCGACTCATAAAGTAAGTCTACCCTAGGATGGTATAGAAAGTATGGCTTAATATGAGCTTTTCTGAAATGTACCTGCATTCAACCTGTTCAAAGAGCTTTCACAATAAGAAATCATGGACATAATAATGAAGTCACAAAATAAATCCTGTTGCCTGGATCCAGTGCCAACTGAATTTCTGTGCATTGACATACTAATCAAACACGTCATTATCAACTTGGAACTTTCCAGATTTCTGGATGTGTGCACTTGTAATAACCTTGTTAAAAAGGCTACGCTTAGACTTGATCTCCAAGAATTAACATCTAGTCAGTAATATTGAATTTGCTGCAAAAATAATAGAGAGGTCGGTATTATCTCAGGTTGTGTGAAATCTGCAAGGAAATGGCCTGTATTCCACACAAACTTTGGCTTACAAAATATACCATAGTACTGAAACATTGTTAGTAAAGCTATCCCAAGTCACTATACTGGTTTTATTTGATATAAGTGTGGCATTCGACATAGTTCATCTGGAAATATTGTCTGTGAATTTTTAAAAAGATTTAATATCTGAGGGATAGTTCGATCCTGCTGTTTTTTCTTATCTGAATTACAGAGAACAAAGAATTATAATAAAGGATACCCTCTTAGAGATCTATAGGTTAAAATATCGGGTGCCTCATTGCAGTTGTGCAGGTGCAGTTGTTTTTCTTTGTTACTTGATTTCTCTGTATCACATTATTGAAAAACATGCACCAAGCATAGCAGAATATGCAGATGATACACAACAGTAATAAGCCAGTTAAAGAACTAAAAGATTGTACTCAAGATAGTCTGGTATGAATGCTCAGCCATGAATTGAAAGTAAATGATGACAAAACGGAATTATTGATTTTAGGAAGCAAACAAGAATTAGCTAAGATACAAGATTTGTCAATTGAAGTCAGATCTGCAGTTGTCAATAAATCTAATAATGCTAGGAAATTTGGAGTAAATTTTTACAGTAACAGGGACCATATACACTAGCACTTGATTTTTCTTAAAACAGTAGGAAACATTCCAGCAAATGCTAAATTCTTCAGTTTCCTTCTTACTTTTTTGCTGTAACAACTGTCCATTACTTTAATCCATGATGACAGATCTGTTTATTTGTGTTGATGCGATTTTCTCTTATAAAAACTCCGAAAAGTCATCATAGTATTTTTGTTCAGTGCTCAGTGCTACCAATACTCAGGATAAAGATGTTTGCTTGTGTTTAGATCGGCACACTGATATGCATTTTGAGAAAATTGACTTGCCCCTTGCCGTAACTGTGAATTTCGTAACTCCATAAACGCATAAGCAAAAACTATCATTCTATGTATGTAACGTACGTTGTCGATTTTTTTCTAATAAAAAAGCACAGATTAATAAAAACACTAAAAATTCTTCGTCAGACATTTCGCTTTTTGTTCAATTGATACAAATACAGCAATGAACGAATGAACGATAGAAAAAATCAGAACTTATAAGAACGATCAGACACACACGACGACAGTGTTGATCCGCGCTGACAGAAATAAGAAAATAAGGGATGCTCTTGAGCATCCCCAACTTAATTGGTCGGCCCTTTGATCCTTACTTGTGAAAAAATTAAGGAAAATTTCCTAAAATCGACCATGTACACTGCGCATCAAGGTGCTAATTGGCATAATCTGTAGAAGAATGTAAGAAAGTTGCCAGTGTATATGGTCCCACAATCACATTTTTCTGAGCTGGAGCATTTAAGGCAAATAAAACATTATTTATATCGAGAAGCTGAAGAGCAACTGGGTCATCCAGCCAAGAAGTTTGATCAAGCCAAACCTATTCTTGAATCGTTACATTGGCTCCCCGTTTCATCAAGAATAGAGTTCAAGATTGCCCCACTTACTTACAAATGTTTGAATGGACTAGCTCCACAGTATAGAGCGGATCTCCCCGTACCATATAACAGTTCACGACAACTGAGGTCCTCCAACAAATCTATGGTGAAAGTACCAAAAACAAAGACAAAATCTTTGGCAGCAGAGTATTTACATATGTGGCACCAACAATATGGAATCCACTACCAGAAAATTTAAAGAAAACCAACAATTTTGAACCCTTCAAAAGGCTTCTCAAGTCACATTATTGCAAGGTAGCATATGGAAAATGAGATTTTCGATTGTTTAATAAACTCTTTTACTCTTAGAAGTAATCTGATGACATTTTATATGACAATGTAACATTTTGTTTTGAATCTTAGGTTTTAGAGTTAAGTTTTTAAAACTAACATTTTTAGGAACTGTAAATTGTGAAGCGCAACTGAATACATTAATTAGTATGGGGCTGCTATACAAAATTTTGTGTTGTTATTATTATATTATTATTATTATTATAACAAAAGCAGCAGCTTTAGTATCTCACAAAAGAAAAACCTGCATCCAACATATGCACTTACTGTAAACAACAAGGGCACACATTAAACAGCTGCTCTATCAGCACAAATAAAAACATTCAGAAAAGTTGTTTTGAGGAGAGACAGTTGTCGCTTTGTTTATCTGTGGAAGAAACTGACAATGGAATGGAAAACGCTTTGACTGCGGTGGAAGATCATGTTAGTGTTAGAACATCGAACAACTCAGAAAGCAAAATCACTTTAAATTAGTTGGATGTTTAGAGTAGATATAATATTTCTAGCATCTATAGATCCAAATTGTCAACTATATTAATCTTGGATGGGGGTGGGACTTGGCCTATCCAGTAAGCATAATAGGCCCTAGATATATCTATAGATCTATCGTATCCCTGCCTGTTTAAACCTGCTAACATAAAAAATAGTTTGATATAATTATAAACAACTGAAATATGAAAACGATTGTTGTGCTTACTGGATAGGTTCCTGGTTTGATGTTTGGTGAATTGCAAAGATGAAAATTCGCATAAGTGAATATAGAGATATCTGAGAATATGGAGGAGGCTTGTATCTCTCAGCGTGCAGCAAGCAATAATCAATATAACTATTTACATGAAGTACTTAAACAAACAAGCATAATTAACATAATTAACATAATAACAATAATCACTTAATCACTACATCGCTCCCCTTTTTTTTTTGATTTTATAACATAAGCAATGTCCTTGTCAAAAGTTTATTATTTACACTTTCAAGTTCGACGGTACAGCAAACCCAAATCTTGCGACTGGTATACGTGACCTTTGTGATCTTCTAGGTGTATCATTGACTTGATTTTTATCGGTATCCTTTTCCTTTTCTGGCAGAACGACTTTTCTTTCATTGTCTCTCTGCGTTATTCTCACGTCGTCATCTTCATCTAGACTGTCATATTCTGGAACCTTTTTAAAATGAGATATGTTTCTCGTGATGATATGTTTCTCATTCTTGGCTACAATCCTTGTCCCTTTACGTTGATATACTGTGAAGCGTTCAGGACTAAACTTTGCTGTTAATTTATTCTCTTCTGCAAGCATATAACAGTGTCACCAATTTGAATGTTTGACTCTTTAGTATTATTTCTTTTGTCATAATACTCTTTATTTTGAATCTTCTTTTCTTCGATGTTTCTTTTTGCTTCCAAGTGTTTGTTTATTACTTTCCTTGATGGTAATTCAGGTAAATGACCTCGAATTTTTCTGTTGAACAAAAGTTCACTTGGTGATACTTTCGTTGTTGAATGTGGCGTTGTCCTGTACGTCAATAGAAATCGCTGAATGTCTTGTCTCCAGTTCTTTCCTTCCAACTGAGCCGTTTGGAGGACTTTTCCAATTGGCTTCATTATACTTTCAACATTTGCGTTACCTCTAGGCCATAATGGAGTGCTTGGTTTCCATTCGGTTCCAATGGCCTTTGTATATCTTTCGAATTCTTGTCCATTAAATGGAGGTCCATTATCGGTTTTGAGAATGACTGGTATGCCATGTGTGGCAAATATTCGGTCTAATTTCGGAATGACGCTGTCGCTGATGTGGACTTTACAATTTCGATTTCGGAAATTTCGAATAAGTGTCTAGTACTACCAAAATATATTGTTCGGTATTTGCGATAGGTCCATGAAAATCAATTGCAACTGTGTGCCAGGGAATATCAACTGTAGGAGTTAACTGCATTGGTTCTAGCTTGCTACTGTTTCCAACAGCTTGACATGCATTACAATGTTCTATTACTGTTTTTAGTTTATCACTCATATTTGGGAACCATATTTTCTCTCTCATTAGGCTTTTTGTCCTCTCTATACCTTGATGTCCAACATGAGCTAATTTTGTTGCTCTCTCATGTAGACACTTTGGCAAAACTAATTTGCTTCCCTTTAATATTAAACCTTTGTCTGTATGCACTGTTAACTCATCTGCACACATTTTGTACGGTTGCAGATCAGTATCCTTTGTATCCCAAAATCCAGTTTGAACAGCTTGTTGAACTTTTTGTAATATTTCATCCTTTTGTGTAGCATTTTTGACTTCATCAAGGGTTATTGTTTTAGGTACACTATGCTTGATAATGTAGTTTACGTATTATTCGGCTTGTTTCTCCTCTTTACTTTCAGATGATGCAGTATTCAAGGGATGTCTACTTAGATAATCAGCTTCGTTTAGTGATCCTTTTTTGTAGATTACACGAAAGTTATAGGGTTGGAGTCGCAATACCCATCTTTCAATTCTTGCAGGAGGTTTAGATCGAGCATTATTAAAGATTGATTCCAAAGCTTTGTGATCTGTGATCACGTCAAATTCAGTACCTAGCAGAAATAATCGAAAGTGTTCTATTCCCCATACTAGTGCAAGTCCTTCGATATCTGTCTGGGAATATCTTTTCTCCACCGAGGTTAAAGCTCTACTGGCATATGATATGATCTTATATTGTGACCCTTCTGAGTCCTTCTGGGCTAAAATAGCACCTAAAGCATGTGGCGATCCATCTACAATCAAAATGCTTCGTTTTTCTGTGTCAAAGTATGCAACTACAGGCGCTTGAGTTAGTTTCTTCTTTAATTCGTTGAAAGCTCTCTCTTCAACTATAGTCCATTTGAAAACTGAGTTTTTCTTCGTTAATTCACGAAGTGGTTGTGTTATCGTTGCATAGTTTGGTATGTAATCGCTGCAAGTATTAGCCATTCCAAGAAAACTTCTGAGTTCTGATGCATTAGATGGTGCTGTGGCATTAAGTAGATTAGAAACACGTTCAGGGTCTGGTTTCGTCCCTTTTTCAGTGAATATTAATCCATAGAACTTTATTTCTGGCTGAAGAAATTTGCATTTTTCTCCTTTTGCCTTGATGTTTAGATCTGATAAACGTTTAAGACAAGTATCAAGTGCAATGTCATGATCTGCTTTTGTTTTACCAAAAATAATTATGTCATCTGCAATATTTTTGACTCCATTTATATCACTGAGGTTTCTCTGCAGAATGTTCTGAAAGATTTCAGCTGCGCTAGAAGTACCATAATTTAATCTTTTGTACTGATAGAGACCTTCATGAGTAGAAAACGTAGTAATATAGCGACTTTCCGGGTCTAATTCAACTTGATGGTAGGCCTGCTTTAAATCAATTTTCGAGAAAAATTTAGATCCATTTATTTCAGCTTTAAAATCATTCAAAGTAGGCATTAGGTGTCTTTCTCTCTCTATGGCCTTATTTGCTTCACGCATGTCAACACATATGCGTGTTCCCCCGTCTTTCTTAGGAATACAAACAATGGGTGAGACCCAGGGCGTTGGCTGGTCAATGACTTTTTCGATTATGTCTTGGTTCTGGAGTTTTTCAAGTTCTTTTGATACTGCTTTGCGCATATGATAGGGTATTCGCTGTTGAGGTTGAATGACAGGCTTAATAGCTTCATTAATGTGTAGTTTTATTCTTTGGTTTCGTAATTTTCCGTCACCAATGAAAACATTCCGATATTTATTAATGATATCTTGAATTGGTTTATCCTTGCATTCTGGCAGCTTTTCGTGTTGATCAGCAGAGTTATTCACATCATTTGGCTTATTTCCAGTGTTTCCATTATGTGCATGTTTCACTTTGTTTATCATGGCAATTAGCTGTAAATCCTGAGCTGTCTTTGCACTCAGCAGGTTGCCACCTGATCCTTCTACTACGTAGAATTTGGAAACAATATATCGCTTTGAAGATTCGATCATAGCATCAAAACAACCTTTTATTTGAAGAGGGGTAGTAGATCCGTACGCAAATAATTTGGTGTTATTGGATTTCAACTCACTGACAGTTTTAAGCTTTTCGTATGTTTGGCTATCTATCACGTTTACAGTTGCCCCTGTATCAACCAGAAAAGATACATCATGTGACTCGTTCATTTTCAGTGTCAGTTTATTATGAAATGATGAATTTTCCTGAATTGCATAGGCATATTCGTCTTCGGAACTGTAGATTTCTTCTTGGTCCACTTTTTCTTGTGTGACCTGATGGGCTCTGTGTTGTTGTTGTCTCTTTTGTGGAAACGTGCGTCGACGTTGTGGTCTTGGGTGTGACTGTTTGTTGTTGTTTTGTGCGCGCTGTCGTTCAGAGGGTTGATTGCCAGCTTTGCGACAAACTTTTCTGAAATGACCTGTGAGTCCACAGAGTGTGCAAGTTGAATTTTGTGCAGGGCAGGGCTTGTCCTTGTGAGGGTAGCTAAATCCACATTTATAGCAGAATTTCCCAGCTCTAATTTCATTTAAATGCAGTTCTTGAGTTTTGTCTTCAATGCCTGAGGCTTGGGCGGAACTGACTTCGTCTTTTCGTCCATCGAGCAACATGTCTGCCAACTTGTAGTCTGGTTGTCTCAAAGCTTTTCTTCGAAGTCTTGCGGACTTTCCATTACAGACTATCTGCATTTTAATCTCAAAATCTTCATCATGAAATTGACAATGTTTGGCGAGTTTTCGAAGTCTTGTATGAAATTCATCAATCGATTCATCAGCTTTCTGCGTGGCTTGGCGGAAATTGTAGATTTCATAAATTTGATTCTTGTCGGGTTCAAAGTGCTTGGTGAGGGCTTCACGGCTTTGTCGTAATCTTTATCTTCACCAGTGTCTTGGAGAGTTTTGAAAATACTATAGACGTCAGGGCCAGCTTGATATAAAAGCAAAGCTCTTTTTCTTTCAGGGTCTTTAATATCCGAGGCGATCAAATATGTGTTGAATCTTTCGAGCCAAGTAGTCCAACGTGCTCCCGTGTTTGTAGGATCTGATTTTGGTTCAAAAATCGGCATAGGAACTATATTTGGTGCAGAAGCCATTTAGGAAGTTATTTCACTTTTGACTTTATTCAATTTCTACCTGTTTTACCTGTTATCCTCGTGGCCATTTATAGAGATATCTGAGAATATGGAGGAGGCGTGTATCTCTCAGCGTGCAGCAAGCAATAATCAATATAACTATTTACATGAAGTACTTAAACAAACAAGCATAATTAACATAATTAACATAATAATAATAATCACTTAATCACTACAGTGAACATTCTGGTTGATTCCTTTACTTTTAACCAGTTTTTTAATCCTCATTACACATCTCTGTTTTATTTCTTCAACCTGAAGATATTTGGAATCATTGTTTCCATAGAATAACCGGAGAAGCTGGTTCAACCAAACGTTCTCTGACTCAAGTTCAGCACCGGCATCTGCCATGTTGGTTATTGCAAAATTCTTAGAACTTCTTTGCCTTGACACCAGCATGAAATGATTGACAGCAAGGAGTTGACAGATCGTGATTTCAACTTTCCTGATTGGCTTGCTACAGTCAAGCTTTTTTGTGATTGGTTTGCTACCCTCGCCTCAAAATTTGCACACTGTGTGAGCAGTGATAACAACAGCACCATTGTTCTGCTGCGAAATTCTAATTGGCGTGCTACGGTTGAAGCATTTATTTCATTGGTTTGCTACATACTAATTCAAATTCACTATAATTCCCGCGACTTTTGGTACACAAGCCACAGAGTTATATTGGACGGTTATCGGCTTGCGTTTGGAGGCTAGAAAAGGGCCAGCTGTTAGTGAAGAGCCCAGAGGCAGAGTTAAGCCTTGTACCCTCATTCCGCTGGGTTTGAAAAAGTTGCTTGTCGATCAACGAAACGACGAGAAAGAAAATGGGACATTTTTATGGCTTCAAAATTTAAGTAAAGGGTTTAAAAAAAGTAGATATATATTTATTGCAGACTTCTAACAGCAACTTATCCAAAGCAGTATGCAAATTTTATTCTTGAAAATCTGACTGTAGCATCTGCTACGGTTGCTACTATCTGGATCCACCTCTGTTTCGCAACCACCACAATTTTAACTGCAACATCCGAGCATTAAGAATCACTCAGTAAAGAAAACAAAAGCCCTGCATGTTTGTTTGAAGGGTAAAATTCTACTGCAAATTGCTCAGGCATATGTAAGTCACAAGGGATCCATCAGAAAATTAGCATTCTTGTATTATTTGATTTGGGAAGTCAAGAGAGTTACGTTTGTCCAGAGGTAAAGGAAAAGTTCAATCGGAAATCTGTTGGGCAAGAAACTTTTCTGGTCAAAGTTTTTTTTGAGGCAAAAGTTCTGTCAACAACGATGAAGTTGTAGAAGTTTCTTTGGCGATTCACATGGGAATTTCAACACATCATTTCAAGCATATCTGACAACCAAGATTTGTGAGCTAGTATCTTCTTCTCAACACATGTAGTAAGAGTTGAAATACAGGTAAAGGATCATCAATCTTCAGACAAAATTATAAATCAATTGTAGGACTCTGAGTCTGTTGGAATCGGAGAAAAGAAAATAGTATACAAGACTTCTGTGAAGAACATCTCAAAAGATCAGGATAAAAATTTCACACAATGCATGATAGGAATATGCCCCTTAGCTACGCATAACAACAAGTGTATGTCGGAAAGAATTTGCTTTGATGGCCATTGACTGGCAAATTTAGCTATAACAGATTTAGTCTATTGTTAACTATTTGCAAAGTTATGTTGTTGTAATTTTATGATATGTAATTTTTAGAGAAGTCTACTTCAATATTTGTTTAAGAAAGCTATTTTTGGTATTAATCATTCAGTTGCTGGTATAGTGAGTTTTTCTCGCAAAGTTCAAGAATATTTTATATACTTTGTTTCTATGATTTTTAATTTCCTGGAAGAAGGATGCCAAAAAAGAAAAAGTGTTTGATACCTTTTTACCTAACCCGTTGCTCAAATGAAGAAAAAAACATATTTCATTACACTCCTTTCCAGTGGAAAGTAAATTATGAAGAAGATGGAACCCTGAAATTGGAAAAGTACTTAGAAGGGGAATTGCCTGGAATATCGAAAAGACGGACTGTAGAAATTTTTTGGTTGTAGAAAAATGAGAGAAAACTAAGTTCCAACTGTGTTTGAGAATCATGATATCAACAATAATAACAAAAATTGAAGAATAAAAAGAGATCGACAATACCAAGTTTGAAATTATCAAAGTGGGAAATAAGGAAAGTGAAGAAATGCAGAGATGGGAGATAAAGAAATAGTTAGTAGGAGAGATGAAATCTAGAATACTAGAAATCAAAAAGTATAAGATCATAAAGAATATAAAAGAATTCAAACTACAGATAATGTTCTAATCGAGAATTCTAGAACTAACAAAAATGAGGAAAACACAAAAATAATAAAATTATCTCATTGTTCATAGCCTTGCAGGATTCAAGCAAATCAAGTACTGATGCGAATTGAAAATTATGAATATGATGATAAAGCAATAAATTTTTAAACAAATTTGCCAGATTATAAAATTTTGTTGCTCTTTTTAACTTTGTGAAATCAAAGGAGGGGTTATCTTTAAACCACCATAATAACAGATCATACAACAATCCAGGCAGCAAGCAGGGAAGTAAGAAAAGTTATCCAAGTGCACTGTCAGAAGCGAATGAACTGTTTTTAACTCTTTATCATCTATGTCTGTATCTTTTAGAGGAAGATCTTAAGTAAAGATTTGGTATGGGTATCTCCACGGTATCAGAAATATATCTTACCTGGGTTGATTGCCTCAATCATTGCTTGAACTCCAGATGAAATTCCAGGTCTTGAAGAAGGATTAAGGCACTTGATTCTGGAAAGTTTCAGAGGAGAGTATGAAAATATCAACACGATACTTCGTTGTACCGAAATAAAAATTCAAAGACCATCAAATCCTACACCTCAGAGTGCCAAAGGTAAAGTTTCAATTGGCCTTTCTCCGGTTGGCGTCCCAAGGTTTATGTCAGACGTCTATTCTGGCAGTTTCTCTGATGAAGACATCACTGCACAGAATCCTGAAGTTGGCCAGATAAAATGAATGCTGGCTTGCTGACAAAGAGATGACGACAAGTTTGGCCTTGTTATCAGAACACCAGATCAATTACTGAATGTAAAGGCATAATGCCAACTAAAACATGAACAAATCACAGTAGAACAACAACTTTTCTTAAGCCCTGGTGAATGGACTTACCTTAGGTCTGAGTCCTTCTTTATCCGAACACAAATTCTTAGCCAAATTATTACAGTGTTGCGGAGGAGACAAGGTGAAAATTTGAAATCAGATTTGGACTTATACTTTTGTGCAGATGATGAATAATTAATGAGTTTGCTGAAGTTTGGTTTTTTGTGCAAATACTCAGGGGGTACGATTCTAAAAATTGTTAAGCAGTGAATGGAAGTAATCCATATTTCTCAGGCAATCTTTAAGAAAGGTTTTATCTAGATGCCCTGTTATTAATTAATTCTGTTCATGCTATCTACTTAAATAAAATATCCCCTTGCAATTTTCATCCTACAATTACTTCTCTGATTTCCCTTGTTTAATTTAAATGCTAATGAATTGTCTATGTCCAACATAAAAGAGAATGCAGAAATCTGTCCGCCTGTCAAGGAAAAAACAAAAAAAGCTAGTTGAGTTTGTTTCAAAGGGGCGTTTTCTTTTACGGTCATTTTCAGCATCTCTCTCAAGCTTCTGGCAACTTCAGGTTATATCATGCAGAGGAACATGTTTCAGTTTTCTATTTCTGGGTCTTGCTCAGCAGGGAGAGAAGGTAAGCCCTATTGTTGACCTATCTAGGCATAAGAAATTGTTTTAGGTAGTGAAGACATTTTCGTCATAATACAGTCCACCAGTTTGTATGCAAGGGCTGTGATATGCTCGCAGTATCCATGCTTTCCTGCTGGACAGTTGGTGTTTTGCCTTTAAAATTTTTCCAGACTCAAGCAAATAGATAATAATGCAATGATAAGGCCCTCTTCCATGACTTATGCCTTTAGAAGACGTCATGGATGGTCTTATCCTTCGAAGACAAAATATTTATTTGTCAAGATGTCAAGAAGTCCATTTTGATTCAAAGTGTTTTGTTTTGGATGCCTTGATCTTCGTACTGTTAATTTTTTGGGATATCAAATAAGAAATAATTACACATACAATTATAAAATGACAGAAAATGTATTAAGTAGCTTTTACATCGATGATTGGAGTTCTGGAGGAGTTAACTCTACAGATACATTTGAAATTTGAATGGTTTAAAGAGGTGAAAGCATACTTAGCTGTGGGTGCATTTCATCTAAGAAAATGGGCTTCTAACAGGAAAGATGTTTTGCAGAACATCAGAGCTTTGAATAAATATTCAAAACAGTATGCCAAAAAAAAGCAGATGGCCCATATGATTATCTGAAATGTGATCCAAGAAACAAAATGAAGCAACAGTTCTGAAGATTATTAAAGGTTTACATGACATGAAAATAATTTCAGATGAAATACCTTCTGATTCTCATGCTCCACGTTTTTATGGACTTCCCAAAGTACACAAAGAGGGTTTCATTTCAGACATCTAGTGTCCTGTAGTGGTCCACCACTAGAAAACTTCTCAAAGTATATTACAGAAATCTTGAAACACTACCTTAAGAAAGGGGGACATGCAAAAAACTCAAAGAAATATTCGGAATTCATCCGTAATAGTAAGATAGAAGACAATGAAATGATGATATCTTTTGATATCACCTTGCTATATACTAAAGTGCCTATAAAGGACTCTTTGATAATCATAAGTACTCCGAAAAGACGGAGATATAAGCATAAAAACTCCTATTCCTGTGGAGTTCAACTTCTCTACCCTTTGGTTTAAATTGAATGGGAAGTTTACCTCACAAACAGAATGGGTAGCAATGAAAAAACCTGCCTCTTCTGTTGTTGCTGAGATTTTAATGCAAGAAAAAGATTCTTGAGACGATTGTTGGTCCAGCCAGTCTGTTCAACATGTTTTTTAACATGTTTCAACAGAACCTAACACAATTACATCCGACAGAACCATAACATCCCGTAGGCAAGCATCATCAAAACGTTTCCCAATAACTCCTAGGTGGAAGTTTCTAAGCATCAAAAGAACCTCCTTAAGCATTGCCTTTTTCTTCCAAACTATTTCACAAGCCTTTGCATATATGGCTTGATTGACAATGCATAAAATTGATGGGAGTTCTAACTTGTCTTTATTGATTGTGATTCTATTGTGATTCTATCTGAGCCACTCCATCTTAACGGGCACCATCGTCAGAACGATGTGACATCGTTTTCCTTTTTTTTTTAGTCTCTATTTAATTGTTTTTTGATAGTCATTACTTGTTTAAAAAATCTGTCTACTTTTTTCAGAATTTTTAATATCTTCTTTCCCAATATCTTCCCATGTAAGGTCGATTTTTTCCCATTATATTCTTGATTGTTTTACATTCAAATGCATGTTCCGTTGTGTATTGTTGCTCTCCACAAAGTAGACAATCTACTTCTTCCTTTAAACTTACATTTGAATTCTTCCATATTTAATCTTATTTTTATATTATTTTCTATTTCTTCACCTGTGCATGATTCAATGTATTGTTTCATTTTAAGCTCTTTTCTTTTTAAAAATCATAATTTTTTCATTTCTTTACTTTTTTCTTTGTATTCTTTATCAACATACTTCCCTATCTTCTCTTTAACCATTTTTTTCCACTTTGATTTTTTTAACCCTTTTATTGCTTCTATGTCCTCTGAAATTTTGTATTCTTTCAATTTTTCTTTTAGTTCTACATACCAGCGCTTTTCTCTTTACTTTTTAATTTGATCCATTAATAGTCAAATGGAACTGAATGTCAGTTGTTGTTATTTCCGAAATCCCCATTACAGTTGCAAAGTGGTGTATAAGCCAAATCAGCACGAGAATATTGCAGCGAGCAGCACAACCTTTTCTACAACCACAATGAATCAATTCTGTGCAAATTTTTGCGGCTTCAGGAATAGTCATCCATCTAGGTAAGAATCTCTCTCCTACTTTCTCCCATCCCCATTTCGGTGGATCAGGTAAATCTAGCGAAACTTCAATCGCTTTGCTCCAAATGAATACTCCTTGGTAGATTGCACGACGTATGTGTTGTAACAGAGCATTTGATGTAGGAGGATGTTTTCCAGCATCTTTCCCTTCTTTGTGAATAGATGATGTCGTAGCTCATTAACCTAAGGGAAACAACAAAATTATCAGACTGGTACTGCACAATCTTCAAAAGGGGGCATTAGGAACTTGCCGATTACGACAATTTTCTGGTGAAAGAAAATTTTTGGCCAGTCAGGGTTCCTGAAACAAATCATTGAAAAATGCGTAAACTTTTTATAAATTCCTTTATCAGTGAAGCAAAATTTATTCAGTGTTTCCTAACTCCTGCCAGTACAGCTTCAATGTGTGGATAATGCAGAAGTATCAGTAACAAGCTTAAGTTGTTGTTGGGCTGAGCCAGCCAACACATCTTGCTATATTGAGGCCAACATGCAGTTGGTTTTAATCGTCAGCCAAGTTGCAACTATATTTTGGCTTTTATTTGATATTAGTACATACCTTTGACAACATACTTGTCTGATCGTAGAGCAGAACGATGAATCTTTCAATCACTTGGATGCATTATGTAGGCACTTCACTTGTTCCCTCTTGCGTCTGTAGGTTTAACAGAGTCTCGGTCAGATCTGGAAGATTTTGCCATGTCAACCAAGCCCTCTTTTTGCCTTGACCAAGAAAGAAGGACATTGTGTCACATCCTGTTAGAGCGTGAAATAGGGGTAAACACTGCGACTTTCCTGCCCGATCGTCTTGGATATCTCATGAATCGGTAGCATCCTTTGGTTCTTTCCTGTTCCAAACATGATCCAGACTTCTGAGACTTCGATTTTATCAACAACTGCAACAGTGAGTGCAACAACGTCAGTGTCCACAGTTTTATCAGGATGGAACTGTATCCTAATGCAGCAGCATCTGCAACATGTACCATCATTCTTGTGTCCGCTTCCTCGTGTGAACATGGTGCAAGCATGTATGTTTCCCTTGCTGGATAACAAACAGCCCCTTCTTTTAGGGTGACAATGAGCTCTTTCCCTTCCGTGTCAAGGTTTCTGGCCTCCTTAGATGGAACCTCAAAAATGCTTGCCAATCAGTGGGCAGAGCTGCTGAGGAAAGCACCCTTCTACGTTGGCCTCTTCCTCTTCTTTCTCTTGAGCCTGCTTTTAAGCTGTAGTCAAAGTAATTATCCCACACCAAATCGACTCGTTGAGCTTTTTTGAGCCATGATTTTAGATGTGGAAGAAACATCGAGATGCTGTATTCTTTAAATTTTTTGCAATTTCTCGGTCTAAGCATCTGAACAAGAACAGCACCATCAAGAATAACACAGCGTGGCTTTGGGCTTTCATCTTCTGTGTAAACATCCTCCATCAAGCATTGAACTAGATCACTTTTAGTGCCACTTCGAAGTTTTCCACTTTCAGAAATAGTTGGAGGGCTACTCTGATTCTCGTGGGCAAAAAAATCTTCCAGGTCACCATCTCTAGACTGGCAGCCAACATACAATCTTGCAAAGAGCCTTGTGTCTTGCTTTGCTGTTTTCAGCTTTCCTGCATTCTTTGAGAAATTCCTTTTGGCTTTCTCGGTGAAGAGTGAAAACTTATTACGTGGGATTGTTTCATTCAAAGCTTTTGATCCTTTTCTCAGTCTTTCTTCGACAAATTGGCTAAATTGTGATTCACCAGTGGCTTGATCTTTTTTAAACTGAGAACAAGATCTGGGCTAACTTAATCTTTTGATAACAAAGAAAGGAGTGCATCCCCTTCTTCATCAAACGGGTTGCCAAGTTCCCTCATTGTATGTAGAAGAGAACGTACGTCGGTATTGAATCTTTCTGTATGAGCTGGTGAGTTCTCATGGTGAGGATACAACTTTCCAGCTTCATCTTCACTGCATGATTCAAATTCAGATATAATTCTTGCCATTTCTGGACCTGAAACCATCCATCGCAATAGTGCTGCTGGATTCTCCGTCAGCCCAACAGCACCACCATCTCCTTTAACACAACTGGTTAGCTGCTCGTGCGCCTGATCTAAAGCCATTGCTGAAAAACTGTTGGTGGTTATCTGTGCTGTGAATTTGCCATTTTTAAATTCTTGGTACAAATCAGGATGCCTTGTCTTCAATTCCAATAGGTCTTTGAGATGCACCGATATCCCCCTTGCATAGTTTGTTCTATCTAGTGCAAAGAACCATTTTGCCATGGAATTCAATGAAGAACAGTAAAGTTCGAAGTTTGACTCCCGCAGGGATCAAATGAAAATGATCATTATAATTTGGATTTCCTTAACAGTATTCCAGTAATTTACCAAAATTTCTCAGCACTATGAGACTTGAGATCAGTTTCAAAAAAAAGACAACAGATTTTAGCTTGAAAGACATGTTTCGGATTCATCATCCATCTTCAGTTAAATTAACGTTTACACTGTGTGATTATTTATAACAAAATTAATTGGCAAATTTACAAAAAACCGTTACAATATTTGAAAATACAAAAGGTAACTTAAAATTTGAAATTTGAAAGTTTAAAAATACAATAGTAGCTAATGACAAACTAACCAATAGTAAAAGACACATTTTATTGTACAAGGCACATGACGAACAACACGAAAACAACACAGGGAGGAAAATTAAAAGTTCAAACCTAAATTGACATGAAACAATTGTTTATTTAAATCCGGCTTTTCCCAGAGAATATGGAAAGCTTCTTTATCTTAAGTAATTCAATTATTCCAGTAATTGAATTGGGGACTCATTGATGCCCTAAAGTAACACCAATCTAGAAAATCAAGAGGTTCAGTGCCTTCAACTGACGTCAGGTACTTCGCATATGAATCCTGCTGCAAAAGGTTGAGAACACCCAATGTTACCAAAATAGCGCCTCTGTCCAGCCACTGTTATCAAGAAAGTTTCCAAGTGTTGCTAGAAGCGCCATCTCCACATGCAATTCACCCATCATGACCATGAAATACTCTTCCCCTAATTCTTTAGGCCATGTCCACTGAATTTGCTTTGCAATAGCAAACAATGGCTGATCACACACTAATACTGGTGTCTGCCCTGGATTTACATAATCCGTAAGTTTTACTGCCACCTTTATGCTATGCTTTATCGTTGGCACTGAATGTGCACAATCTGGGAACATCTGTAAGAGACAGGAAGAAGATTTAGGCCTCACTTCTACCTCATTTCTTTGCGAGTGAAAGACGGGCCACGGCCTCATTCTCGCTTCCTTGAAAATTTTGCTGTTAGACAACTCTTCTTCCTTTGTGTGCTGCAGCTGCCATGGTGGTCGAGGCAAATGCCATAGACCCCTGCAACATTTTGTTTGGGGACTCGACACAAGATTTCGCTACTGGAGATACATTTGTGTAAAAGCTAGGAAGGGGCTTTATCGATTTTCTGGCAGTAGAAATAAAGGGCAGCCTTTCTAACTCTGCTCCCTCTCCTACAGCTGAAGGATGCTGTACGACTGAAAAAGTAGTGCCATGAAAAGAGTCAGAAGCTGTTGCCGATGAAGGGTTGTGGTCTATATTATCCACAGCCATTGTCGTAAAGACATTCTTGCGAAGAGACGATGGGCAAACAATTCCTAAGGCTTCAAAATGATCAGATAACAGGTTTCCAAGATCTGCAGACACATTTAATACCCGATCATAAGACACTGAAATGCCAATATCAAATAACTTGTCCACGAGTCCTTTCTTTCTTGTTCGTGTGTGTATCATTGCTCCAATATACAAGGGTAATGGTGTTTTCATACTGTTTTGATGCCTCACAAAACTTGAAGTTTGCTTTCTGCTTTTGACACAATTGAACTTGATTAATTGGGCGATTGTTAAAATGGCTTGGTTACTTTCCCTTGCTGATATTGATGCTTGGTTCTTTATGCTCCATCCTTCCAGAGTCATCCTTACCAATTCATTCAAAGACTCAGGGACTGATTTACTTTGGCAATCAGGCTCAAACGAACCTTGAAAGCAGTACTGATGATCTAAAATGTCTCTCCTGACAATATTTGCTGCTCTCATAAGGCACATTGCATCAGAATCGTGGTCCTGGAATAGGCTATCTGATAAGAGGTCACCAATGTCCTCATCCAAAGATAGTAGCACTTCCCTACCATTTGGAATCGCACGAAGTCCAGGAATGTGTGTAGTCAACTTATGTTTCAAACGAGTTGCATGTACTTGTTGGTCTGAATCAACTCCTAACTGTGCTAACCTTACAGAGTAATCTTTAACAAGACTTCAAAGCTTATGAACCTTGATTTCTCCTTTGGTCCTGGAGCCTTTTAGGTATGAAATAAGCTCAGCAAGAGCTAGGCTATGTGCCATTACAAGATCATCACATTGTCTACTTTGTCTCCTCCTTTTATCTCTTGCATGGTTGTACAGGCTTGTCAGACATTTTTTATGGTATTTTGCCTCAACAGCAATGAGATCTCCGGAATTTAACTTGGTGAGCAGCTTGACATCTTCCAGGAGCAAAGCAGCGGATCGGATCGGCTGTCTAATCCAAATGTGGATGATGATCGTAATGCTTCTGTGGGTGATTTCTCTTCACAGAAAAAGCATAATTCTTTTTTTGACATACCAGGCATGTTTCCCAATGATAACCGTGTTGTTTTTTTCCAATTTTCTGCAGGATTATCTTCGTCTTCTTCTGTGCATTTTCTTTTCTTTGCTCTTTGCAGCTTTGTTTTATTGTATTGGTCTCTACATGATTTATGCCAGCTGGCCTTATTTGCGAAAAGAGTTTCAACGCTACCTGTACCATCATCAAGTCGTGCTAGGCTAACTTGAAGCGGGAACTGCCCTAATTTTCAAATTCACATATGTCGTCTACCAGTGTTCTATATCCGGCACCACTATCTTTTCGTTTAGAAAGAGCAGGGCATTGTAAATTTTCTGAATTATCTTGGCAGAACAAACATTTTTTCCAGTTGATTAAAGTAAGTGCTTGCACATTTTGCCCACTTTCTTTTTCATTCATAGTCATTATTATTACATAGTAATCAAAGTAATTATTTCCATATTTTTCATACCACGATGATAAACCAATTTAATTGCAAAGTCTTACCTTTAAGGAAGTAAAACCCTGCACATGATGAGTGTATAGAATGAGTGATCAAGCTTAATTCCAAAATGGGCCTAGCCATAGTAACGAACCTTACTAGCCATGACAACGAGCCTAGCCTCGTTATGACAACAGTATTACAGGAGGTTACAGTTACAGTTTACCATTCTTGGTAACTTTTAGACAGACTTTGTTGTGTTGTAATATCTAATACTCTTGTCTGACAGCTATCTCAATGCTTACACCTATCAAAGTACTGTGATAATTTTCCATTTCCATGGCAACCAGGCATCCCATCGATTCATTCAGAGACGTTTTCTTGGTAAAACGTTTGTAAATCAATAGCCCGTGCTGGTGTTTTTGAAGGTTGTTAGATCTGAAATGGTGTCCTGCAGAGAATTATCGCCAGGAAATAAAGGTATAGGAAAATATATGGTACAATACAGAATCCGGTTTCCATGGCAACCGGGCATTTTTGGGTGGCACTATATCAGATATTAATCAGCATACCAAACTACATATTCAGGCAAGTTTTCAAGCTTGCATCCAAAAGTGCACAATTTAGTCATATTCAAGGTCTTATCTGTCCCACTATTAATAGTTTCTTTGCAGTTCTTTTTTCATCTGATTTGACTAAATTATGTAACAACATCAATTTCCTGTATACAAGCCTGTTGGATACAGGCAAGCATCAACTTTCAGCTAATATCCCCCAATATGGTGTGCTAATATCCTCCATTGTTTCCATTTCTTTTTTCGCTATAGTTTTCCATGTTTCTGTGTTATTTAATATTGTTGGCATAATCACTGTTTCCATAATCGTTAATCTAAGGCTTTTCCTCCTACTTCTTTGGTATCTCCATATTTCATCATTTCTTTGATCATAAACGGAATCTTTTCTTTTCGTTTTTCTATATTAGTCATGTTACTGTTATCTATGAAATCGCCAAGGTACTTGTAGACATTTGTTTCTTTGATTTTTCCTTTAGTAACTTTTTGTTGTACTCATTTGTTATTGGCGATTTTGCTTTTTTGAACAACATTTTTATATATTGCTCTTTTCAGCAGTAAAGGTCATTTTCTGTTTTTCCTCAGCTGCTTTGCAGGTTTTTATTACTCTTTCGATATTGAAGTCTGGTTTATCATATCTAGCAAACACGTAGATCTCATCTTATCGTCCTTCAACTAAAGATCTGAAAAAGCACAAAGTTTTAAAGAACCTCCAGAAGAATAAGAACATTGTTATTTTGAAACCTGATAAGGGAAATGGTGTAGTTATTTTAGATAGGAGTGTTTACGATCAGGGCGTTTCAGATATAATATCGGATAGTTCTAAATTTAAGAAGTTAAGCAATGACCCCACGTTATTAAGAGAAGGTAAACTACAGCGATATCTCATATCGTTAAAAAAGCAAGGTCATATAGATAAAGATATCTATGAAAAGATGTATCCTTCGGGATTGCAACCCGCTAGAATATATGGACTCCCGAAAATGCACCTCCATTTCGTCCTATTGTCTCTTCGATAGGTACATGTAATTACGATTTAGCCAAATACTTATGTTCGTTATTGGATCCTTTTATCCTACGGAATATTGTGTTAAAGATACGTTTTCGTTTGTTGAAGAAATTTATAATCAATCTACTTTTGATAAGTTTATGGTTTCGTTTGATGTACAAAGTTTATTTACCAACATTCCTTTAACTGAGTGTATCGATTTAGCAGTATCTCACATTTGTAATGACAACCCTAATATTAAACTTAGTACAGCAGTACACCAATCACCATTAAAAAGAAAATGCGTCTGTGCTGTGGCAAAAATAAAAAGTTCCTTAAGATTAGCTGTACATTAACAATATGGCAATTTTTAGTGTCCTTTCAGACTGGTTTCCCCCTCTCAATAAATTTCATCGTTATGTATGCCTTTTTAGACAGGGTTTTTTCCGCAACAATCTAGCAAAGAGGGTAACCTTGGGTTTTTTCAATGAAATCTACTAAAAAAAGGTCGGAGAACACGAATCCAAGATGGGCCTTCAAAAATTTTCACCGGAAGTAGCCTTAATTAATGCCTAATCAGGCCT
Organism: Chrysaora quinquecirrha; assembly: GCA_014526335.1. Taxonomy (NCBI): domain Eukaryota; kingdom Metazoa; phylum Cnidaria; class Scyphozoa; order Semaeostomeae; family Pelagiidae; genus Chrysaora; species Chrysaora quinquecirrha. The sequence continues at coordinate 149,854 of JACTAT010000215.1, forward strand.
AATGAAGTCAATCAAAAAAGTCGCACTTTTTCAAATCTGATTACTGCAATATGTAGACCTTGAAATGCTGAGTAAAATTGTCTTTGACTGTATTTCAATACGACCTACCAATTTCGAGAAAAACTCGTTTGAGATTATGATGACGTCATCACCATTATGATCAGTACAGACCCGGATTCTACATTTCAGCTTGTATAACTTTATAGGTTGGGGTGCAATAGTCACAAAACCACTAATTATGCGATAAATGTACGCTAAGACAGCAGAATGATGATTATTGGGTGTGGTTGTGACATCATAAAAGGGTCTGATGACGTCATAGGGGCAAATGACGTCATAATGGTACCAAAATGATGCCCAGTCATCCATGAGCCAAAAGGCGTTGTGAAGGACTACTCATGTTCGAGATTTTAAGTTTTAATATCAAACCTGCTTGAAATGGCGAGAGGTCAAATTTGTTATACAGTATTCATAATGGGATTCCTATTGTTTATGCAGTGAACCCCCTTTCTTCGTTTTTCCAAACTTGCGGTGGGGCTTATTATGCTTATTTTCCTGTCGTGCATACGCATATCGCATTGTAAGCAGTTTTTTGACGATTCGACCCCTATTTGTGAAGTTACGCGAGTTGATAAAAGCCCATACTGAGCCTTAGGACGATGACGTCATCATTATTTCAAACATGTTTTTCTCGAAACTGGTAGGTTGTATTGAAATACAGTCAAAGACAATTTTACTCAGCGTTTCAAGATCTACATATTGCATTAATCAGATTTGAAAAAGTGGAAGTTTTTTAATTGACTTAATTAACCATAATTAGGTGTTAATTAAGGGTACTTCCGGCGAAAATTTTTGAGGGCCCATCTTGGATTTGTGTTCTCCGACCTTTTTGTAGTAGATTTCAATTAAAAAACCCTAGGTTACCCTCTTTGCTAGATTGTTGCGGAAAAAACCCTGTCTATAAGAAGATACTTTCGATGTAGGCTTTAAAAATTCTTAGAAGCGTTTGTTCACTCAGGTGTTTACTGCTCAGTATATTGTCAAGAGTATTGAAGCTATTTTGAGCTAAGACAGTCTCTTTCAAGGCAGAATCCCAAATAAAATAGCCAAACAAATTTGTAATATTCAACAATGTCAAAAAAGATGTTATAAAAGTCAATGTTTTATTTGTGCAACAACAAGCAAATTCCGTTGACTGCGGTGTATTTGCAATTGCGTGTTTACACTCCATACTTGTTGGGAATATTTATCTCAACGGCATAAACTTCGATCAAGTAAAGATGAGGTCTCATCTACTTCACTCAATGCTTCAAAATAGATTAGATCCATTCCCTAGAACGGCAACAAAACTGAAGAAATGCCAACAAAAGACAATTGAAGTCGAAATTTTCTGCTGATGTCGTCAACTTTGGAGTAAAAAGATGGAAGGATTTTTGCAAAGTAAGTTCCGTTTTCAATAATGTCTTATTTTGACTTAAACCAGTGAGCTATGCTATCATCAGTTTATTAGCTTAAGCTACTTAAGACTATGGTCGATGCAAGAATCATTTTACATTTAGGTATGGGTGTAAAGCAGGATGGTTCAACTGAAAGCATTTCAATTTGCAGTCATTTTAGGATTGAATTTGAAAATGTGAATTATTAAATCTCTCAGAAAAGGGGTATTGATTTCTTGAAAAAGATAATCTAAAAAATTGAATTTCATCATTATGGTTAATTTCATCTGTATTGATTTCATCAACCACTGTTATGTATGCAAAAATATTTTCAGTGAGAAAACTACAAAAAAGCTTAATAAAAAAAGCATACAAGTATTACAAGGGTATTGGACAAATCAGGTTGCATTGTGGGTTACTTCCAATTAGAAAAAAAGCCAAGGAACTCCCCATGACAAATTCAGAAACATTTAATTTCAACAAACAAAACCATTAGAAAATGAAGTTGAATGTTTCCTATGGGGCTATAAAGACTTCAAATGCTTTACAAACTTTACTTCCCTTTGTTTGCAATTTATCAGATGATACCTGTCCAGGTTTGGTTTGCAAAGCAAATTACTGTGAAGAGACAGTAGTTGGCCAAAAATGTTTGGCTGTGGAATTGTCCCCAAGCTGAAGCTTTCATTCACAGTACCCTTGACTGGTCGAGCTCTTCCTGCAGATGAAAAAAGAATTTCTTGTAAGCTAAATACTGTTAAATCTGGATAAACCTTACAGAAAATTGATAAAACTAATTTCTCTAAAAATGCAATATCTCATCCTTATTGAATCAGGGTTGGCACCAGCCAGCAAATAGTGGGGCAAGTAATTTTCAAAGATAACTTTTTTAAGAGTATTAGAAAATGTCCTTTAAATACACAATTTTTGCAAAATTAACTATCCCCCAACAGTTTGTTGACAAATATTGATGAACAGTGTCATCGAGAGGGGTTGGGGGTGGGGCCAGAGGTCTAGAGCCTGGGCTGTGAAGGGGCTCATGAAACCTCCTAAAAACCTGGTACAATTACATTCCCCTGCTCTGCCTCTCGACAGCCCTGTTCGTGCTGATGAACTAGAGATAATCAATCCGTAAGGAGTTAAACTTTCAATCCTTTGAATTGAAAACAAGGATTTACAACTTACAATTATTGTTTAATTTGGTCAATCAATGAATTCCATGCTGTCGATAATATGATATGCACGCAGTATTTTATAAGAAACAAAGATTGCATTGTTTATAGAGTAAATGACCTTACCTAGGCATAGTATAATGATTAAATCTTGGCAATAACTTAAAATCTGATTTCAGTGAAAAAAGTCTTCTCTGCTTCCTCTTCTTGTTTTTCTTTCGAATGACTTCAAGTTCTGATATCTGAAAACATGCTCAGCTGCAGCAAAAATAGACTAGGCCTGTCCGCCATTAATGATTATGGCAGCAATTGAAGGTTGGGTGCGTCGTTCGCCGATAAAAGAGGTCGGCTGACAGAGAATGCGAAAAAGGTTGCAAGTGTACACACGAGAAGTTCATTCTCGGCAAGGTCCTTTTGGCCATTGATATTGATCATCAACCACCATTTGCAGCCCAACACCGTTGCAGTTTTCTTGTGCCTTCTCTTCACCATTTCTATTCTTGCAGTTGAGCTATGGGCAACCTTTTTGACTGACCCCTCAATTGCCCAATTATCTGATATTAGATTGCTCAAGGATTTCGACAATCTGGACAGAACAAAGTTTGTAAGATCATACTTGCCAGCCTTTTCCTGTTCTTGAGCTTTTGCAATAGCTCTGTGGGAGTTTTAAGGCTATTTCCGAAGAGGAATTGACTGACGTCAAAATTGCTCAGTCTTCGTGCCACCCGTTTTGCATTGCTGGGCCCTGATTTCTCATTAACCCCTGTGGATTTCTTTGATTATTGTTCCTGCTGGTATGCTATTGTTGAATTCTTGACGCGAGGGGGACCTATTTCTGTGAGGTCTGGGTGCTCATCACTACGGAACACTTCATCATTTGATTTTGTATTATAGGAGTATGCACTGTAGTAATTATCATGTGATTCTGAAAAGTTTACAACAATATGATGTTCCTTAATCAATGCATTCTTCACTGATAACCACCCCTTTAGCTCACTGAGCTTCCATCCTGGTGATTTTCTAAGAGAGAGGCATAATATGCTACAACAACTTTCCGACCATCTGCACTGAAAGAATCTGCAATTGCAATCCAAAAGATGCTCTTGTGCGGAATAACTGTAGGTTATCCCTGCTGTGTGTAATTAGATATGCTCTTCTCCTTTGGTTCTTTTTCATTTGACTTAGCTGAAAATCATCAGAATCAGACATAATTTCTGTCTTAGATGTAACGGAAGAACAAGA
>JACTAT010000215.1:154200-361011 GCA_014526335.1 Chrysaora quinquecirrha
AAATAGGAAAAGTAACCAAGCGATCAAGCGAACAAGCAACCGGATAAATATCGATTGACAAGCTGTTGGACCCATTACTGTTCTTTCCACGAGTAATGTTTTTTTTTATAAGACACTATATCATTAGATACATGGTCAAAAAGTTAATAAAAAGATATAAAATATAAAAGGTACAATAAGTTAAAAAAGAAAATTAAACTAAAGTAAGCAGTTCAATTAACCAATAATTGATAGATATAATTGTTAGATGTTAACCGGCAGCGGCTTAGCCGTTTATTTTATGACTGATTGCGGCTTTGAGCTGATTTTTTCGCGGTTTCGCGGCTTCTGGACCCCCTTTAATAGGCTCCCATTCAACATGAATCGGTGATAGCCTAAATGTGAAATTAGCACAGATATACGCTACGGGTTGAGTTTTGAGCAATGCGTCATTGTTACTAGACAGTTTGAGGAGCTCTGAAGCAGGCTACTCTGAAGAAGTTTGTTTTCGAAACCACAGTTAATACTCTGTAAGACGGTCAAAACATATGTTTGGGTAGTATAGGAAGTAAAGACCTAACAACCACGATAACGGCGCAAGGAACTTAAAGACAGGCAAGGAGAAACGTAAAGAGCCAAAACGGCGGTAGAAACTTGCAAACTGAGAAGAAAAGAACTTGAGAGTCGATAAAGGGGCTAAGAATTTAGAAACATTGAAGCTGAAGAGCCCGATAAAGGTGCTAAGAACTTGAACAGAAGAAAGAAAAGACTTAAAGAGTCGATAAAAGCGCTGAGAACTTACTAGTATTAAAGAAAAGACCTAAGGAACCCGATTAAGGGTGTTAGGAACTTAGTAATATTCGAGGAAGACCTGAAGAGCCCGATAAAGGCGATAGAGAGTACAAAAGCAGAAAAGAAAAGACATAAAGACGACGATAAAGGCGGTAAGAGATTAAACAGAGGAAAGAAAAGATCCAAGGACCACGATAACGGCGATAGGAACTTAAATACAGAAAAGAAAGACCTGAAGACATCGTAAAGGCGTTAGGGACTAAAAACAAGTAGATAAGACCAAAAAAAGTCAACAACGGAGCTAGGACCTTAAAAAGAGGAAGACAATACCTAAAACCACGATAAAGGCGCTAGAAACTTAAAAAAGGAAAAGAAAAGACCTAAAGACCACGATAAAGGCGCTAGCATCTTAAGAACGGGAAAGAAAAGACCTAAAAACCACGATAAAGGCGCTAGCAACTTAAGAACGGGAAAGAAGAGACCTAATACCACGACGAAGGCGCTAGCATCTTAAGAACGTGAAAGAAACACCTAAAACCACGATAAAGGCGCTTGCAACTTAAAAACAGGAAAGGAAAGACCTAAAAACCACGATAAAGGCGCTAGCAACTTAAGAACGGGAAAGAAAAGACCTAAAAACCACGATAAAGGCGCTGGCAACTTAAGAACGGGAAAGAAAAGACCTAAAAACCACGATAAAGGCGCTAGAAACTCAAGAGAATCAAAGGAAAGACTTAAAGAACACGATAAAGCACCGTTCGACTTCAATATACGTAAAGAAAAGCATAAGCTGAAGACAAACTTAGAAAAGATTTTTTAATGTCCGCCATGAATCCCATCGTCTTGACTTTATTTTCTGCCACAATTCTCTCGCTAGTAAATGCCGAATTGGACGAGTGGCAATACATAAACAGAAAAAAAGACGTAAGAACAATAAAAGTAAACAAGAAAGCGCTGTATGCAATCAAAACAGATAACAACATGTTCATCTTGGAGAATGATATTGGATTTGAGTATTTCCATTACGCTATTCTAGACGTCGCTGTCAATGATGACTTAGGCCTATGGATAACAAACATATACACCAACATCTGGTTCCGGACCGGAATTTCGTCCGTAAATCTCAAAGGAACCGCCTGGCACTCAACTGATGGACTTCTAAGGACAATTAGCACAGGGAGACAAGGTGTTGTTTTTGGTACCAATGGTTATAACCAGATATTCTCCCGCGGAGGAATGTCACCTACCTATCCTTATGGAAGCGTATGGAATTTGCAGGTATTGCATTGTATATTGCATTGAATTTTGTCTTTCTTTAAATATTTTATTGCACGGCAGTGTCGTTTTGTTGAACTCTATTGCATGGCATTGTGTTTGATTGTATTGTATTGTATTGCATGAAAGTGTCTTTCATTGATTATTCTTGCACGGCATTGTGTTGTATTGTACTGTACTGGGTTGTATTGTATTGCATGAAAGTGTCATTCATTGAATTTTCTTGCACGGCATTGTGTTGTATTGTACTGTACTGTGTTGTATTGTATTGCATGAAATGAAAGTGTCTTTCATTGAATTTTCTTGCACGGCATTGTATTGTATTGTACTGTACTGTGTTGTATTGTATTGCATGAAAGTGTCTTTCATTGAATTTTCTTGCACGGCATTGTGTTGTATTGTACTGTACTGTGTTGTATTGTATTGCATGAAAGTGTCTTTCATTGAATTTTCTTGCACGGCATTGTGTTGTATTGTACTGTACTGTGTTGTATTGTATTGCATGCATGAAAGTGTCTTTCATTGAATTTTCTTGCACGGCATTGTGTTGTATTGTACTGTACTGTGTTGTATTGTATTGCATGAAAGTGTCTTTCATTGAATTTTCTTGCACGGCATTGTGTTGTATTGTACTGTACTGTGTTGTATCGTTTCGCATGAAAGTGTCTTTCATTGAATTTTCTTGCACGGCATTGTGTTGTATTGTACTTCACTGTGTTGTACAGTATTGTATTGCATGAAAGTGTCTTGCATTGAATTTTCTTGCACGGCATTGTGTTGTATTGTACTGTACTGTGTTGTATTGTATTGCATGAAAGTATCTTTCATTGAATTTTCTTGCACGGCATTGCGTTGTATTGTACTGTACTGTGTTGTATTGTATTGCATGAAAGTATCTTTCATTGAATTTTCTTGCACGGCATGGCGTTGTATTGTACTGTACTGTGTTGTATTGTATTGCATGAAAGTGTCTTTCATTGAATTTTCTTGCACGGCATTGTGTTGTGTACTATGTTGTACGGTATTGTATTGCATTGCTTTAACGTGTCTTCCATTGAATTCTTTTGCACGGCATTTCGTTGTATTGTACTATACTATGTTGTATTGTATTGCATGATAGTGGCTTTCATTGAATTTTCTTGCACGGCATTGCGTTGTATTGTACTGTACTGTGTTGTTTTATATTGCATGAAAGTGTCTTTCATTGAATTTTCTTGCATGGCATTGTGTTGTGTACTGTGTTGTACGGTATTGTATTGCATTGCTTTAACGTGTCTTCCATTGAATTCTTTTGCACGGCATACTGTTGCATTGTTGTAACGTTGTGGGGCCAAGACTCAAATTTTGAAATAATCCTCAAGTGGTAGTTAATTTTTACAATAACCCCTAGACGGTATTGTAAGATGCTAAAAATGATGCCGTTTTGATAGCATCCTATCGACCAATAAAATGTTCTGCTAAAAGTTTGCTGACATTCAAGAACACAAAAGGTTGCAAACTAAGCTCAAAACACCAGGAAATTTGATGTAAAGGGTAGTAACTACCAAAAATACCACAAAGTTGAAGTACACACTTTTTTTATAAGAATACAGTCTATAAGAATATTCAGGCTCAAATTGCTGAAATTTAAGAATTGTTTAAGAATAATCTGAGGCTCAAGCTTGACGAGAATCATTTTTATTTCTCTGCGTTTTTTACACTGTACAATAAGTGTGATTGTCAGACTACTGTATTTGTTTTGAAATGCATACATCCTGTCTGACTCTTTGATACAGTAACTCTTTTTATTAATGTCAGCCATCCATCTATGGCACCATGAGAATTTCCGTTCAACAGTGGAGATAGCTATATGAAGCCAATTTATAACATTGATGATTAAGAATAATTTAAGAATATTTTCAGGCTCAAAATCGAATAAGCTTAAGAATAATCGAGGCTCGGCAAAAAATAAGGTATTCTTGTAAAAAAAAGTGTGTATAGTTCTTTATTGCTTAATGGCAATAAACATCGGCAACATTGTTAGGCATACTTAAAAGCTTTTTTCGTCTGATACTCCTCAGACTATAAACGTATTGTGTCCCGTAGGTTTCCCTTACGTACGTCATTCTCCAATGCATTTGTCGCACTCTTTAGGCCTTTTCGGGCCTTTATCGCTCTCAGTAGGAACTAGCAGAGTGTGTTGAAATCTCACGGCGCCTTCATCCTGTTCTGTAGATTTTTGTTGTTTTTGTTGTTGTTGTTGTTGTTTCTGTTCTTGTTGTTGTTTGAGTACCGTGTCACCTTTATCCTGCTTTCCGTGACGCCCTGACTGATCAAGTATAAACAATAGACGCTTCTGCAAAAGATGGCCGCCGGTTTTTGACTACTGTTTTCATTAAGGATTTTCGAAAGGAGCTCTGGGAATAATTTCCTTAGTTACGTATTTTACATAGCTGCCGACGTTGAATTTGTAGCTAAGGAAATTATTCCCAGAATTCCCTTCGTAAAACCTTATGAAAAACAAGGGGTTGACAGAAACGGCGGCCATCTTTTGCGGAAACGTCTATTGACTGACGTAGAATTCATACCCAGATGCCAATCGAAAACCACCAATCAGAAAAGTGAAGCTAGATTGGCATTGTGTTTTGAACACCAATCAGCTCACGGGAAACAGCAAGATAACCAATAGAATTATTTCCTGGTCCAGTCCCATTCCGAGTCCAAGTGAGAACGAACTCTTTGTGCCCGCACCGAAAGTTTATATACCCAACCTTTTACAAATTTCACCTTTTTACCAAGCATCAATCAGAAAGAAGTGTCAAATAGGTATTGTGTTTTCAACACCAATAAATTTAGCCATATGGTGGCGAATTGGTAAAACCCTGAAACCGAATACACCCTCCCCCCTGTCGGGCCTCAACGGGAGTACCCCTTCCCTGGGCTCAGAAGATTTCATTATTTCGCTCATGTAAACAGGGTCCGGAGTCTTCAACACTAAACATTTGGTATCAAAGTAAAGGTCAGAGAATTCTTCTTCGGATAGGAGCAAAATTTAGTTGATTTCTGCAAGTTAGCCCATCAATTTATCATTGAATTTGACATCGGTTGAAAGAGATATTTCCTAAATCTTTTGAAGACACTGCTCCAACTTCTGAATGAATTTCTCTGTCAAAACATTTTAACTGTCCGTTACTTTTGATTCTGACGGAAAGCCAGTAAAATGGCGAATATTTTCCCGCCTTAATCGTTAGTCATGGGGCCCCTGAGCCCCGTTGTCTTTGTTTTGAAAATAGCTTGCTTTAGGCCGAGAGCCACAGCTAGCCGCCATTTTGAGAAAGGTGGTGCGATACTTTTCGAACGTAAGTGTATGTTCTACATAGCTAATTCTAACGGATGGCAGTTGTTTACTTAAAGTAATTCGTAGTGAAAGAATTAGTACAGTACATTCACCATTATGAAAAAACCCAGACAGTTTTTTCAGGTGTTTGTAATGAACTGAGAGAAATGGTCATTCATGAATCCTGGGGATTCCTGTCAATGAGAAGTTTTCAACTAGGATTGCCATAACAATCCCAGCAAGACCACTAATTGACTATATATCGGGATTTCGGACTGCCGAAGATCTCGGGTAAACAATTCAGGACTTTCGTCTGAAGTAAAGGCAGCTTTTGAGAGGATGCTCGCGAGGAGTGATTAAAAACATTTAGGACTTCGTTAGGTCTGTTTGGTTTCTTGTTGGAAGAGGCACAACAATTGGCCGTCGAGGAGAGGGTATACGTGGAAAGACATTCAAGGACTATTTGTTGCTCGGAGCTTTGAAGTAAAGGCAGCTTTGGGAAGGATCTTCGCGATGACTGATTAAAACTGCGAGGATTTCTTCAGGACTGTTTAGCTTTTCAGTTGGACTAGAAAAAGCAACTGGACAGATCTAGGCTGTAGGCCAACGACGAGACGGTAGCCATTTTGGATAGACATTTAAGAACTATCCACTTTTTGGAGCTTTGAAGTAAAGGCAGCTTTGGGAAGGATGCTCGCGAGGAGTGATTAAAACTGCGAGGATTTCTTCAGGACTGTTTAGCTTTTCAGTTGGACTAGAAAAAGCAACTGGACAGAACTAGGCTGTAGGCCTACGACGAGACGGTAGCCATTCTGGATAGACATTTAAGAACGATCCACTATTTGGAAGGATCTTCGTGAGGACTGTTTTAGAACTGTGAGAACGTCGTCAGGACTGCGATAGAGACGCTGGAAGCACGATAAAGGCGTCGTAGGACTTAAAAGACACGAGAAAAAAGACCTAAAGGGCACGATAAAGGCATCATACTGTACAAAAAGGAAATTCAACAGAGCACGATAAAGGCACCGCGAGTGTGCAACACACTCAAGTAACACTTGCAGAAAAACGATGAAGGCCTAAGAACGACCCAAATAGTGCGACAAGTGCGCTGTTGAACGACAACGACACAGCTTTAACACATAAAGAAACACGGTCAAGGCGTCTAAAAGCACGATTAAGGCGCCAAAAGAGCGAATAAAAGCACAAGAGAATCATGATTAAAGGGACTAAAGAGCACGAGAAAGGCGCCAAAAGAGCGGACAAAAGCGCCTGAGAATCACGATAAAAGAAAATGAAGAGCACGATAAAAGCGCCGCGGGACTTAAACAAACGCGAGGAAATCGCGATAAAGGTGCCTAAAGAGCACAATACAAGCTCTAAAAGAGCAGACAAGAGCGCCTGAGAAACACGATAAAGGCGCCTAAAGAGCACGATAAAGGCGTCAAAAGAGCGGACAAAGCGTCCGAGAAACACGATTAAGAGCCAGAAGAGCACGATTAAAAGGGACTTAAAACGCCCTTAACAAATAAGAAATAAACAGAACCGGCTATTTTTACGACAAAGGAATGTCGCCGATAATTCTCGTACTATTTCTCGTTGAAATTCGCTCGCTCTTAAATGGCGAATTGGACGAGTGGCAATATTTGAACAGGTTTAAAGATGTCGCCATTATAGAAGTAAACAAAAAAGCGCTCTACGCTATCGAATCAGATTCCTACATGTATATATTAGAAAGAGACATAGGCTTCGAGTATTTTCACTGGAACATACTTGATGTCGCCGTTAACGACGATTTAGGCCTATGGATAACCAAAAGGCGAACGTACATATACTTTAGGATAGGAGTAACGTCCTCAAATCTCAAGGGAACGAGCTGGCACCAAACTAACGGGATGGTGAGAACAATAAGCACAGGGAGACAAGGACTTGTTTTTTCGACCAATGTATACAATCAAGTTCACTCTCGAGGAGGAATATCACCTACTTTGCCAAACGGTACTACTTGGAACGGACAGGAATAGACCATTTCAACTTAGGGCCTCGTTTTCAAAAAAATTTAAAATAAGGTCATAGAGAAATTTCGACTTCAGATTCGAATTCAGCACCTTCTTTTTAGTGTTATGGCAAATTTTTACGCTTCTAGTCCTCACGATGTTGATTCTATAGCGATTAAAATTTTGAAAATTTATAAGGGATTTGACCGTGTAAAATCACTGAGGGTGTAAAATTTCACCCCCAGCGATTTTTCACGGTCAAATCCTATATAGAATTTCAAACTTAATACCTATAAAATCAATAGCTTAAGGACTAGAAGCATAAAACTTTGCCTCGACACTAAAAAGAAGATGCTGAATTTGAATCTGAAAAAGAACTATTCTACATATTGTATTGCATTGTAGTGTATTGCATTGTATTGCATTGTTTTGTATTGTAGGGTATTATACTGCATTTCATAGCTTGTATGTTATTGTATTATATTGTATAGTATTGTATTGTATTGTTCTGTATTGTATTGTATTATATTGTAGTGTATTGTATTGTATTGTATTGTTCTGTATTGTATTGTATTGTATTGTATTATTTGTACAGTTCTGTATTGTAGTGTATTATACTGCATTTCATACCTTGTATGTTATTGTATTGTAATGTATCGTATTGTATTGTGTTGTATTGCATTTCATAGCTTGTATGTTATTGTATTATATTGTATTGTATTGTGTTGCATTGTACTGTATTGCATTGTATTGTTCTGTATTGTAGTGTATTGTATTGCATTTCATAGCTTGTATGTTATTGTATTATATTGTATTGTATTGTGTTGTATTGTACTGTATTGTATTGTATTGTTCTGTATTGTAGTGTATTGTTCTGTATTGTATTGTATTGTATTGTATTGTGTTGTATTGTATCGTATTGAATGGTACTGCATTGCATTGTTCTGTATTGCGATTGCAACATTTGAAAGCCCTGCAACTAACGTGGAAAATGACGTAATTTTTAATTATATTTTCTAGGTTGGAAGTGCAATAACCAGAGAAGCCTGCGCATACTATGTCTGCTTTTGCGTAAATACGGCAGGGGATCTATTTACCACCGGTTTAATGCCAAACATTAACTCGCCTGGGGTACCTAGTGCAGGATGGGTTCATATAGACAACAATGTGATGGATATAGCGGCCTACGGCGACAAAACACTTTGGAAAATCGACACGAACGGAGATACATGGGAAGCCGTTAACGTATTTGACTCTGGGTTTACTAAGGTGAATTGGGAACGACGCGGCTACCAAGCAACCAAATTCAAAGACATCGCAGTTACTGACAAGAAGGCCTACGCACTTTCTAATGATGGCAGGATCCATGTCCGCACAGGATGTCCGATATTTGATTTTGAAGATGATGATATATTGACATGGCAGCAAACTGGAAATGCATTCATTGATCAACCTGTCGTAAGTGAATATATGCAATCTATTGGAGCTCAGAAGATTGGAAAAGTGGGAGATAGACTGATTGATACTTATTCAAGGAGAAAAAATTACAGTATTCCAGCTGGAACAACAGTGGTCGGAGACGCTCCTACTGGAACTTTGACGTCACCTTTGTTTCAGATAAGGACCAATTATCTACATTTCTCAATTGGCGGGGGTTCCCCATCGACCAACTACGTCGCCTTGGTTATTGACGATGTTGAGAAAAGACAGGCGTCTGGAAGAAGCAAAATTAAGACTGGCTCGTCGACCTTCAGAATGGCTCGATTGTGGTGGGGCGTCGGTGGACTCGTAAACAAATGTGCTAGGATTAAGCTGGTTGATTTATCATCAGTCGCATGGGGCTACACAATGTTCGATGATCTAAGGGGATCACCGCCTTGTTTTAAGGGCATGAAAGCAACATGGACTGCAAAGAATCATGGGAACGTTGTCGGAGTTGGTACACAAATCATTGAATCAGTCAAACTTGAAGGATTTAGTACAACAAAACTGCGCATGCTCACAATAACTGTTTCATTTCCAGTTGTCAACGGCGTGCCATTGGTGTACTTTGAGGATATGAACGTCACGTGGACGCATTGTGAATCACAACATAAAATCAACATTGAGAAATTGCCTGCTTCTTCAAACAAGCCTTCTCAAGTCACAGCAAAAATAACCGGCCTACTGTCCGATGCTTTAGTTGAAGTTATCGGACGTGTGAATGACCATGATGCATTGCAAACATCACTGCTGTCGTCAATGAAAATGACGGTTAATTATATGGATGAGTTCATCCACAGGACAACGAGGCTGATCAACGCAACAAGACATGGAAATGAGACCGCTAAATTGGAGATCAAAAGTTGGATTAAAAAAAATCGTAATTATTCTGTTGGAGAGAGTGTTACATTAAAAGTTGTCATATCACATAATTACAAAATGTCATTGCAAAGAGCATATGACGTCACTCTTAGGCTCTACGTCCCTCCTTATATGACATTCCTACACGTCGATGGGCTCAACGCATCTCTTGGAGACACGAAGTTCATGTCTGCTACGTCGGAGCACGTCATCAAGATACGAGAGCTGTTGCTTGGAAACAAAGCCACGGTCACCATGGATATACGTATCGATGGCAACGAAAGGTTTAATCGAAAAGCAAAAGAGTCGCTTTCAGGCGACTTGATACTTGATGCAACGTACTGTGTGCGCAAAAACTGCCGAAATCTAGACAACAACGGTATGAAGGTTAACTGGCTTTTGAAGAATAAAAACTTGAACTTTTCGTATTCATACGAGAATAAGAAGCTTTCGGCTGGGGATGGTTTCACTGTGATTGTTGACAAAACAAGTTCTTTGACATTCATTTGTGGCTCATACGCATCAATAAAGAAACAAACACGCCCAAATTGCTATTTCAGGAATGCTACGTCAGAATGGAAGAGTCTGGGTGCTATGCTGTCAAATATATCATTTTACGATTCGACAAAAGGCGAGTTATATGGCGCGTATTCCGCCGGCGGCGTCATGAAGATCCATGGTGAGAGATTTACGCAGAAACAAATGTTATCGTCGGACGAGTGGAATTCAATAACCGCCGCTAACAGCAATTTTGCTAAGACTGTCCAGGTGGTTGGAGTGAAAGGTGACAGTTTGAAATTCGACAAAAACGTGACCATGATTGGCGCCGACGGCTACAAAATATCAGTTAGTGCTGACGGCCTAAGCTCGCGCATTACTGACGCCGTAACATGGGCGGCTAATCTCAAATGGAGATGTTGTTATTGATTGCATAATTATCACAAATTATCGTTTTTTAAGATAAAGTTTGGAACAAGTTGATTAATTCAGTGAACTGCGAAGGAGGATAAATATTTGTGCGAGTTCTGCGAAGGAGACAGGACCGCCAACTCTCCTCCACAGATCATCCTTAAATAAGCTCCTTCACAGAGCAATAATTCATGAAGTTCACGTCTATAACGGCTTGATAATTAGACTTAAGGCCGAACTCAGCTAGACGATGCTCAAGACGATCTTTAGGCTTTTCTTAGAGGTTCCTTAACTTTACTCATAATTAATTAAGATGGCCAGGCACAAAGCAAGCCTCGTCCGAAATAAAAAAGGTTGAAATCGCAATATCTGCACGGAGTTACAGCAAGCTACTATCTTTTTTTTTCAAAATAAAACCGTTTCAAAGTTGAAATTGTTCAAAATTGAAGACATTAACTTTAAAAATCGCCGGCCACTCGATTTCCTCCACAGATCACCCTTAAATTATCTCCATCGCAGAGGTTCATGAAATTAGTCTATGCATGATTAATAATAAGACTTAAGACCAATCTCAGCTAGACGATTCCCACGGTGATCTTCAGACCTCCAGAGAGGGCCATAACTTTCGCTCATACTCAATGCTCATACTGAATTGAATTGAATTGTTGTTGTTGTTCTCTTCAGCCGGACCTTCCAAACCATCTAGCCAAACAGGCAAAACGTTTAATAGGTTATACTTAATAAACCTGAGTCGGAGCTATTGCTTATAGAGTACCTAGTCATTATGTCACAAAATCTATTTTTAGAATTTCGAAATTTGCTCTTCATTTTGTGAAAGAGAGTCAAAATTAATGTGTAAACGTACAAAATCAGTCAAATACATCAATCATTGGCTGAGATATGGCCATTCCAAGAACTATATTGTAATAGGAAATCACTGTATTCTGCGCCTTGTTCAAAGCATTATGAACAGAAGCAAAATACAGTGATTTCCTATTGAAATGTACTTCTTTGGATGGCCATATCTCAGCCAACGCTTGACATATTTATCGATTTTTGCAGGAATAAGCATTTTTTTATGCTCTTTCACAAAATGAAGCGCAAATTTCGATTTCTAAAAAATAGATTTTTGATGACGTCACACTTAGGTTCTGTCTTGCCTGGAGACATAACTCCAAAGCGAGATCACTCAAATTAATTTCAGTGTCTAGTAGTTCCAGTCAATAGCTATAACAACGGCTCATGAAATAAGTCCAGAGGATGTCAAAAAAAACAGTGCTGAAAAACTTCTTCCATCATGTACCAAAGGGTAATGTCATGAAAATTCTATCCAAACTTTTAATTTTAAATGTCTGAATTTATATTAAGATCGTCCTGAGAAACGACTAGCGGTGATAGGCCTCGAAATTTGATGTAAAATTTGTCGTATTTAATTGCAGAAAACTAAATCTATCTTTGAATTATGCACGATTGAATTTCTTTACTTGGAAAGCAACTCTACTATGTAACATTACACGCTTTTTTTATAAAGAACCACTTTATAAAGAACCTACATGTAGAAGGACCGAAAATTTAAAGAACTTATACTACTAAAGAGAAAATCATTAAGGAACTTTCAATGTTGAATACTTTTATTACTGCAAATAATCAAAAATTAGAAAGCTGGTTCCATTCATTTGCAGTCGAAAATCACATAAATTGTATTTTGCGCATGTATCAAATGTTTCCTTGAGTAGTTTCGAGCTTTGCTCACATGCCAATGTCTCTCTTTTATTGTTATGACCACTGTATGTGCAGTTAAAATTAAGGAACTATTAAGGAACTTTTGGAACTACAATTGCCTCAAAAGGGGCTCAAATATAAGGAATTTTAAGAACTAGGCCTTGAGGTAGGTTCCTTATAAAAAAAAGCGTGTACTTGGTAGGTAAAGGCTGACGACAACTGATTTTCCTCCGCAGAGGCAGGACCTCTTTATGCATAGTTACTAGGGGGGGGCAAGTGCCCCCTAGTCCCTATCATTGCCCATCCACAATCCTCACCAAAAATTCTGGGACACTTCGAATTTCTTTAAAATTCTCGTTCTTAAGACGCATACCCCCTCCCCCCGGACTTTTGGCGCGGATTGTAGTTTTATAAAGTTGCCCCCCCCCCCCCAGCACAATGTCCTCTCAAAGGATAACTTAAAAAAGCTTCTTCTACTAGTCTCGCCTAATCTTTAAATTCATTACTCAGTGTACTCATGTAATGCTGATGCTAGTGCCAAAGACTCACGTGAAGATAATCATACACGATTTCGGGGCTTACGACGCCATATTCTAAGTGGGGGCAAAAACCGCTATAAATTCAATGGCGGCCTATATAGAAAATTCAATGGCGGCTATATGAGCAAAGTTTTAAAATTCGTATTCTGACAAAATAAACTCTCAATTTGTCTCCAATTTATCATATTTCGAAGTAAAATACACTTTTCAAGCATAACCGAAGTTTTTAAGTCTATATTGATTGAAATTTTTAGCCTGTAATCACTATGAAATTTTGCCGGTTTTGCCCAATCGGTCATGGAAGCGCAACAAAGAATTTAATGTGGCATTTCGAATTCATAGTGAGTACAGGCTAAATTTCAATCATTTTATTTTGTCAGAATACAAATTTTAAAATTTTTCTCATATAGGCCACCATTTAATTTAGAGCGGTTTTCGCCCCACTTAGAATATGGCGTCACGAACCCCGAAATCGTCTATGACTTACAAGAGTAAATCTCGTTTTAGCTGTATTACAAATGAAAGTCATCACTATGACAAGCTATTACCTTGGCAAAGATTCAACAACCTCGTCCCCCATGATGGGGCAATGAAAAATGTGGTTGTTATCTTGTTTCTTGCATTATAAGTCTTGCATATCATTTCTTGGGCCTTTTAAGAGTCTCCTTAGACCCTTACTGGAATCTTCTGTTTCCGTATGGAACTCTTATATGGTTAAGCATATAAAACAATTACAAGCTGTTCAAAGACGCGCGACAAAACTTGTTCGAGGTGTCAGCCAACTTTCATATAATGAAAGACTGCGAGTTCTGAAATTGCCAACTCTCGAGTATACAAACGAAATCGTGGAGACATGATTACCACATACAAACTGTTCCATGGCCTAATTGACGCGAACCCATTAAAGTTCTTCAAGCGCAATGTCAACAAGACTAGGGGCCACAGATACCAAATAGTTTTAAATAAATGCAGATTAGACATTAGAAAACATTCTTACTTGCAGCATATTGTTAAAGAATGGAACTCTTTGCCAGTAAATGTCGTCGATGCAAAGAACGTAGTGACTTTTGAAAAACTTTACGACAGTCTAAATGGAAACTCGAAATTTGAATTTCAAGTAGATTAGTTTTAGTAGCAGTATTCAACCAGGGTTTTATAGGCCTTGGCCTTCCAGCCCCTTTTAATACTTATATTATATTTTATTATTAATCACATTTCATGGTGAGAAAAGCACTAAGAAAACCTGCCAGAGTGCTTGGATGCGCCTCCCTCTTATTAATGCCCCCTTCAGGAACCCCCAAGCATTTATTTGAGGATTTTCAGCATTCATTCTTCGTACAAAAAAAAACATGTTGTCGTCATAAATTAAAGGTACCCATTAGCCATTTTTGAAGAATGAGATCATCCTAGATGAGCCTAGAGCGCTTGCAACTTGCAACGAATAGTGTAGAAGAATCTTCACTTTATGCTCACTTGTTCCCTGTGATCATAGCTATTAAAGGCCTTGTTCTTGCTATCCCCATGATCGTCATTGACCACTATTTTTTTACAACTTGTTCTCATTTGTTTGCGGTGATTTCCCTTTTCATGATTGTTCTCAGTTGTCCCTTTCTCTTTTTCAGTGATTCCCTACTTGTTCCTCCTTGCCACCTCTGATTCCCACATATTCCCACTGATTCCTACTTTGTTCCCATTTGTTCCCTCTGATTCCTCCTACTTTGCTTCATCATGCTCCATTGGTTCCCATCAGTTCCATTTATTCCCACTCATTCCACGAGTGCCCAGCTTTGTTGTTTGTTCCAGATTTTGGTGCATTTTGGATAATGGCTTCCTAATGAGTTTGTTGTTGAAACTCATACCAAATTTTAAATATTCAGAGCAACCTCTTCGATTGTTTTGATTGTATGCATTTGAATTGCGATTGAAATAAATGATTCAACTCATTGATTGTTTAGAATGAGTGCATAGAGAATGGGTGGGTAGGTATATTCTTTCCGGTTTGCCGAAAACCACTTCACCATGTTTTCATTCTTCAAACATAAAAATCATGTCAACAAACCAATGATTAAGAATTTTTGAATTTTTCAATGAACCTTTTTTATATCTTCCAAACCATTTATTTATACATACAATTAAAAATTCTAGCCCTTTGATATTTTCTCTAAATTTGTTCCACAAGAAGGAAACAGTAATATTAGAGATATATGAATCGTTAATTATTAAAGTAACATACTTGGTGTTTTATTTCTTCTTCTTTTCGGCTTTCAATCTTCGTTTTTCCTCTTTTTGTTTTTCCTTGTCCTTGAAACCTTTTAACAGCTTGACAATCAGGTAGACTAAAAATCAAAGTTGGAAAGGTTAGATTTAGATGAATGGCAGAAACACCTTTGGACATACATACTTAAACAGGGTTTTTTCATTTCGAGTATCCAGAGAATAGTTTTTTTATAAGCAACTTCGCTTGGGCCTAGTTCAAAAGTTGCTTACTTTTGGCCCATTTACTGTATGGCCATCTTTTAGTAGCAAAAGTTACTTAGTAGTTGCTTAATTTTTACTGCATATTTTTTGCCCTAAAAATAGTATAGAGGCTAGAAAAACAGCAAAATTTGGAGTTATCGCCCCCATAACGCTAGAACACGTAGTATACAGCAAAGAAATACTGTAAATAACATCAGTCAAGAAGTACCATTTAATTGTTTACCGTATAGAGACTTTGCATCGAAAGTAAAACGGCAACCCCTCCATGAAGTGCTTCACGTACTGAGTAACACTCCATTGATATGCAAGTTTTTGACGGCAAATGAATGGAAATAGCTTCTAGGTTGATCAATCCTCGATTGCTTGCAGTGATTAAATTATTTAAAATTTAAAATGTTGCTTAGGTTTTTTCCCGGTGGTACTATACGTTGTTTAAGCTTTTAGGCCTTCTACATCTTGGTTGCTTATAAAAAAACTGTGCGTAGATGTCAAAAACTGTCAAAATCTACTTCCAGTATACAGTGGATGTCAAAAACCATGCGAAATAATGGGCTAAAAGCTTGTTTACATGGAGGAGGGCAAACAAGCAAGCAAGCAATCTTTATTTGTTAACGCAGATCAGGGGTTCTGGCAGCTATACAGCTGATGTGGACCTGCAGCTTGTGCCCCCAGACTGATACTGTAGAACAAATACCCTGGGTACTCATTTACCAACATCGGAAGAATGGACAGCTGAGATGACTGTAGGTTTGTGGAAAGTGGTCCCAACCAGATTCCGACCAACAACAACCTCATGTCATGATCGTGAGCTTAACGCCTTAACCACACCACCTAATTGGCTTCTACCCTGAAATTCAAGAGACTTCTCCAGAAACATTCAGTACCTACTCAATTCTCAAAATTATCTACTCTAAGGTGCCAAATAAACGTGCCCCCCGTTTATTTATTTTGAGTTTTTTCCCCGACCCGCACGTCCTTATTAGGACCCCCCATTTATTAATTTTGGAAGAAAAAATTTCACTTATGAAAGGATTAAACTACGTTTATTAAATTTCCCCCATCCCACGAACCTTATTAGGACCCCCCATTTATTAAATTTTCGAAAAATTTCCCACCCCCTTTATTTGGACCCCTTTTATTTGGCACCTTAGAGTAATTATCTAAGAAGCTCTCAGTGGGTTGGTATATATATTTTCTAAAACATTCGCTAGGAAGTTTCATTTCCAAAACTGGTTGATTAAAAATGCAAACGACATGAGATTGAAATTGAATAAAAAATCTTGCTGTTTGCTACAATTTTATGCCAGCTGTCTTCCCTATAGAGGCCAAGACTTGCTAACAGAAATGTTTTCACAATCAAACAAATAAATGAACAGGGCCAGGTGGAAAACACTGACTTCACTGACTTCACTGATTTCACTGACTTTTTTCCTTTTTGAAAAAATCTTCTTTTTTTCAATTGGAAACAACATTAAAGCAATCAGTGGTTAAATTAACTGATTCTGCTTTATAATTAAGTCCATAATAGAGAGGTCAGTGTTTTTCGGGTCAGTGTTTTCCGCTTTTGCTATAGGCAAAAAACGAAAACACTGACTTCACTGACCCGTGTTATAAAAGTTTACCCTGTTGCCTTTTACGTTGATTTCTTTAGTTCTTAAGCAGTAACATGTCCAATAACACCTTAAAAATGTGAAATTTTTCATTATACCTTACATTGGAAAAAGTCAGTGTTTTTCGGGTCAGTGTTTTCCGCTTTTGCCATAGGCAAAAAACGAAAACACTGACTTCACTGACCCGTGTTATAAAAGTTTACCCTGTTGCCTTTTACGTGGATTTCTTTAGTTTTTAAGCTGTATCCTGTCCAATAACACCCTAAAAATGTGAAATTTTTCAATATACCCTACATAGGAAAAGGTCAGTGTTTTTCGGGTCAGTGTTTTCCGCTTTTGCTATAGGCAAAAACGAAAACACTGACTTCACTGACCCGTGTTATCAAAGTTTACCCTGTTGCTTTTACGTTGATTTCTTTAGTTCTTAAGCAGTAACATGTCCAATAACACCTTAAAAATGTGAAATTTTTCAATATACCTTACATTGGAAAAAGTCAGTGTTTTTCGGGTCAGTGTTTTCCGCTTTTGCTATAGGCAAAAAACGAAAACACTGACTTCACTGACCCGTGTTATCAAAGTTTACCCTGTTGCCTTTTACGTTGATTTCTTTAGTTCTTAAGCAGTAACATGTCCAATAACACCTTAAAAATGTGAAATTTTTCAATATACCTTACATTGGAAAAAGTCAGTGTTTTTGGTCAGTGTTTTCCGCTTTTGCTATAGGCAAAAACGAAAACACTGACTTCACTGACCCGTGTTATCAAAGTTTACCCTGTTGCCTTTTACGTTGATTTCTTTAGTTTTTAAGCAGTAACATGTCCAATAACACCTTAAAAATGTGAATTTTTTCAATATACCTTACATTGGAAAAAGTCAGTGTTTTTCGGGTCAGTGTTTTCCGCTTTTGCTATAGGCAAAAAACGAAAACACTGACTTCACTGCCCCGTGTTATCAAAGTTTACCCGCAACCACAAGAGATCAATGTCTCAAAACAAACCAAACATGACAAACATTAGAGTAGCTATCAGTGAATGGGATTGGCGCCTTGGGATTGGGATTGGCGATTGTCAAGAACATCCTCATCGTTTTACAGAAATTCCAGGGACTTATCGAAAGCGCCGTTCCTGCGAATTTTTTGTATAATTTTTGTGTGTAAAAATGACTTTGAAGAAGAGTATGAAAAATTGACTTTGAAGAAGAGTATGAAAAATCCCAAGGCGCCAATCCCATTCACTGATAGCTACTCTAATGTTTGTCATGTTTGGTTTGTTTTGAGACATTGATCTCTTGTGGTTGCGGGTAAACTTTGATAACACGGGTCAGTGAAGTCAGTGTTTTCGTTTTTTGCCTATAGCAAAAGCGGAAAACACTGACCCGAAAAACACTGACCTCTCTATTATGGACTTGATTATAAAGCAGAATCAGTTAATTTAACCACTGATTGCTTTAATGTTGTTTCCAATTGAAAAAAAGAAGATTTTTTCAAAAAGGAAAAAAGTCAGTGAAATCAGTGAAGTCAGTGAAGTCAGTGTTTTCCACCTGGCCAATGAACAGTGCGTTTCATCATTGCGTTTCACCAATTAATTGATTGTTGGTCAATTTTTTATAAATTGGCAATAATTGTCATACGAATAAAGCATTTTATTCATGATTATAATAAAGTAATGCCTCACTTACCGACTAAAAGAACGAGTGCCAAAGCTGGAATTAGCAAAAATTGCCCGTTCATCCCCCAACTGTCAGGATTTTTCGGATTAAACTTGTCGTCAGCCATTCTCAACTAAAATATGTCCTAAACGGGCTCTCTGAGTCAACTAGTGGGTTAATTAGATTTTTGCGTATTTCAGCTTTCGAAATTACGGCCTCTGGCTTCAAATTTATCAAGTTAAGTTAGAATTATTGGCGAATTTCTGCTACTGAATTCGAGTTCTCCCTCTTGGCCTAAGTTCAGAGAAAAATGGCCGATAAGACAAAGAAAAAATACAATAGAAACAACAGCAACAACATGACCGGTACCACGTGATGAAAATATTCTCGTCAGGCAACGTGGCGAAATTTTGGTTGTTTTCGAGGGAAGTAGGCAAGGGGTACTTCTGGCCCCCAGAAAATAGCAATAAAAACGGAGAATTTAAAACTATCAGATTCCTTGATAGATCACCAATATATTATCGCCTTTTGGAGATATGCGCACAGGAAGGAGGCCTTTGTGGTCTCGATCGAACAAAGGAAACCTAAAACAAAAAGGGGGTCAAAGGGGGTTAGGTTTCAAAACCCTCTGATTAACCCCTGATTCATTCAACAATAGCCAAAATATTATATTGTAACTGTTTCGCAATTTGTGTTTTCAATCGTTTTTGAAATTCTTTAGAGCCAAGACGAAGGAGTTAACTCTTAGAGAGGGGGGGTTGGCATTCATGTCCCTACCAGGGAAAGGGGTTAGTTGGCGGTATTACTCTGTTTATGGGTCACGTTTGAAAAGTTTCGGGTAAAGTTATGGGTCCACTCTCTCTATTCTCAGAGGGGCATGTATACTACACGTTTTTCTATATGGAACACCTTTATAAGGAACTCAAGGCAGAAAATTACCAAAAAATTAAGGAAATTTAAGGAACTGCCGAGGCTCAAATGATAAACTAAGAATAATTTTTTTCAAGAACAAGACGATTTGTGCAAAAAATAGCAGAATAACAATGTATTTCCCATCGTTCTTCCAAAAAAAGACTCCATTTATATTTAAAGTTAGAAAATGAAGCAAGTTTATATGAATTTGCTGTAAAAATTAGTATTCAAACAGATCTCACGAAAAGTAACAGCATAAGGAACTTCAGCCTCATTTTGTTGAAAAATTAAGGAACTCCAGCCTCAATTCAGAGGTAAGGTTCCTTATATAAAAAAAACGTGTAACTCAAAATTAGGAGTGAACCCTCCTCGACCCATAATAACCATTCGCAATGTGGAGAAATTGTGGCTGACTTATAAGAAAAGAGGCCCTTTGGGACCACCGCAATTACTGCGAGAACAGGGCTCTTCGTGTAAACGGTAGAGATTTGCGTGCATCTGCGTGTAAACGGGGAAACTCTAGAGAAAAGGTTATCTCCATCTCTGAGTATATATAATTACAGTGTGAAGACCATTAATAACTTTTTATATAGGTTTTCTGCATCTAAACCGCAGAAACTGCATGTGAAGCATAGAACTAAACGTGTAAATGGCAGAGATCTGCGCGTATCTGCGTGTAAACAGTGAAAATCTCGAGAAAAGGTAATCATTATCTCCGAGATTATGTACGTCATTAAAATGTCTTTAACAAACTTTAACAAACTTTTGACTTTAACAAAGTTTTGACGGGTTCTCTGCATCTAAACTGCAGAATTCTGCGTGTAAAGCACAGAACTCTGCATGCAAACGACAGAGATTTGCGTGCATCTGCGTGTAAACAGTGAAAATTTCAAGAATAGGTAATCTTTATCTGAGTAGCTTTATACATCATTACAATGTGGAGACTATCACAAACTTTAGACGGGTTCTCTGCATTTAAACCGCAGAATTCTGCGTGTAAAGCACAGAACTATGCGTGCAAACGGCAGAGATTTGCGTGCATCTGCGTGTAAACAATGCAAATTTATAAGAATAGGTAATCTTTATCGCAAGACCATAAGTACATTTGTATTGGTTCTTTGTTTCTAAACCGCAGAAGATGAAAGTCATTCGCGTAGACCGCAGAAATCTACATTCGTGCCGTCATCTGCATATCTCTGCTTTTGAACAGAAAACACCCTAATGGTAACCTGTTTTATGATCTCTAATTTAAGTCATGTACAGTTGACATTCGCTATCTCGAACGATATTTAATTTCCCACCCACCCAGGGGAGATTCCTGTAATCTCTGTCTGTTTTTAGCGCACGGAAATGTGCTGCATCACCATTATCTCTAGTTCAACGAGAGTAGGGATGAAATTAATCCATGAAGATGAAAGCAGATGACCCTGGACCCTTCTGAACAACTGACTTGTTTTATGAAATTTGGGAACACTTAACCTTGCATTATAACTAGGGTTCCGTTCCTAACTTGAAAACTACAATTTTTTTATATTTATATATGAGGCATCCGTTATTTCGAGCTTTCGCTATGTCGAACAAATTCCAGCTTCCTTTGAGTTAGAGATAGCGGATGTCAACTGTATGTATACTATCATACGGACAGCTTTACTGGGAATATGTTCCAACGTCATAGTTGCATCAACAACGTGACTTTAATTCATAATGCTCTTAGTGCAAACCGCAGACATCTGTGTTTTTCTGCGTGCGAACTAGCTCTTAAATGATTTTCTGCGTCAAAACCGCGGAAATCTACGTTTACTTTACAGAACTCTGCGTGCTTGGCACAGAAGTGCAGGAGTATCTGCGTGTAAGGAGTCAAAAGTATTCTCTGACTACAAATTTTACCATGTGTAGAGCATCACTAGCTCTTTGAAGATTTTCTGCGTCTAAACCGTAGAAATCTACGCGTATTTTGTAAAAATGTGCATTTTAAAGCAGAAGTGCGCGTGTATCTGCGTGTTAGCAGTCCAAAATAATTAACTTTCATCTCCGAGTATAAATTTTACCATGTGTAGAGCATCACCAACACTTTGCAAATTTTCTTCGTCTAAACCGCGGAAATCTACGTTTACCTAACACAACAGTGCGTGTTTAGCACAGACGTGCACGTGTATCTGCGTGTAAAAAGTCAAACGTAGTTCATTTTTATCACAGTGCATACAATTTCTCAATGTGTAGAGCATCATTACCTCTTTTAGGATTTTCTGCGTCTAAACCGCGGAAATTTACGTTTACCTTACACAACTGTGCGTGTTTAGCACAGAAGTGCAAGTGTATCTGCGTGTAAAAAGTCAAACGTAGTTCATTTTTATCACAGTGTATACAATTTCTCAATGTGTAGAGCATCATTAACTCTTTTAGGATTTTCTGCGTCTAAACCGCGGAAATCTACGTTTACCTTACACAACTGTGCGTGTTTAGCACAGAAGTGCACGTGTATCTGCGTGTAAAAAGTCAAACGTAGTTCATTTTTATCACAGTGTATACAATTTTTCAATGTGTAGAGCATCATTAACTCTTTTAGGATTCTCTGCGTTTAAACCGCGGAAATCTACGTTTAATTTACAGAGCTGTGCGTGTTTAGCACAGAAGTGCACGTGTATCTGCGTGTAAGCATTCCAAAATAGTTAATTTTCATCTCTGAATTTTACCATGTGTAGAGCATCATTAACCCTTAGGATTTTCTGCGTCTAAACCGCGGAAATCTACGTTTAATTTACAGAAGTGTGCGTGTATAGCACAGAAGTGCACGTGCATCTGCGTGTGAACAGTCAGAAACAGTTGATTCTTATATCTGAGTGTACAATTGTGCCATAATTAGAGTATTAGAGTATCACAAGCTCTTTTAGACTTTCTGCGTCTAAACCGCAGAAATCTACGTGTATTTTTAGAAATGTGCGTGTTGAGCGCAGAAGTGCGCGTGTATCTGCGTGTCAGCTGTCAATCATAGTTAATTTTCATCTCGGAGAATACAATATTCCCATGTGAAGAGCGCAGATCCCACCAGCCCATGTATACCGGATTTGTTGAGCTGACTGTAGGGAATAAGCCATTCAGATTTGCATTATGACAAGTCTTATACCACCATGCACCTTTAAATTTCACTGCACAATTTTCATTTCCTGTCACGTCATTATCACTATCAAAAGTACTGAATTTCATTTTATTATGATACGCGAAAGAATTTCCCGCCTTGCCGGAGTAACCATCAATCAAAAGCTTGTATTTTTCAGCCTCGTTATCAATCTCAAAAATTCTATACTTCGCATGGTACGTAGTAGAACCCAGTTCTCTGTGCTTCACGTCGACACGCAGCTTTGCTCGTCTGTTAGGCCCAGCTAAAATATGGATTTTATCCAGGCCAAACCACATGTTGCCGCTTAGGCTGCCGAAGCCATCTTTGTAGGCCTTCCAATTGCGATAGAAATCAACACTGTTGTCCACTCTTCTTTGGATAACTATCCATCGTTTATTGTTTCCTGTTGTCATATCGCAATAAACATCCATTGTGATGTCTGAATGAGCAAGGTAAATTGTGTAGATGCCATTTTGGGTTTTTCCTGATTCGTAAACACCACGGCAGTCTAAAAGATGTAGATAATAGTCTGGTTATGACTGGGAAGCAGTGAAGAAGAAGATGAAGAATAAGAAGAAGAATGAGAAGAGCGAAAAGTTAGAGAAGAAGAGAATGAGGGAGAAAAAGAGGAAGAGGAATTAGAGGAAGAAGACGAAGAAGAAGTGGGATTAGAGGAAAAAGAAGAAAGTTTAGAAAAGAAGAATAAGAGGAAAAGAAGAAGAAGAACAGGAAAAGGAAGGACGTGCAGAGACAAAGAAGGATAGAAAGGAAGACGAGAGGAAGATGATAGAAGAAAAGAAAAAGAAGCAGAAGAAGATGAGGAAATAGACGATGTAGAATAAAAGAAGAGAACAAAAAGGAAAGATAAAGAAGGCGAAGAAGAAGAGGGATTAGAGGAAGAAGAAGAAAGATGAGAGAAGGAGAAGAAGATAAAGAAAAAGAAGAAGGGAAGGAACAGGAAAATGAAGGGTATGCAGAGAAAAGAAGGATAAGAAGGAAGGAGAGAGGAAGATGACGAAGGAGAAGAAGAAGAGGCAGAAGATGATGAAGAAAATAGACGATTGAGAAAAGAAGACGGAGAAAAGATGAAGAAGGAAACGAAGAAGAAGACTAAGGTGATTTAGAAGGAGAAGTAAATTATATGAAGAAGAAAAAAAAGAAGAGGAAGAAGAAGACAAGCAAAGATAGGTGAAGGACAATAAGAGGCTAAAATTACGACGAAAATGCATATACAAAAGCATAAAAATCACTTTACCTTGAATGACTTTGTCACAGAAAGCGCCATACCAAAATGGATCACAAATGCATTGAAAGCCTTTTGCACCACATGTATCGACGCACTTTCCTTTGAAGCATGGGGACAGTTTCATACAAGTTGGACCAACCTGAAAAGAAAATTGACATGTTGTTAACCTTCTAAAACAAGAACTAGCCAAAGTAGAACAAGAGGATGAAGAAGAAGAAAGAAAACAACAGTTAGAAGAACTTAAAGGAGAGGATGAAGAAGGGGTGAGGTGAAAGAAGAAGGAGAAGAACCAGAAGAAGAAGAAGAAGCAGGAGAAGAAGAAATGACGAAGACATAGAAGCAGAAGAAGATTAGGGGAAGTAGAAGCAGAACTAGAATAAGAAGCAGCACAAGAAGAACAGAGAAAGAAAAAGAAGTAGAAAAAGAAGAGTAAAACGAAGAAGGAAGAACCAGAAGAAAAAAGAAGAAGGAGATGGAGAAGGAGAAGAATCAGAAGAAAAAAAGAAGAAGAAGAAAAAAGGAAGAAGAAGAAGAAGCAGGAAGAAAGGAAGGAGAAGAACGAGAAAAAGAAGGAGAAGAAGGAGAGATAATACCAAGAAGAATGAGAAGAAACTAGAAGAACTGGAAGATGAAAAAAAACAAGAGGAAGAGTATCAAAAAGAGAAGGAGGAAGAATAGAAGAGAAAGAACAAAATACAGAAGAAGGAGAAGAACTATAACGCTGGGTAGGGCGACATACACCAAAAAGAACCCCCGGAAATAATCCAGTTCGCATTGTGTAACAATCTAAATGAAGAAAAATAAAGGGGGTAAACTACACTCACATTTCTCTCAACGTCATTTGAAGTCATATAGACCCATCCCGGCTTTTTCACCAGTGCTGACGTGCTGTTTCTGATTCCACGGTCAAGCAGCTGACATTTCATGACAGATAAGGCACAGACTTGATCTGAGGTTAATCCACCCAAGAGGGACTGGGTTCGATTGTCATGCATTGCGGCCCTAGCAAGCAAGGCGATGGTGTGGGCGTAACCTCGTGAAGGAAGTATGTGTAAATTCTTTCAATCATGAAGTCTTCGCATGTAGCATGCTCTCAGATTAGCTTTGATTTGATTTCATCAATTTGAGCTATTTATTTAAACGTTAAATGCCTGATCGCTATTTTGATGGCACTGGTCTTCGCCGTTACGTGTCTGTCGCTATCTAACAGTCTCCGAGTTGGATACAATGGTTCCTCAAGTTGCTGTTCTTCAAAGCTGGAATGTTCTTCTTGCGTCGCCAGCGCCTCTTGGGCCTAAAATGTGGTTATGATCCCACTGGCGCCCTTGTTTCGTCGTATTGATAATTGTTCTTGTTTAGTACTTGTCAGCACCACGTGAACTGGTTAAGTTCACTAAGCACCGTTTTTGGGACTAGATATCCTCAAACCATACTGTTTATATACTTGTATATTGTCACAGTACTTGTTTAGTACTTGTTGGCTCCAGTGAACTGGTTAAGTTCTCTAAGCTCAGGTCAAGGACAAGATATCCTCGTACCGTACTGTTTACATACTTGTATCTCGTCACAGTACTTGTTTAGTACTTGTTGGCACCAGAGAACTGGTTAAGTTCTCTAAGCACAGGTTAAGGACTAGATATCCTCGAACCGTACTGTTTACATACTTGTATATTGTCACAGTACTTGTTTAGTACTTGTTGGCACCAGAGAACTGGTTAAGTTCTCTAAGCACAGGTTAAGGACTAGATATCCTCGAACCGTACTGTTTACATACTTGTATATTGTCACAGTACTTGTTTGGTACTTGTTGGCACCAGAGAACTGGTTAAGTTCTCTAAGCACAGGTTAAGGACTAGATATCCTCGAACCGTACTGTTTACATACTTGTATATTGTCACAGTACTTGTTTAGTACTTGTTGGCACCAGAGAACTGGTTAAGTTCTCTAAGCACAGGTTAAGGACTAGATATCCTCGAACCGTACTGTTTACATACTTGTATATTGTCACAGTACTTGTTTAGTACTTGTTGGCACCAGAGAACTGGTTAAGTTCTCTAAGCACAGGTTAAGGACTAGATATCCTCGAACCGTACTGTTTACATACTTGTATCTCGTCGCAGTACTTGTTTGGTACTTGTTGGCACCAGAGAACTGGTTAAGTTCTCTAAGCACAGGTTAAGGACTAGATATCCTCGAACCGTACTGTTTACATACTTGTATATTGTCACAGTACTTGTTTAGTACTTGTTGGCACCAGAGAACTGGTTAAGTTCTCTAAGCACAGGTTAAGGACTAGATATCCTCGAACCGTACTGTTTACATACTTGTATATTGTCACAGTACTTGTTTAGTACTTGTTGGCACCAGAGAACTGGTTAAGTTCTCTAAGCACAGGTTAAGGACTAGATATCCTCGAACCGTACTGTTTACATACTTGTATATTGTCACAGTACTTGTTTAGTACTTGTTGGCACCATGGAACTGGTTAAGTTCTGTTAGCTTGGGTTAAGGACTGCATATCCTCATGCCTTACCCTTTACATACTTGTATCTCGTCGCAGTACTTGTTTAGTACTTGTTAGCACCAGAGAACTGGTTAAGTTTTCTAAGCACGGGTTAAGGACTAGATATCCTGGATCTGTACTGTTTACGTACTTGTATCTTGTCACAGTACTTGTTTAGTACTTGTTGGCACCATGTGAACTGGTTAAGTTTCTCAACACTGCTTAAGGAATAGAGCTCCTTTAACATTACTGTTTCTGTGATTTATCTTGTCGCAGTACTTGTTTAGTACTTGTTGACACCATGAAAACTGGTTAGTCCTCCAAGCACCGATTAAGAACTAGATATTCTCCAACCATACTGTGTACGTACTTATATCTTGTCAAACTACTTGTTTAGTACTTATTGGCAGCATGAGAACTGGTTAAGTTGTTTAAGCACAGGTTAAGGAATAAATCTACTTAAGAAATACTGTTTAAACATTCCTATCTTGTCACAGTACTTTGTTTAGTATTCGTTGGCATCATGAGAACCGGGAAAGTTCTCTCAGCACAGGTTAAGGAATAAATCTACTTAAGAAATACTGTTTAAACATTTCTATCTTGTCACAGTACTTTGTTTAGTACTTGTTGGCATCATGAGAACCGGGAAAGTTCTCTCAGCACAGGTTAAGTAAAAAATCTACTTAAGAAATACTGTTTAAACATTTCTATCTTGTCACAGTACTTTCTTTAGTACTTGTTGGCATCATGAGAACTGGGAAAGTTCTCTCAGCACAGGTTAAGTAATAAATCTACTTAAGCAATACTGTTTAAACATTTCTATCTTGTCACAGTACTTTGTTTAGTACTTTTTGGCATCATGAGAACCGGGAAAGTTCTCTCGGCACAGGTTAAGTAAAAAATCTACTTAAGCAATACTGTTTAAACATTTCTATCTTGTCACAGTACTTTGTTTAGTACTTGTTGGCATCATGAGAACTGGGAAAGTTCTCTCAGCACAGGTTAAGTAATAAATCTACTTAAGCAATACTGTTTAAACATTTCTATCTTGTCACAGTACTTTGTTTAGTACTTGTTGGCATCATGAGAACTGGGAAAGTTCTCTCAGCACAGGTTAAGTAATAAATCTACTTAAGCAATACTGTTTAAACATTTCTATCTTGTCACAGTACTTTGTTTAGTACTTGTTGGCATCATGAGAACCGGGAAAGTTCTCTCAGCACAGGTTAAGGATTAAATCTCCACAAACAAGACTGTTTACACACTTATATCTTATCAAAGTACTTGTTTAGTACTTGTTGGCACCATGAGAACTGTAAGTTCTTTAAGCACCGGTTGAGGACTAGATATCCTCAAACCCTACTGTTTACATACTTGTATCTTCCAAACGTACTTGTTTAGTACTTATGGGGATCATGTGAACAGGTTAAGTTTCAAGAGCACCGCCTATGGACTCGTTTTTTCATTAAACTGTTGGGACTGAATACTGGTTAAGATCTCAAGTTCCACCTTAAGTCCTGGCTGAGTAAGCTCTTGCTTGAAAGCTGTTTAGGCTCTTCAAGTAATGTTCGGTACTCAAGTCTCGTCATAAGGACTGGTTAAGGACTTGTTTCGTTCGTTTAGTACACAAGTCTTGTCTTGAGTGTGAGTGAAGTTCTCTGAGTACTGGTTAATGTACTCAAGGATCATCATACTTACTGGTCAGTGATCTGATTTAATTTGAAGCCCTCACTTTAGGGACTCAATAAATAGACACTACCATTCCATACCCGATAGATACCATAAATAAACTATTGTCGTTCGTTTTTGAGCTATAACCTGAATTTACAATGCCCGTGGCTTGATTAACTTTCTTACAATTCAAAGTGATTGAATAGACTATTAAAAAAAAAAACACTGCCTTAGCTTGTTGGTTCCTTTTAAGCTCTCGTGTACTGGTTAAATACTCGAGCGTCGTCATAAGTACGGATTAAGAACCTGATTTCTTAGTGATGCTGGTTGAGCTCGCTGAGTACTGGTTAAGTACTCCAGTCTCTTCACAGGTACGGATTAAGGACCTGATTTCTTAGAGAAGCTGGTTAAGCTCTCAGAATACTGGTTAAGTATTCAAGTCTCTTCATAGGTACGGACTAAGGACCGATTTCTTTGAGAAGCTGGTTAAGCTCTCAGAATACTGGTTAAGTATTCAAGTCTCTTCATAGGTACGGACTAAGGACCAATTTCTTTGAGAAGCTGGTTAAGCTCTCAGAATACTGGTTAAGTATTCAAGTCCCTTCATAGGTACGGAATAAGGACCGATTTCTTAGAGAAGCTAGTTAAGCTCTCAGAATACTGGTTAAGTATTCAAGTCTCTTCATAGGTACGGTCTAAGGACCGATTTCTGTGAGAAGCTGGTTAAGCTCTCAGAATACTGGTTAAGTATTCAAGTCTCTTCATAGGTACGGATTAGAACCTGATTTCTTAGAGAAGCTGGTTAAGCTCTCAGAATACTGGTTAAGTATTCAAGTCCCTTCATAGGTCTGGACTAAGGACCAATTTCTTTGAGAAGCTGGTTAAGCTCTCAGAATACTGGTTAAGTATTCAAGTCCTTCATAGGTACGGATTAGAACCTGATTTCTTAGAGAAGCTGGTTAAGCTCTCAGAATACTGGTTAAGTATTCAAGTCCCTTCATAGGTCTAGACAAACGACCGACTTCTTTGAGAAGCTGGTTAAGCTCTCAGAATACTGGTTAAGTATTCAAGTCCTTCATAGGTACGGATTAGAACCTGAGTTCTTAGAGAAGCTGGTTAAGCTCTCAGAATACTGGTTACCTCAGAATACTGGTTAAGTATTCAAGTCTCGTCATTTTTATTGATCAAGGACCTGATTTTCTTCGGGACGCTGGTTAAGCCTCGGAGTATTGCTTAAGTACTCAAGTCTCGTCATAAGTACGGATGATGGTCCTGATTTCTTAGAGACGCTGGTTAAGCTCTCTGACTACTAGTTAAGTACTGAGTCTCGTCACGTACGGATCAGGGATCTGATTCCGTTGGAGACGCTGGTTAAGCTCTCTGAGTACTAGTTAGGTACTCAACTCTCGTCATAAGTACGTGTTCAGATGCTGGTTAAGCTCTCTGAGTATGAGTAACGTACAAAAATCAAGTACTCAAGCCTTTTCATAATTACTGGTCAAGGACCTGATTTCTTAGAGATGCGGGTAAGCTCTCAGAGTACTGGTTAAGTACTCGAATCTGCTTTCCTTTGGCTGTCAGCTTCTGACACAATCTCACACTGCTTTCTTTATCTCTGCTTCTCTTTTCTTGTCTCCCTTGCTGGTTCCTGATTCTCTCCGGTTTGGTTTTCCCTTAGCCCTCCTTCAGGTAGGGGTTAGTGCCAGTTTTTAGGCCTAGCAAAGTGGTAGCAGTTTTTGTCAGTGCTGGGCGGACACCCATTGGGTGTCCCTTGGGCCGGAAATTCTTTCCCTGTTCCAGGCACTGACTATAAGGGCAGTTGATCCCTGTATCAGGCTAAGGGGCTGTAGCCAACAGGCTTAGCATGTGCTCGTTCGGCCCCTTGGAGGCTACTCGTTGTGGCTGATGCGCTAACGCCCAACTTCCTGACATTCCATCACGAGTTGGAGGGGATTAAATGACAGATAAGGCACAGACTTGATCTGAGGTTAATCCACCCAAGAGGGACTGGGTTCGATTGTCATGCATTGCGGCCCTAGCAAGCAAGGCCATGGTGTGGGCGTAACCTCGTGAAGGAAGTATGTGTAAATTCTTTCAATCATGAAGTCTTCGCATGTAGCATGCTCAGATTAGCTTTGATTTGATTTCATCAATTTGAGCTATTTATTTAAACGCCCTTCCCACCCTCCCTCTGCGCTGTTTTCCTTCTTTTCTAATTTCTTCTTTTACTCCTCTTTCTCACCGCCTCCTTCCGCGGTGGGACAGGTGCGTTAGCCATTGTTAGCCACCGACCTTAAAATCACTGTCTTAGTCAGGCAGTTCATGGGTTTGCAGAGGCTAGAGTGCCGGGGGTATCCGTTTGAGCACAGGGGCCGGAAATTCTTTCCCTGTTCCAGGCACTGACTATAAGGGCAGTTGATCCCTGTATCAGGCTAAGGGGCTGTAGCCAACAGGCTTAGCATGTGCTCGTTCGGCCCCTTGGAGGCTACTCGTTGTGGCTGATGCACTAACGCCCAACTTCCTGACATTCCATCACGAGTTGGAGGGGATTAACCGCCATTTAACTGATAATTGACGGCCAGGCATTTTGCTGACGACATACATTCCAAAACGCATTGTTTTCGTGTTTTCGAATCGAACTCCTTTGTAATGGCTCCTGCGTCGACTAGGCCATCCAGCACCACGTTGAAATTAGCATACGATAAACAGCCAAGCTTTAGCAAAGCCAGTGTTAAACTTATAAGCATTGGATATACAGTTACAAATAAAAATAATAGAGTTTTGAAGCCAGTATTAGACATTTTGGAAACAACTAGTTGTGTAGTTGTCTATTTCTTCAGACAAACCTCGGCCACAAGCATCGAATGGCTTTGTACAAATTGACAATAGGTTCATACAGTTTAGCAAAATAGTTCGACTCTAAATTATTTATATGGATTGTCAATATCTGCGAAGTTACTAGGTAAAGGCAATCTGTGGTTTCTATGTTCCAAGATGAGCTCAATTAATATTTGTTGTCGTTCATGGTGGTACACACATATTTAGGAATAGCTGAATAGCTGATTTATTATTTGCAATGGTCCTTATGCCAATTACACGGTCAATAACAATAACACTGAAAATCACCTGGCCTTGTTTAGAGATAAATCTAGAATTTAAGCTGACAAAAGTACTGCAGCCTCTCATCAATCCTCCGCAGTAAAAGACAATCCATTCCAATGTGTGCTTTGAGTGCAACTGCGTGTAAACCGCAGAAATCTGCGTCTAAAGCACAGAACTCTATGTGTAAACGTTAAAGATTTGCGTGCATCGTTGTGTAAACAGTGGAACTCTTAATAATACAGTAGGTTATATCCATCTCGAAGTATACTTCATTACAATGTGAAAACCATAACTACCTTTTTTACTGGTTCTCTGCATTTAAACCGCAGAAATCTGCGTGTGAAGCACAGAATTCTATGTGTAAACGGCAGAGATGTGCGTGCATCTTCGTTTAAAAGTGCAACTCTTAATAATACAGTAGGTTATATCTATCTCGAAGTATACTTCATTACAAAGTTAAGACCATAACTAACTTTTTATGGGTTCTCTGCATTTAAACCGCAGAAATCTGCGTGTGAAGCACAGAACTCTACGTGTAAACGGCAGAGATGTGCGTGCATCTTCGTTTAAAAGTGCAACTCTTAATAATACAGTAGGTTATATCTATCTCGAAGTATACTTCATTACAATGTGAAAATCATAACTACCTTTTTTACTGGTTCTCTGCATTTAAACCGCAGAAACCTGCGTGTGAAACACAGAACTCTACGTGTAAACGGCAGAGACTTGCGTGCATCGTCGTGTAAACAGTGGAACTCTTAATAATACAGTAGGTTATATCTATCTCGAAGTATACTTCATTACAATGTTAAGACCATAACTAACTTTTTATGGGTTCTCTGCATTTAAACCGCAGAAATTTGCGTGTGAAGCACAGAACTCTACGTATAAACGGCAGAGATTTGCGTGCATCTTCGTGTAAAAAGTGGAACTCTTAATAATACAGTAGGTTACATCTATCTCGAAGTATACTTCATTACAATGCTAAGACCATAACTAACTTTTTATGGGTTCTCTGCGTGTAAACCGCAGAAATCTGCGTGTAAAGCACAGAGCTCTACGTATAAACGGCAGAGATGTGCGTGCATCTTCTTTTAAAAGTGCAACTCTTAATAATACAGTAGGTTATATCTATCTCGGAGTATACTTCATTACAAAGTTAAGACCATAACTAACTTTTTATGGGTTCTCTGCATTTAAACCGCAGAAATCTGTGTGTGAAGCACAGAACTCTACGTGTAAACGGCAGAGATGTGCGTGCATCTTCGTTTAAAAGTGCAACTCTTGATAATACAGTAGGTTATATCTATCTCGAAGTATACTTCGTTACAATATTAAGACCATAACTAACTTTTTATGGGTTCTCTGCGTGTAAACCGCAGAAATCTGCGCGTAAAGCACAGAACTCTACGTGTAAACGGCAGAGACTTGCGTGCATCTTCGTGTAAAAAGTGGAACCCTTAATAATACACTAGGTTATATCTATCTCGAAGTATACTTCATTACAATGTTAAGACCATAACTAACTTTTTATGGGTTCTCTGCATTTAAACCGCAGAAATTTGCGTGTGAAGCACAGAACTCTACGTATAAACGGCAGAGATTTGCGTGCATCTTCGTGTAAAAAGTGGAACTCTTAATAATACAGTAGGTTACATCTATCTCGAAGTATACTTCATTACAATGCTAAGACCATAACTAACTTTTTATGGGTTCTCTGCGTGTAAACCGCAGAAATCTGCGTGTAAAGCACAGAGCTCTACGTATAAACGGCAGAGATTTGCGTGCATCTTGGTGTAAAAAGTGGAACTCTTAATAATACAGTAGGTTATATCTATCTCGAAGAATACTTCATTGCAATGTTAAGACCATAACTAACTTTTTATGGGTCCTCTGCATTTAAACCGAAGAAATCTGCGTGTGAAGCACAGAACTCTACGTATAAACGGCAGAGGCGTGCGTGCATCTGCGTGTAAATAGTGGAACTCTCCAGAAAAGGTAATCTCCATCCCTGAGTATATATCATAACAATGTGAAGACCATAATTAACTTCTAATTGGTGCTCTGCATCTGAACAGCAGAAAATAAGTCATTCGCGTAGACCGCAAAATCTACATGCGTGCCTAAGTCATCTGCATATCTCTGCTTTTGAACAGAAAAACCCTCTTGTAACTAGTTTTATTTTCTCTTAGTCGCGTGTGTATACTATGCTATAATTCGGACAACATAACTAGGCAGATGTCCCCGCGTAAAAGTTGCAGAAACCTTAATTTAATTAAGAATACTCTTAGTGTAAACCGCAGAATTCAGCGTGTTTCTGCGTGCGAAAAGCGTAACTAATTCATAAGTGATTTTTGTCGCTAGGTACACGACTTTTCCATGTGCAGAGCGTCACTAGCTCTTCAGATTTTCCGCGCCTTAACCGCGGGTTACTCGGGAAACCTACGTGAATTTCCACAGATGTGCGTGTTTATTGCAAAAGTGCACGTGTATCTGCGTGTCAACACTCAATCATAGTTAATTTTCATCTCTGAGTATACAATATTACCATAAGAAGAGTGCAGCTGCAACCAACTCATGTATTCCGCACTTTTTATGCTTACTGTAGGAAACAAGCCATTCAAATTTGCATGGTGACAACCCGTATACCACCATGCACCTTTAAATTTCACTGCGCAATTTTCATCTCCCCTCACGTCATTATCACTATCAAAAGTACTGAATTTCATTTTATTGTGAGCCGCCATAGCATTTCCCGCGTTGCCGGAGTAACCATCAATCAAAAGCTTGTATTTTTCAGCCTCGTTATCAATCTCAAAAATTCTATACTTCGCATGGTACGTAGTAGAACCCAGTTCTCTGTGCTTCACGTCGACACGCAGCTTTGCTCGTCTGTTAGGCCCAGCTAAAATATGGATTTTATCCAGGCCAAACCACATGTTGCCGCTTAGGCTGCCGAAGCCATCTTTGTAGGCCTTCCAATTGCGATAGAAATCAACACTGTTGTCCACTCTTCTTTGAATAACTATCCATCGTTTATTGTGTCCTGCTGTCATATCGCAATAAACATCCATTGTGATGTCTGAATGAGCAAGGTAAATTGTGTAGATGCCATTTTGGGTCTTTCCTGATTCGTATACACCACGGCAGTCTAAAAGATGTATAATAATAATTTGGTTAAGACCAGGAAGCAATGAAGAGGTACGACCAAAACAGAGGGAAAAGTGGGAGAAGAAGAGAAAGCAGGAGAAGAAGATATAAAAAAGAAGAGGAAGAAGAAGAAGAACAGGCACAAGAAGAAGAGGAAGAGGGAAAAGTTGGAGAACACAAGAAGGCAGGAGAAGATGGAGAGAGAAAAGAAGAGGAAGAAGAGGAAGGAGAAGAAGAAGAAGAAGAAGAACAGGCACAAAAAGAAGAGGAAGAGGGAAAAGTTGGAGAACACAAGAAGGCAGGAGAAGATGGAGAGAAAAAAGAAGAGGAAGAAGGGGAAGGAGAAGAAGAACATGCATAAGACGAGAAAGTAAAGGAGAAAAAGATAGAGAAAAAAGGAGTGGAAGAAGAAGAAGGGGAAAATGCAGAAGAATAAGAGGGACGAGTTGAAAAAGAAGAAGAGTAAGAACTAGAAAAAGAAGAAGTAGAAGAGGAGCAAACAGCATGCCAAGAGGAAAAAGGATACGAAGAGGAATATGAAGGAGATGAGGAGGAAGATAATAGAGGAGAGGAAGAAGGAGAAGGAGCAGGAGAAGGAAAAGACAATAGAGGAAGGAGAAGAAAAAGAAGGGGAGGAAGGGAGTAGAAGAAGAAGAAGAAGAAGAGGAAGAGGAACAAAAAGAATGCAAAGAGAAAAAAGGATATGAAGAGGAATATGAAGGAGATGAGGAGGAAGATGATAGAGGAGAGGAAGAAGGAGAAGGAGCAGGAGAAGGAAAAGACAATAGAGGAAGGAGAAGAAAAAGAAGGGGAGGAAGGAAGTAGAAGAACAAGAAGAAGAAGAAGAAGAAGAAGAAGAAGAAGAAGAAAAAAAACAGCATGCTAAGAGAAAGAAGGATATGAAGAGGAATATCAAGACGATGAGGAGGAAGATGATAGAGGAGAGGAAGAAGGAAAAGAGCGGGAGAAGGAGAAGACAATAGAGGAAGGAGAAGAGAAAGAAGGGGAGGAAGGAAGTAGAAGAAGAAAAAGAAGAAGAAGAACAAACAGAATGCCAAGAGAAAAAAGGATATGAAGAAGAAATTGGAGAACAAATGAAGGAAAAGATGGAGAAGACGAATTAGTGGACGAAGGTGATTGAAAAGGATAAGTAAATATTGTAGAAAAGAACAAAAAAGAAGAAAAAATTGGCGAAGGACAATAAGAGGCGAACAAACAACGAAAATTGCATAAAGCATTAGAATCACTATACCTTGAATGACTTTGTCACAGAAAGTGCCATACCAAAATGGATCACAAATGCATTGAAAGCCTTTTGCACCACATGTATCGACACACTTTCCTTTGAAGCATGGGGATAGTTTCATACAAGTCGGACCAACCTGAAAATGCAATCAATTCACAGCGTTGATAACCTCCTGGAATAAAAGCTAGATAAACAGGAAGAAGACGTGGTAGTAGTGAAAAAAGAAGAAGAAGACCCAGAGGAAGAAGAAGAAGATAAACAAAGATATAAGAAGAGTGGGAAGAAGAAAAGGCAGAAGAAGGGAAAGAAGAGGCAGAAGAAGGACAAGAAGAGGAGTAAAACAGAAAGGAAAGAAGAAGCCGAAAAAGGGGAAGATGGAGAAGATGAAAAGGGTGAGAAGAACAGAAGGGAAAAGGAGAAGAAGAAGACCCAGAAGAAATAGAAGAGACAGCGGAAGAAGAAAAGAATTTTTGGCTGAAAGTTTATGAGTCGTAGTTGGAGCGGGGTGGTGGAGTGTGGAGGAGCTACGACGAATCTTATAAGTCTAGAAGAAGGATGAGAAGAAGAGGAAGAAGAGCAAGAAAACAAGTAGAAGGAAAAAGAAGCAGAAGAAAGAGAAGAGGAAGAAAGATGATAAGAAGAGAAAGGAGAAGGAGAAGACAAAGAAGAAGGAGAAGAAACAGAAGAAGAAGAAAGAGAACAAGAATGAGAAGTAGAGAAGGAAGGAGTAACATATGCATAATATGGTTGAATTTAGCATTTTCTACGCTACACAAAGGATTCACATTTCCTTTCTATAAAAACGTTTGAGATGGACCCTCCAAATCATTCGGACAGTTTCAAACATCTATAGGACATCAATAATGCATGAGCCAATTGTACGGAACTCGGGTTCACTGTTAACACTCTGAAGAATACCCTTTCGGCCACTCAGGTTGTAACTCAAACCTTTTTTAACTCAGCACAGCCTGAAAAATCTCATTCAGAGGGCCTCCAGTTTCAAATTGTCGAGATCAATAAATCTCGAAGATAGTGAACGACTGCAAACGACAATATCAAAGCATGTTTTGCAGAAATTCGAAGCGATCCGCTGTGGTTTTGAAACTACCTCGTCCCCAGGGTGAATAGGCCTCTACGTGAAACTCCGCTGTCCATATTCGACCCCGGTATCGGCCTTGTCTATTCACAATTTGATTGGCTGTTCAAACAATAGATATTTTAAGTGATGTCACAGTTTCTTCAAAATTTCACACCAAAATAGGCCGAAAACGATGTAAAAAACATCTATAAAGACCAAAAAAAGATGCTACATGAGATATTGTATCTTGCCTTACGGTTATCAATGAAATTCTTTGCATTTCCTTTCTAAGAACATCTGCTTTCGGAATCGACATCTTGTTTTTATGCCTAGGCCAAAATTGCCAGTATTTTGGC
Organism: Chrysaora quinquecirrha; assembly: GCA_014526335.1. Classification (NCBI taxonomy): domain Eukaryota; kingdom Metazoa; phylum Cnidaria; class Scyphozoa; order Semaeostomeae; family Pelagiidae; genus Chrysaora; species Chrysaora quinquecirrha. The sequence continues at coordinate 191,187 of JACTAT010000215.1, forward strand.
AGATCTTGTGGCCGGTACCAGGGCCAAAATCGATTTGACGGTTGAGATTCGAGGAAATTCGATTTGGGGCCTGGGGACGAGGTTGGTTTTGAAATTGCAACAACCGCAGAAATGACTGATCATCAATGACTGTCAGTGACTATAGCGGGTAGTTTAAGGCGGTTACAGGTATCTTTGTTCCCTTGAGAAATCCCTTAGTTCCCTGGGGTTTTGTAGGATCATTTCTGATATCTGAAGCGCGGGAGGCGAAACGCCTAGACTTATTACAAGAGTCGTAGTTATCGCTATTGAGTCTATGCTGGACGCTCAAACTACTGGACGCTCACTCTGAGCAAACAGCTATATGGTTGTTGTTGTTGTTCCTGCTGTTTGCGATGATTGGGACTCAGGTAATCAGTCTACGAAACGCCCAGTGGACAGATTTCTTATGTGTGATGCAGAGGACTGGGTCGGGGCGGGAAAATTAGAATAGAAATTGCGAATGGCGTCTTGCGTTCTTCGTTTTCTGCCACATTTTGCGTAATGAATCATAAAGGTTTAAAATTCAAATTCATGTTCCATTCATTTCAAAAAACCTTAGAAATTAATAGACTGTCTCTCTCTGATAACCGTATGTCGGTTTTCTATTATAACGTTCTTTGTTTGTGAGTATTTTGATTACTTTTTGCACAGTATATTTGATACATATAAATACAAAAAAACAAGATACAAAAACAAGGCCAGAGTCCACAAGAAACGATTCAGATGTCTTCCTCTCTCAATATCTCACAAGCGGCAAAATATGGCAAAAAAATTTAAACACATAGACTGACCATGCATGAGCTAACATTTTTATGCTGAAAGCGCAAACATTCTTTAACATTCCTGAGAGAAAATTGAAAGCCGCCTGCAGCTAAGAGTTTTGTCGTAGCTTAGGCCAACGTCTCACCGTCGTACTAAAAGGGCTATAATTCGAATACATGTAGTTTTACAATTGTTAAACTTGCACAAAAATCAAAAGAAAAGCATAATAAACCTAATACAATCAGTCAAAAAACTTACCTATCCCAGATCTAAAGTGAAAACAGTAATAACAAAATATCACCCGTCAATTTTACAGGGTCAAAAATTTCACGACACAGCTCGATTTCGCATCGAAGCGCAATTAGAATTTTGCATCACACATCAGAAAACCGCATTTCATTGGTCGTTTCGCCTCCCGCGCTTCGCGCTCCCTGATGTTCGCCCATCCCGGTTTTACCTTTACACGATGCTACCTTTTAAGGGGGCCTATTATAGGTTTGCGGCTTCAGGGCTTCGACCCCTATTTTGAGTGCGGCTTACGGATTTCGCAATGCTTCTTCTACGGTTTGCGGCTTCGGAAAAAGTTGCGGTTTGCGTTTTTTGGTGTGTATTGACGTCGTTATGCGGCATTGTGCATGCGGCTGCGGCTTATGAGCGGAAAAGAGCTACATACATTTTGAATTTCACAAGGAATATGCATGAAGAGGGCACTGTGGCGCTAGAAAACGACGTAGGAAAAGTAACCAAGCAATCAGGCAAAAAAGCGACCGGATAAATGTCGCTTGACAAGCTATTTGAGCCGTCAGTGTTATGTCCACGAGTTATGTTAATGGGCAGCGGCCTTGTCATTTGACGACGGATTGCGGCTTCAAGCTGATTTTTTGCGGTTTCGCGGCTTCTGGGCCCCCTATAATAGGCCCCCTTTAAATAATGACGGTGTTCCCTTTTTCCCTAGATACATTTCCCATGTCCTTTGCTACCCCTAAACGGCCCTCGCGGTATGGAAACCAAAGGAACGTAATTGCTAACTGGCTAATGGCATGGAAATGCTGTATTCAAGAAGAAATTATACTAAGGGCCTGGCTAAACAAGGAGACATGTCACGCGCAACATTGATATCTCCTCGTTGTCTTCCTGTTTAGCCACCTCGGAAACTTTGTGACGCGCGACAAAATTCGTAGAAAGAGACACGCAAATGTTTCTTGGAGACAACAACAGAAACATTTCTTGTCTCCGCGACATGCAAATGACTCGGGGGACATGTTGCTTGCTTTTCACTCGCATGTTTAGCCACCCTGGGAGACACGCCGAAAACAGTGTCGCGCGCGACAAGTCTCCTAGTTTAGCCATAGCTTAAGTCTTCACGCATCAAGACCATAGTCTTTCCAGATTTGTGCGTTTAAGAAGCAAATAACCGACTGTACGCATTTGTATACTTTCTAACAAATAACACACATACAGTTTACAGTATATTATTGAAACAAGTACAGATCAGGGAGTCCACCATGTACCCCCGGAAATAAACCAGTTTACATTATCTAACAGTAAACATAAAGGAATATTCAGGGCTTTAAACTAGACTTAACATTTCTCTCAACGTCGTTTTAAGTAACAGTATAATGTTGGAACAAAAACAGATTATTGAGTCCACCATCTACCCCGGAAAAAACCAGTTCGCATTCTCTAACAATAGCATAAAGAAATATTCCGGGAGTAAACATTACTTACATCTCTCTTTTCGTCGTCTGAAGTCATATAGACCCATCCGGCCTTCTTTACAAGTGCTGACGTGCTGTTTCTGAATCCACGGTCAAGCAACTGACATTTCCCGCCATTTATGTGATAATTGACGGCCAGGCATTTTGCTGACGACATACATTTCAAAACGCATTGTTTTCGAGATTTCGCATCGATCTCTTTAATAATATCGCCAGAATCGACTAGGCCCTCCAGGACGACGTTGAAATTAGCGTAGGACAGGCACTCAAGCCTTAGTAAAGCTACTGTCAAAAGTATTAACTTAGGATTTAGAGATAAGAGCAATAATAACAAAGTTTTGAAGCTTCCAGCGGCCATTGCTAAAACGACAGTTGTCTGGGTCTTTAGACAATCCAACCGTTGGACGCAAACACTGAATTGGCTTTGCGAACTGTAGCAACATGTAGCAAAATAGTTCGTCTTTTAAATTATGCATATGGATTGAATTTATCTGTTAAGTTCCTAGGCGAAGACATATTGTGGTTTTCTTTATTCAAAGACTAGGCTAATGAATGTGATTTGTCGTTAAAGGGAGAAAAACATACATTTTAAGTATTATAAATCGATTGCAACTGTCCTAAAGCCAATGCACAACCCCCGGGGAGGGGTACTTCCATTGTTCAATAAACTAGACGTGCCGCCCAAATGGGTAACTTTTTCAGCACCAATTTCCCTACATATGGGTTGTTTTTTCGTAAAGAATCTCTACACATGGGTAGCAAAATATATATAACATCTTAGTCATGCATTAACATTTGAGATATTGGTACAAATGGGGTAAAAAATTTCGTTGTTTTTTCTATACATGGGTACCACGACAAACAGAATTTATCGGTAGACATGGGTGGGTTTGGAAAAACTGGGCGGCACGTCTATTCTCTTGAACAATGAAGTACCCCCCCCTCCCGGGTGCACAACAGGCCCATAGCATTAGCCCTTTCCTGCAATTGAAAGGCAATCTAAGGGATTGAAAATGTTTTTGCATCAGCTGCCCATCCAAAATCGTTACCATGGCTCTTCAAACTGGTTTATACACGTTTTTTTATAAGGAACACCTTAATAAGTAACTTGAGGGTGAAAAATCCCAAAAAATTAAGGAACTTTAAGGAACTGTCGAGGCTCGGATGAAAAGCTAAGAAACTCTTTTTTAAAGAACAAGACGGTTTGTACGAAAAAGGAACAGAAGTACAATATATTTCCCATTGTTCTTCCCCAAAAGGCTCCATTTATACTTAAAGTTAGAAATGAAGAATAGTTTATATGGATTTGCTGTAAAAATTAGGCTTCATACATATCCCACGACAAGGAACAGTATAAGGAACTTTCAGCCTCATTTTGTTGAAAAATTAAGGAACTCCAGCGTCAACTCAGAACAAAGGTTCCTTATAAAAAAAAACGTGTAAGGAAGCATATGCTTGAAACTTTCTTCTGAAGTAAAGAGGACTGCTAAAAAACTGTGAGGAGTTCGTTAGGACTGTTTGGTTTCTTGTTTGAAGAGGAACAACAATTGGCCGATGAGGAGACGGTATACATGGACAGACATTCACAACAATGCACAACAGGCCCATTAGCATTTAGCCGGGCGCAAACCGTGCCAACATGTTGGCCAACATCGCCGCCAACAATTGTTGGCAAACATGCTGGCATGGTTTGCTACAGATAATGTCCAAATAAACAACATGTTGTTAACGAAAACAGTTGGCCAACGTTTTCAAACATGTTTCAAAATGTTGGCAAACATTTTCATCGATTTTAGCAAAATTTATGCGTTGGTTCGATTTGCTTTGTCTCGCCAACATGGTGGAACAACATTTCTAATTTCGTTCTTTATTTCGGAGACCTTGAAATGATAAATAGATTTAAACTGGCTGTTTGGGTTGGGCCGCGTGTTTCTTCTTCTTCGTCAACCAAATCAGCGAGCAATTAAACAAACAACTGCTTGAGGATTTCCTTATTGGAAAAGTGTACCATTTTCCAGAAAAATGTCGCACCGACCCAGACCTCTTTGAAAAGGTTTCTTCCCTAGACTCACTACATATAAGTCCCGCTACTTCGCTCGATGTTGCTGTTGTTGTTTTCTACAATCGCTCAGTGTCATGACTCTAGACATCAGAGACTCGTGTCGTGAGTCTATCTCTTCCCTAACAATGAGGATTTTTTAAGGTTATTCTGGGAATGTTTTCCTTAGTTACAGGAATTTGACGTAACAACGAAGCTCGTGTCTCATACGGAACCAAGAAGTCCCTTCAAAAATCCAAAATAAAAGCAAATGATAGAGAAGGCACCCCAGGGGGGGGGGGTATTTCAGTGTGGCCATGATTGGACCTGAATCTGGACTTTGAAAAAGGAAACATTTGTATGAGAGGATTTTCAAGAGTTTTTTACCCATCTGCATCAATATCAGGAATTTTCAAGCCCATGCATATGAAGTTGGTTGGTTTTAAAACCCTTTTACAGTGCTAGAATTCACGCAAAGTCTCGCAAAATCGAATCTGACCACGATCTTTTACAATCAATGTGACCGAGCTCTGTTGTTGCTGCTAAATCATTGTTTCGAAAGCAAAATGCAACGTAGAAAGGTTGTCAGCCACTTTGTAGTAAATTATAATGGGACTTATAAGAAAATCCTAAAACACCAACCCATCGACCAGAATCAACCAGAATATCATACCCATGTGTAGAGAATATCCGTTGAAAAAGCCCATCCATATGAGCGACACGTCCAGTATGTCTACATATACACCATTTCAACTAAGGGCCTCGTTTTCAAAAAATTTGGAAATTGCCTCACAGAAACATTTCGACTTCAGATTCAAATTCAGCACCTTCGTTTTAGTGTCGAGGCAAATTTTTACGAATCTAGTCATTACAATGTTGATTTAATAGCGATAAAAAGTTTGAAAATTTGTAAGGGATTTGACCGTGTAAAATGACTGAGGGTGTAAAATTTCACCCCAAGCGATTTTCACGGTCAAACCCTTTATAAATTTTCAAACTTTTAATCGCTATAAAATAAACATCGCAAGGATTAGAGACGTAAAAATTTCCCTCTACACTAAAATGAAGGTGCTCAGTCTGAATTTGGGGTCAAAATTTTTGTACGAACAAATTTTCGTAAATTTTGGAAACGAGGCTCTTAGTTGAAAAGGTGTATTGTTGGTCAAGTATTCGGGGCTCCTTTACAAACAATGTTCCAGCGTTGGGCCACGTCACAAAACATTGCTTGACAAACAAAACCGCTCCGCAAGTTTTAAGAAAAATGTTCGACAAACATTCTTTGCAACGTCTAAAACCTGTCGGTTCTCTTTCAAGGTTGGCCCGACTTGTATGAAGCTATCTCCATGTTTCAAAGGAAAATGTGTCGATACATGTGGTGCAAATGGCTTTAAATGCGTTTGTGATCCATTCTGGTATGGCACTCATTGCGACAAAGTCATTCAAGGTATCGAAATTCAGATATTTCACAATTAATTTCCGTATCTTTCTTCTCTTCTTCTTTTCCGTCTTTGCTCACTTTCCATCTTCTTCTTCTCCAATGTTTAGGTTCTATTCTTTTCCTCGTTAGCCCGTTCTGTTCTTCTTATTCGTTTATTCTTCTTCTAACCTTGCACTTTTTCTTGTCTTCTTCTTCTTCTTCATCATGTTGTTGTTCTTCATCTTCATCTTCTTCTTTTTCTTTTCTTCCTTTTGATTTTCTTAATCTTCTTCTTTTTCTTTTTCTTTTTTCTTCTTTTTCTTCTTGTCCATCTTTTCTTGTTCTTTTTCTTCTCCCATCTTCTTCCAACCCATTGTTAACATTGCTTCTTCTTCTCAGGTTGTTATGGATTTACGTTCGTATCCTTCTCGTTGCTGTCATTCGTCTTTTATGAATTCCTAATATTCTCCCATCATTCTTCGTTTTCTTATTTAGCATCTTCTTCTTTGTCCTTCTCATGTGCATTATCTTCTTCTTCTTCTTCTTCTTCCTCTTCTTCTTCTTCTTCCTCCTTTTCTTCTTCTTCCTTTTCTTCATCTTTTCTTCTACATCTTCTTCTTATTATTACTCATCTTCTTATTCTTCTTCTTCATCTTATTGCTCCTCCTTCTCCTCTTCTTCTCCTTCTTATTCCCTTACAATTTTTCTTCTTTTCTTCTTCTTCTTTATCATGATCTTCTTTATTCTTCTCTCCTTCTTGCTTTTCTTCTTCATTTTCGCTTTCCTTTCCAACTTTGCTTCTTCTAATTCTTCTATATCTTCTTCTTCTTGCTCTTCTTCTTTCTTTTTCTAATCTTTTTCTTGTTCTTTGCATTCTTATTCTTCCACCTGCTGTTCTTACATTCCTATTGACTCAAGCTGCGCTCTTTCTTAAAATTTAATTTAATATATTTCTTGGTTTTCCAATTATTCGTTTGTCCCTTCTGCGAAGCTCAGACTTGTTTTCACCTTTTATCTTCTCCTGCTTTCTCGTCTTCTCCAACTTTTCCCCTCTCCTCTCCTTCTTCTGCCTGTTCTTCTTCCTCTTCTTCTGCTTCTACTTCTGCTTCTTCCTCTTCTTTTCTTCTCTATCTTCTTCTCCTGCTTTCTTGTCGTCTTCCAATTGTCCCTCTTCCTCTTCTTCTTGTACCTGTTCTTCTTCCTCTTCTTCTGCTTCTACTTCTGCTTCTTCCTCTTCTCTTTTGCTCTATCTTCTTCTCCTGTTTTCTTGTCGTCTTCCATTTGTCCCTCTTCCTCTTCTTCTTGTGCCTGTTCTTCTTCCTCTTCTTCTGCTTCTGCTTACGATTCTTCCTCTTCGTTTTTCTATATCTTCTTCTCCAGCTTTCTTGTCTTCTTCCATTTGTCCCTTTTCCTCTTCTTCTTCTGCCTGTCCTTCCTCTTCTTCCCTTTACTCTTCTTCTCTTCTATTTTCTCTCCCTTCTTTTGCTTTCTCGTCTTGTTCAACTTTTCTTTCTTCTTGTGCCTGTTCTTCTCTTTCCTCTGCTTCTACTTCTTCTTCTTCTCCTACTTTCTCTTCTGCTCCGACTTTTCCCTCTTTCAAATTTTTCTTCTACCTGCTCTCTTGTTCCTCTTCACTGCTTCCCGATCATAACCAAATTATTATTATACATCCTTTAGACTGCCGTGGTGTATACGAATCAGGCAAAACCCAAAATGGCGTCTACACAATTTATCTTGCCCATTCAGACATCAAAATGGACGTTTATTGCGACATGGGAAGCAGTGAACAATGGATAGTTATCCAGAGAAGAGTTGACAACAGTGTTGACTTCTATCGCAACTGGAAGTCCTACAAAGATGGCTTCGGCAGCCTAAGCGGCAACATGTGGTTTGGCCTGGATAAAATTCATCTTTTAGCTGGGCCTAACAGACGAGCAAAGCTGCGTGTCGACGTGAAGCACAGAGCACTGGGTTCTACTATTTACTATGCGAAGTATACCATTTTTGAGATTGGTAATGAGGCTGAGAAATACAAGTTATTGATAGGTGGTTACTCTGGCAACGCGGGAGATCCAATGTGGAAACATAATAAAATGAAATTCAGTACTTTTGATAATGATAATGACATGAGGGGAAATGAAAATTGCGCAGTGAACTGGAAAGGTGCGTGGTGGTATCAGGGTTGTCACCATGCAAATTTGAACGGCTTATTCCCTACAGTAAGCACAACAAGTCCGGCATACATGAGTTGGTACGAGCTGCGCTCTTCACATGGGAATATTGTATACTCCGAGATGAAAATTAATTATGATTGACAGCTGACACGCAGAGACACGTGTGCTTCTGCGCTTCAAACGCATAGTTCTGAAGAATACACGCAGATAACCGCAGTTAAGGCGCAGGAAATCTCTAAACAGCAAGTGATACTCTTCACATGGGAATATTGTATACTCCGAGATGAAAATTAACTATAATTCAGTGCTTACACGCAGATACATGCGCATTTCTGCGCTTCAAACGCATAGTTCTGAAGAATACACGCAGATAACCGCAGTTAAGGCGCAGGAAATCTCTAAACAGCAAGTGATACTCTACACATGGTCAAATTTATACTCAGAGATGAAAATTAACTGAGTGAATGATACACGCAGAAACACGCGCATTTCTGCGCTTCAAACGCATAGTTCTGTGGAATACACGCAGATGACTGAAGTTAAGACGCAGAAAATCTCTAAACAGCAAGTGATGCTCTACACATGGTCAAATTTATACGAAGAGATAAAAATTAACTATGATTGAGTCCTTACACGCATAATTATGTAAAATACACGCAGACACCCGCGGTTTAAGACGCGGAAAATCTACAAAAAGCTAGTGACGACGCTATACAAAAGGTAGAGTCGCGTACTTATCGACAAAAAGCACGTATGACTTAGTCACGCTGTTGCATGCAGAAACACGCCGATTTCTGCGGTTTGCACTAAGAGTATCCTTACTGACTTAGAATGAGATTATTTTACAGTTTGAACAATGAATCCTGCGGTTTACACGTGAAGTTCCCTCGTTCACACGCACATTTCTATGTTTTTTTGGTTATATAATTAAACTTAGTGAATTGTAGATTCAATTTGAGCAGTAAGTGTTTTCTCACGCAGTCATTAGCATTCTTCAGGTTGTCGTATTCTAAAAACTTGAATTGCTCCAAGCAACATTTTGGGATTGTATGCTATATAAGGGCGTTGTTTGGCAACGAAACAGGTTGTAACCTCGGTTGTCAAGCTGTCGTAGCGGGGTACTCTAAGTACCCGAATAAACAGGGGGGTCTTAATACATTTTTTTAATAAACAAGGTATCTAGGCCAAAATGGCCTCTAACCTGATAACAATTATCTATATAATTGTAGATTCTATTTGACCCATAAGTGTTTTCTCACGCAGTTATAAGCATTCTTCAGGTTGTCGTATTCTAAAAACGTGAATTGCTCCAAGCAACATTTTAGGGAATGTATGCTATATTACGACGTTGCTTTGCAACGAAACAGGATGTAGCCTCGGTTGTCAAGCTGTCGTAGCGGGGTACTCTAAGTACCCGAATAAACAGGGGGGTCTTAATACATTTTTTTAATAAACAAGATATCTAGGCCAAAATGGCCTCCAACCTGAAAAGAATTATAGTGTTTAATACAAAATATCTGAAAAAATAAACTACAGACACTAAATACATGCAAAAACTACACAAATGACACGAAAAGAGAAGCTCTGAACTATTTAAATACCGGAAATACAAATGGAAGGAAAAACAAAGGAACTGGCAACCATGCGAAAGTTGTTCTTAAAGTTGGAAATTCACTTTTATCTTAAAGCACTTGGCTAAATGCGAAGATAACAGGTTGAGGCATTTATCATCTTCATGGCTAAGCAACCAAAGAAACCTATTCCATGTACTTAAGTGTCTTACAAAAGGGAAATTTTCTTCTATTTAATTGTTGAAGACATGTTGTTCCATTTCGAAAAGTTGGCAAATCATTAAAAATCATTAATAAACGGGGTGATTGAGATATTTGGTGAAATGAAACAAGCAGGGGGTTGGGATAAGCAGGAGGGGGGCTCTTCCTCTATTTTGACTACAGTGACGTAAGTTTTTCAAAATTTGACTAAGGCCCTGGCCAAACGATCAAACATTGTTGGTTAAACATCTGATATTTGCTTCTCAAGCAAAATGTTTGACCGTTTTGCCACGTCCAAAAACATTGCTCGTCCAACAAGTTTTGCTTGTGTCAAGCAGAAAATGTTTTTGAACTTTTTCAGAAACACCACGCCACAAATTTTTCTTACTTCTGCTTGTCAAGCAATGTTTGATCATTCGGCCGCATTTCCAACATTTCTTGTCAAACATTTCTTTTATTATTATCACACTTTTAACCATTTCCAACATTTCGGCACCTAGCAACTTTCCTTAACAACAAAACGTTCGTGCTTGGGCACTAGCAAGGCTTCGTAGTTTTTTTTATAAAAAACCTAGAACTAGACACCCCAAAAGTTAAGAAACTTTTAGAATTAGGAGGAAGGAGTTAAGAAATTAAGAATTTTTTGTGTCAGTTTTCCAACAAACTGATTTCACATTTGTGGACGTAGTAAATAATTCTCAAACATCTCCGTTCGATTTCTCGCACCAGCATGGCTACATGTTTTTTTATAAGAAGCCGGTTTATAAGAAACCTAGAACTAAACACCCAAAAAGTTAAGAAACTTTTAGAACTAGGAGGATGGAGTTAAGAAACTTAAGAAATTTTTGTGGCAGTTCTCCAATATACTAATTTCACTTTTGTGGACGTAGTAATCAATTCTCAAGCATTTCCGTGCGATTCCTCGCACCCAGCATGGCTAATTCTTTGTAATACAATAATATTAATAATTTGCTTGCTATATTCACGTTTTTTATCGTTTTTACTGCAATTTACTTCCATTAAATTAAGAAACTGTTAAGAAACTTTTAGAACTAAAATTGGGCCAAAAAATTAAGAAACTTTTAGAACTAGGCCCTGAGCTAGGTTTCTTATAAAAAAAAACGTGTAGTAATTAATTCTCAAACATTTCCGTTCGATTTCTCTCACCAGGATGGGTACACTTTTTTTATCAGAAACCGGTTTATAAGAAACCTAGAACAAAACACCCAAAAAGTTAAGAAACTTTTAGAACTAGGAGGAAGAAGTTAAGAAACTGTAGAAATTTTTGCGTCCATTTTCCAAACATACTGATTCAAATTTTGTGGAGGTAGTAATTAGTTCTCAAGCATTTCCATGCGATTTCTCGCACCAGCTTGGCTAATTTTGTGCGATTCTCGCATCTGTAAGCAATACTGGTTTCCGTGTATCTCACAGAAGGTTTTTTGTCGTTTTTACTGCAATTTATTTCAATTCATTAAGAAACTGTTAAGAAACTTTTAGAAGTAGATTTAGACCAAAAATTAAGAAACTTTTAGAACTAGGCCCGAGCTAGGTTTCTTATAAAAAAACTGTCAACATCGATTTCACCAACATTGAGTCGGGGGGAGGGGGGTCTCTTTCGTACTTCGGGAAATTTTCCGTTCTGTTAAAATTCCAAGGCTTCAACGATCTAACCATGCAGACAAAAAATGGCGCTAAAGATTTCACGTTGAACAGTGCGCAAGAGGCAGTGCACGGAGGCGGGTTTCAAAACTCATTTTTGCATACTGAAAACTTTCCTAACGGATACTTTTCAAAATCGTAACCAAACTCTCTTAAAAAAACCAAAAACAACCAATTCTGTTTTCAAACCGAAGACACACTTTATGGATCGCGAAATTTCGCAACAAGGTCATCCGGGTTTTCGAGTTTGTCCCAATTTTCTTCCGGGTTTTCGGGTTTTGATATCCGCCAAAGCCCCCTTCCTTCAACAATCTAAACATGCAGACAAAAAATGGCGCTAAAGATTTCATGTTGAGCAGTGCGACGGCACGGAGGAAATGCACTGAGGCGGGTTTCAACACTCAGTTTTGCATACTGAAAACCTTCTAACAGATACTTGATCATAACTAAACTCTCGTAGAAGAACAAAACCAACCGATTCTGTTTTCAAACCAAACAAGCACTTTATGGATCGCGAAATTTCGCTACATACAAGACAGCTTTTTTATACTACGAGCATCCTTTTCAGTGCGCAGTCTCGTTTTGAATAACCTGTCTCATTTCAAATAAGCAAAACTACTTTTAGAACATGAACAAACACAGTTAAAACCCAGGCAATACTGTATGATGCTGTATATATAACACTCAATATGTACAAAATGCTCGAGCCTCGTTTTGAATCCACTCGGAAACCTCGTTTTGAATCAACTCAGAGCCTCGTTTTGGATCCAAAGCCTCGTTTCCAGAATATCAAGGCATCCTTCAACCCGTGGAATAATGCAGTTATATTTATAAAAAGAAGAATGAAAGATTAAAATAACAATTAAGTAGAAAACATAAGAAGAAATGAACTTTGGTCTTTCACTTGTCCTTCACCAAATTCCCAGTTCATGTCGATAAAGTCATCCAGATTCATTGTGTTGTCTGTGGACAAGAGAGATAAAGCTTAAAAGAGGAAAACTTTCCCGCCAAAATTATTTCTTGACTCGTCCCCAGACCCATTCATGAAATGTATCCTGGCAACAAAAATATTTCTCTTCTCATACCCAGTCCCATTCACGAAAAATATCCTTGCAACAAAATTATTTCTTGTCTCATCCCCAGCCCTATTCACGAAATGTATCCTGGCAACAAAAATTACTCCTAGTCTCAACCAAAGTCCCATTCCCAGTCAGAAAATGTATCCAGGCAACAGGTAAAATGGTAGTCTCTTTCGAACTTCAAACCGTGAATCTCTTGAAAGTCTTGGAGAAGAATTTGGGAGGTTTTGGAGAAGAATGGCTTCGAATAACACACATTCCGAAATAAGAAAGCTACCGAAATAAAAATTGGTTTAGAAGAGAACGACCTAAGTTTGTCCTGTGAATATAAAGCGGAATTCCTGGAATGACTTTGGGCGAAAAAATATTGAAAATTTAAAAGCGTCCCCTTTATTAAGAAGCATCCGAGTGTAGGTTGTTATTCCTAGCTTTATCAGCTGATTCAGTTGTACTATGCATACCGCATCCAGGCATGGCACCCCTAGTTTAACGGAAGAGTGATCTTTTTTAGTCATCCATCTGGAAAGTCACCAATCCAGATGCTGACCTCACAAAACCAAGCTTAACTTCAGCTGTCTAACGAAAACAGACTGAGAAGCTTGGCCACTCACTCCACACTTGTCAAATTTGTTGAAGCTGCATTATATCGCGGGCTTTGAAGAACGAGAAGAGAACAAAATTTCTGGTTTTTAGTCGAAACTATGAAAAATACCAAGTCACGTGACCCTTACCTGCTGTTCTGATTGGTGGATAATCCGGTGGCTCCTTTATCCAATCACCATTTGGCTTTTTCATGTGTGATCGATCAGATGCGAATGTACTCAAGAAAACAGCAGCAGGAATCACCCTGAATTTCCTACAAAATAATAGAAATGTTACAGAGTTTTTACAAGTTTCCGGGGGTAAAAGTATAAATATTGTATTTTAGAAAGTATACAAAGCAGAGTTAGGCAAATGAAATGGACATTTCACTAAATATGCAACTGAATATTTGCTGCCTCTTTTTCTGCAGTTAATTTGGGGCGAAAGTCGATACTTTAATTCAAAATTGAGAAAATTCCGCAGACCAGCACGCTATGTCCGTGCAGACACTAGAGACCAAACCCTAGCGAGAGCACGAATGCAGTGAGAAGCAGAAGCAAGAACCAGGGCGGGAGGGTAAAACGTAAATTTTTAACCAAAAATTGTTCGACCGGTAACTGTTTCAAGTATATTTAAACGATATGTCAAACGCGTGATGAATGCCTTATGCCGCCAATTTTTCAACGTACCAGTGATTAGATCCCTATAGCAACCATATCTCTCAAAAAAACAACCAGGGTGTGAAATTGCCTCAACTAGCACAACAAAACTAGCATCAGCATCGCTGGTAATAATAACACTAACAGATCGTAACCCCTGTCACATATTAAACCCGAATAAATTGCATTTACAAGTGCCTTATATTGGATAAATAAATGTTCAGTGTTTATTCAATAGAGAGTAAAAATTAACTGAACACAGCACTGAACAAGTATTGTTCATCAAACAGTTTTGACTCGGATCAAACATTCACTGAACAATGTTCAACGACTGAACAAGGAGGCCAAATAAACTGGATTTTGACACTGAACTTCATTTTGTACGATGCTCAATGAAATGTTCCAACTTCGTCCCCAGGGTGAATAGGCCTCTACGTAAAACTCCGCTGTCCATATTCGTCCCTAGTATCGGCCTTGTCTATTCGCAATTTGATTGGCTGTTCAAACAATAGGAATTCTAAGTGACGTCACAGTTTCTTCAAAATTTCACACCAAAATAGGCCGAAAACTAAAAAACCAAAAAAATGATGCTACATGCGATATTGTATCTTGCCTTATCGTTATCAATGAAAATCTCTGCATTTCCTTTCTTAAAACATCTGCTTTCGGAATCTACATCTTGTTTTTATGCCTAGGCCGAAATTGCCAGTATTTTGAGTTTGATCATACTTATCAAAGACTAGCCCTGGTACCCGTCGATGCCGGGTTGAATTTTTTCAACTTCCCTTTAATAAAGTGGAGACTTTACTGAGATGCAATTCATTCACATGTATAATTTGACGTATTAATCGTTTCTGGATCAATCGACTTTTGTTTAGCCGAATCGTACAACTAATAAGCATCATGTTGATTAATTTGACGTCAACATGGCTTCAAGAAATCGGAATCCCGTCGCTTTTATTTCCATTCTACTACCTATTTATCTATTACTGAATTCTTTTAATTCATAACGTTTTTGAAATTTTTTCGTTAGGACACTCTCCAGAAAATGCCGATTACAAACATACCTTTTGTTTTTCAGTCCGTGGAGTGGTTCTTGAGTTCTAAGCGAACATATACATATACATATACATATACCATAGTCATTGCATATACACACACATATACATATATACTTACATACATACAAACAGTTCTGTTTTTTATATATAGAAGATAAACTCACGCATAAAAAAAAATTCAATAAACATGGAAATTCTTGGGGAAAAGTTCGTTTTTTCTCTCGTAAAACATAAGAACATGAACTTTTCGAAGAAACTAAGAGATATCAGATATGTAAAGGTTTGGAAACTCACTAAAACCATAGTCATGCTAAAACTCGCAGTGATTACAGGGCTTAATGCTTGCATGCTTGCCGGGCTAAACTATGGCTAATGGCCTAGAGGATGACTTGGCACTCTCCCTTTAAACTTATGTAGTGAGTCTATATGCCACCCACCTGTGGTACTGTCTCTTTAGGCTCTTATTGCTTCGAAGGACTTGATTTGCATAGTCACTGATGGAGCATGGGAAGGGCAGAATGCAATCGAGGTCATAAACACATGATTCCTTTCCTTCGCAAGAGGCGGACTGGCAGCGAATCTCAAGGGTTGCTATTTCCAGTAAAAGGGGCCTGTTTTTACTATAGCGATTTTTCTTGTCAGTTGCTTCTAGCGAGCTCCTCTGTAAAAAATCAATTCGAGGCAAGGGCTACTGTTCATGTAAAATACTTCTTTCCTTATTTGCGATATTTCGATGGCAAAATCGTCTCCCTTTATACATATTTTCGCATTTCTATATTTTCTTGCTTCCATATTTTTGTGCGCATATGCTGATTTTCTTTTACTTCTTTCCAATTATCTGCATTGAGAAACAATTTCTGTTATTTCCAACTGTTTTCAGACTGAGCGAAACCAATCCAAATCTCTTCGAAATCCCAAGAAATCGAAGAGATTTGCTCAAGAAACAACAGAAACAGTTTGTTAAAGACCCTATAATAAGAAGGCCCGGGTTGCAATCGCAACCTAGCATCCCTGCCAGTCCGCCCTGGATTTTACCATTTCCGCGAAAATTAGTTCCCGCGAAAATCCCTAAATATGCTTATCCGCGAAAATAAATTCCCGCGAAATTTCCAAAATTTCAAAAAAATCTGAAAATTTTGAAGGCTTTTGCCAAATACAGGGAAATATTTCGCTGAAAAACTAAATATGGTTTTTGTTTCTGTATTCACAGTATCATTTGTATCGTTTGTAAGATTTTTAGTCAAAAAAAAAAGAAAGAAAGAATTTTTAGTAAAAAAAGTTTGGCGCTCAAACTATTCCTTGTTTCCTTCTCTTTTTATATGAAATTTTTCGATCCGCGAAAATAAGTTCCCGTTAAATTCCCCTTCACCAGCGAATCCGCGAAAAACCATGAAAATAAATTAATTTTTTTTCCGCGAAATTTCTGAGAAAAAAATCCGCGAAAATGAGTTCCCGCGAAAATTAATTCCCTTAAGGTATTGGAAAAAGAACCCAAGAAACACAGAAAGATCCTTACCCAGACCACAGGGGTCAGAGGGTCTTTACTCTGTTTCTGCATCCATAATGGTATCTAACAAAAAAGGAACGAGAAAACAATTAGGGCCTCTTCATTTCATTGCTGAGGCATTTGGAATAATAATCATGATTATAATGATTAATTTTTGTACCTGTCTTGCAGAGTTTGATATAAAAACAGCATAATATTCTTTAATATCATTTATTTCTTCATCTCTTATTTTTTCACAAAGTTTCCATACATTTTCTTCACTGAAAGGAATAAAAAAATTTTTACATCAAAACCAAGGGGCTGGAATCAAAAAGAAAAGTACACACAGTTGTTTTTATAAGCAACTTCGCTCAGGCCTAGTTAAAAAAGTTGCTCATTTTTGGACCTCTTATGGCCAACTTTTAGCAGCAAAAGTTGCTTAGTAGTTGCTTAATTTTAGGTGTGTATTAAGAATAGTATAGAGGCTAGAAGAAAGCAAAATTTGGAGTTATCCTATAGCTTTTTATGCAACAAAACGCTAGAACACCTAGTATACAGCAAAGTAATACTATAAATAACATCAGTCAAAAAGTACTATGTAATTGTGACCATATAGAGACTGTATTGAAAGTTAAGATGTTGCTTAGGTTTTTTTCCTGTGGTACTATAGGTTGCTTAAAGTTTAAGGCCTTCTACATCTTGGTCGCTTATAAGCGGTTGCTCATAAAATAAAAACTGCGTGTAAAGTAAAGTTGCATTTTTTAAGTCTACTACTAGCTTAGGAAAAAACTAGTGTAGGCCTGCTTAATTGGCTTAACACTGTGGTTTCTGTGGCACAGTGGTTAGCGTGCAGGGCTCACAATGAAAATGTTGTGGGTTCAAGCAACGGTCTTTCCACTTGTGTTGCAGAGATAACAACCTTAGGCAAGTTGTAAACACAAATGTGCCTCTCTCTTCCCAGGTGCATAAATGGGTACTTGGTCGGTAGTTATTAGCGCCGTGTGTGGCTGTTCCCTGCTATATGCTATATGCATCCAGACCATGGGTAAAGTGTTAAGTCAACTGAGTAGCCCTAGGCTAGTAGTAGACTCAAAAAACAGCAATTTTACTTTACTTTACTTCACTTTACCCATGGTTGGGATGCATATAGCATATAGCAGGGTGCAGCCACACACAACACTCATAACTAATGACTAGGTACCCATTTATACTTCTGGGTAGAGAGGCACATTGGTGTTAACAACTTGCCCAAGGTTGTTATCTCTGCAACACAAGTGGAAAGACAGTGGCCGGAACCCACAACATTTTCGTTATGAGTCCTGCACACTAACCACTCCCCCACAGTGGGGTAGCATCCACAAAATTGGGGCACAGCAATAGGAGAATATAAGAAATTAGCAATTTTCATGAGGGCAAGGGGGGCTATCTCTGTCTGATCCCCCTCCATATATCAACACCCCAGATGAAAACACCTTCCTAACCAAAGCATGGTTGTCGTATGTCACAGACAATCAATAGTGACCTTACATTGCTTGCTATAGACTTTTTCGAACAACAGCCATGATTATGGAAAATTTTCAAATTTCCAGATAGAGAGTTTTTGATACCGACTGGGTCTAAGCCCTTGTAAAATTGTGAACTTTGAACGCTCGTAAATACCAGCATTGAGAAAATAAAACGTTGCAGTTCAGTGTGGTCAGGGTTCCAGCCCAGCCACGGTAGCCTCACAGCCAGGGTCGAGGTCTTGATTAGTTAGTTAACCTACTACAGAAATCCAAGCCACTGGCGCTGAAACACCATTTTACCTTCACCTTCCACCTTCACCTTGTATCAAAAACTTGATATCTTTTGATTTTGAGAAATTAAAATTCTACCGAATGGCCCTATACAGTAAGGGCTTAGATTTTACAAGTTTCACCAAGTTCATTTCAATTTTTGTTGTAGAAGAAAAGGAACTTTCTTTGAATGCTCATGAAATTAAGACAGAAGTGCTAGCACATGTAACAAGGCTAAGATTAAGTTTTGAACGCTTTATAAGATTTTTGAAAAATTGTAATGCTGTCGGCCGTCTACCAAAGCTTTACCGGCGTTAGTCTTTCTACTGTCTACAATCTACTAGGCTTTTTGCCTTTTTTGGCCTAAAATAATTTGAATGAAAAAACAGCATTCAAAAACGACAAAGAAAACCAAACTGAGATTCTATCTAGCTTCAAAATCTTACCAGTAACAACTAGTATATACACAACTTGCTTGAGATAAGTCTTTAGGCTTTGGAGGTCGTGTACTTTCTTGATTTTCCATGACGTCTTATGAACTCATACCGACAACCATGCTTCCATGATGTTTTTACTTTCGTTGGAAATGTTTTTCAATAAAGCATCAAAGGGAGACTGATATGATAAAGAGGCAAATACAAAATGCCAGCTGTTTTATTTATCCGCCATCTTTGAATTGTTTGAAGCTGTGATGATCTTGTGTTTTCCAAAACAAAAATAGTAAAGAGGTGAAAATTCCACTAAAAACTTTCTTTAAACATGAATATAGATAACTTTTTCGTTATATACACTTTTAATAGCATTTATTTCATTCCAGGATCTATCTGGTGTCCACGTGCAAATCACGACCAAAAAATAAGTGGCTAGGCCATAAATCAGCTGAAGACACATTCAGATGCCAGCCCCCAGTTCAAGCCAGCGACAAGCCTGCTATAAAGCGAGAGATGAATACTATGCGTGCAAAGATTCCGGGGGTGAAAACTGTGAAGATTTACTGAAAAAATATGAAGAAGCTTGTCCAAAAGCTTGGGTCAGACATTTTGATAAGAAACAAGTTTATGAGGCCTATAAAGAAAAATTGAAAAATACTGGTGCAGTTTATGATAATGATAAATAGATTTGAAAAGTATAAATTTTTGTAATGATAATTTTAGGCTTCTTCCCTTGTAGGTAGAATGATGATTTGTCATTTTTTATTGACTTCCTTCATTTGTTTTGGGTGGGTCGAGAAACAATAAAAATATCAATAATGTGAATAAAATGGACCAAAATATTATAAAAATTGAAAATGGGAAGAGTAATACCAATTCTGGATGCAGAATCATAACAATTGATTTTGTAAGTATTGGGCGGGGGGGGGCGAATGCCCGACCTTCTCCCGATGTCTATATACAAGCAAGGTAATTCTTGGAATGGACCTTTTCAAGGAGGTCTGGTTTGGCTCAACATTTTTCTGGAAGATGGCAGATATGTCGGACAAGGGAATCCTCTCCGCATGCAATGACCTGGATATGGATTGCGGTCGCTTCAGGAGAGGTTGCAAAAATGCTGCTTCAAATCCAACATTTAAAGGAGTGACAGCGAAAGAAAGGTTTCAAGTTCCAGAAAATCAGCTCCAGGAAGTATTTCATCAAATATTTTCATTTTTTTAAGTGCTTGCAGCAAGTTGTTTCCCGGGATTCTATAGATATTTTTGACATTTATTATTGCAGGCTCCTTTTTCCTTTTTTTATCCATTAGTCGTGAATTTGAAGTGTAATTTGCCACACTAACTCTCCTGAAGGAATCGCTGAACGTTGAACGCTTAGAGGATTCCCACACTCAAAATGTCCGCCATCTTCCAGAAGATATTGTGCCGACCCAAACCTCTTTGAATTGGTCTGTTTTAGATTATGCCTTAGTGAGATTTTATTCGTTGCTCTGGAGGAGCTCATCGCGATATTCTAACTCAATTTTTTTTTGATGTACTTAGATGATGTCGATGAGAACTTAGAGGAAGGAGAAAAAATAATGAATCGTGCAACCCTAGCATCGTTCGTTTGCAAACACCAACCCCGAAATGCTGTGCGGATCCATAACTTTGGAATATCATCCCTCAGAGTTATCAAGCTTGCTGTTTTATGAAAATAAGTTAGAAAAACGACATCATCTGTTCGTCACCATAAAACGTCTAGGAGCAAGTTGGCCTGATGCATCTACAAGCTGCTAGGCCTATTTGCTCAAAAGCAAAACTTCGATGCAAGGGTTGGGGTTTGTTGAAGAAAAACCAGTTTCCCCAAGGGACGGTGTACAAGGCATGCCAGAAAGTTATGCTCCGTAATTATCCAGCGTGGAGGGAGGGTAGGATGTGTGGAAGATGCTTGAAATGTGATTTGTGAAATGAACAGCTTCTTGTAGCAACGTGAAAGATTCGGAATCGTAGGGAGAAGCAACAAGAGGACAACTAAAGACAGAAAGTCTAAAAACTGCATTGCATTAAAAAATTCCAATGTAGAATCCCAAAATGAAGTCTACTATAATATTTAAAATCATTTTTGAATGCATAAAAGATTATTCGGCTATTGCTAATTATATTGTATTATATTTTATTATTATCGGGATTAAATAATAAAAAATCTAAATTGTACTATGATAAAGGCGTACTTGAGTCCGTGGAATCCCCTCATCACCTACTAAAAATGCAATTGTGTTCCTAGTGGTAAAAATAGTTGCATAAGTAAACCTGTTTGGGGAATCCTCTTATGGCCTTTTTGTTCCACTTGGGATACCCTTTCAGAGGATACTCCTGCCACATAAATATGAAATGTGAAAATCATAAAATAAATTACAAATTATTTGACTATCTATAATTAAAATCGGGCCTAAAAGGTAAAAAATCTAATTTTCAATAGTTTTGTAAATACTTAGCAAAAAAGATGTCCTGAGTCTTGAGGAATCCCCCTATGGTCTGTATGTATTGGTTGTTCCTTGTGGAATCCCCTCTGTTGTTCTCATGAACTTTAATGCTCTTGCATACCATTCTAGCTGCTTGTAAGACTTGGTCAAACTGCTAATGATGTGGGGATTCTCCGTCTTACCATCTGGGGTGATCTCCATCATCACCTATGGAAAGAGAGACAATCCCAAATTATGATGCATGTTACTTGAAACATCGAAAAACGCACAACAATCTGGAGCCTTGTCCTCAGTCAGCGTAATACAGTCCTCAGTCTAACTAGTTAAATAGTTAGTTAATTAGTTAGTCACTTAATTAATTAAATAGTTAGTACGTTAGTTAGTTAGTTACTTAGTTGCATAGTTAATTAGTTAGTTAGTTAGTTAGTTAGTTAGTTAGTTGGCAAATTGGCTAGCAAATTAGTTAGTTAATTAGTTAGCTAGTAAATGAACACTTAGTTAGTTAGTTACTTAGCTAGTTAGTTGCTTAGTTAGTTAGTTAGTAAGTTAGTCAATTTGTTAGCAAGTTAAATAATCAGTTAGTAAGTGAGTTAGCTAGTTGTTTGATTATAGTTAGCTAGTTGTTTAGTTAGTAAGTAAGTTAGCTAGTTGTTTAGTTAGTTAGTAAGTTAGTTAGTTAGTTAGTTAGTTATTTATTTATTTATTTATTTATTTATTTATTTATTTATTTAGTTAGTAAGTTAGTCAATTTGTTTGTTACTTAGATAGCTAGTTAGTTAGATATTCAATTAGTTAGTTAGTTAGCTAGTTACATAGCTAGTTAGTTAGCTAGCTAGTTAGTTAGTTAGTCAATTATTCAATTAATTCGCTGTCATTTAGAAAGGTACACTTGTCCTTATCAAGGACCATCTATCTGTTCACGACTAAAACTGCATCGTGCATCCTTTCCATCTGTTTCTTGACAAATAATGTCAAAATTTCGCTCGACTGAGGCCCTGATCCGTTGCCTTACAAACGTCTTTGATCAGACTAACTCTTGCAAGTTCTACTGTAATAAGCCAAAAAATTTGTCCCAGTATTAAAAGTTTCCAGAATGTTTTAGATTTTGAGTGAGTTTTCTACGAGCTTCTGCAATATTTATATCGCGACATAGTACTTGTACCTGAATGGTGTTTTCTCCCCATATATCTAGTCTATGTCACAGCCTCCAACTAGACTTATTACCTTCCTCCTACTCTTTCGGAAACAGCTTCTGAGAACTACAACAACATACAGCTGTTTCCTCAGACTGGGACTCAAGCTTTTAGTCAAAAAGTCGTGCTGATTTTTGGCATATCCAATCAGTAGTTGGATCGGGGTGGTGGAGTGCGGAGGAGCGTAGACTACAACGAATGTCTAGCCTCCAACTAGAGTTTCTTATAAAAATTAAAGGTACCCATTAGCCATGTTTGAAGAATGAGATCTGCCCAGATCAGCCTGACATTAGCCTATTAGCTTGCAGCTTGCAACGAATAGTGTAGAAGAATCCCCACTGTGTTCTTACTTGTTCCCTGTGGTCCTAGCTGTTTCAGGCTTTGTTCTTGGTTTTCCCCGCGATCGTCGTTGATCCCCATTTTGCTTCAACTTGTTCTCACGTGTTTGCAGTAATTTCCCTTTTCTCAGTTGTTCTTTTATCTTTTTCTGTGACTCCCTGTTTGTTCTCCCTCGTCACCTCTGATTCCCACTTATTCCCACCTATTCTTATTTCTTTCCCATTTGTTCCCTCCGATTCCAAGTTATTCCGACTTTGTTTCAGCGTGTTCCATTGGTTCTCTTCAATTCCGTATATTCCGACTCATTCCACGAGTTCCCAGCTTTATTGTTTGTTCCAGATTTCAGCGCATTCTGGATAATGGCTTCCTAATGAGTTTGTTGTTTAAGCTCATGCCAAACTTTAAAGATTCAGAGCAACCTCTTCGATTGTTTTGATTGTATGCATTTGAATTGCAATTAAAACAAATGACTCAACTCATTGATTGTTTAGATTGTGTGCATAGAGAATAGAAATTCCGATCTTATTGTTACAACATTCCTGATTCTTATCTATCTATCTATCTATCTAGGTGTATTTCATCCGGTTTGCCGAAAACCCCTACATAATGTTTGAATTCTTCAAACATAAAAATGTGTGCTGAGGGGATAAAAAAGTTGTAAGGATTTAAGTAGCAACATTCTAAAAAGCGCAATGATTAGATAACTCACTTTTGGAATGGAGACCGTGTGACTGACTGGTAGACAACCAAGCTCTGCCAGAAATGTCCTTAGGCCAGCAATGCCATTTAGCCCACCTGATGGCCCCATGGTATAGCCAATTATGCCCGATACTTTGAAGTAATAACTGCAAGAAATGGAACATCGTTATAATCATCATCTATCATTATCATTATCATTATCGTTGTCATTGTCATTGTCATTGTCATTGTCATTGTAATTGCCATTGTCATTGTCATTGTTATTGTTATTGCCATTGTCATTATCATTATCATTATCATTATCATTATCATTATCATTATCATTATCATTATCATTATTATTATCATTATCATTGTCATTGTCATTGTCATTGTGATTGTTATTGCCATTGTCATTATCATTGTCATTATCATTATCATTATCATCATCATTATCATTATCATTATCATTATCATTGTCATTGTCATTGTCATTGTTATTGTCATTAACCTCGTCATTGTTATTGTTATTGCCATTGTCATTGTCATTATCATTATCATTATCATTATCATTATCATTATCACTATCATTATCATTATCATTGTCATTGTCATTGTCATTGTTATTGTCATTGTCCTCGTCATTGTTATTGTTATTGCCATTGTCATTGTCATTATCATTATCATTATCATTATCATTATCATTATCATTATCATTATCATTATCATTGTCATGTCATTGTCATTGTCATTGTTATTGTCATTGTCCTCGTCATTGTTATTGTTATTGCCATTGTCATTGTCATTATCATTATCATTATCATTATCATTATCATTATCATTATCATTATCATTATCATTGTCATTGTCATTGTTATTGTCATTGTCCTCGTCATTGTTATTGTTATTGCCATTGTCATTGTCATTATCATTATCATTATCATTATCATTATCATTATCATTATCATTATCATTATCATTATCATTGTCATTGTCATTGTCATTGTCATTGTTATTGTCATTGTCCTCGTCATTGTTATTGTTATTGCCATTGTCATTGTCATTATCATTATCATTATCATTATCATTATCATTATCATTATCATTATCATTGTCATTGTCATTGTCATTGTTATTGTCATTGTCCTCGTCATTGTTATTGTTATTGCCATTGTCATTGTCATTATCATTATCATTATCATTATCATTATCATTATCATTATCATTATCATCATCATTATCATTATCATTATCATTATCATTGTCATTGTCATTGTTATTGTCATTGTCCTCGTCATTGTTATTGTTATTGCCATTGTCATTGTCATTATCATTATCATTATCATTATCATTGTCATTGTCATTGTTATTGTTATTGTTATTGTCATTATCATTATCACTATTATTATCATTATCTTATCGTTATCATTATCATGATTATTATGCTATCATTATCATTATCATTATCATCATCATCATAATCATCACAATCATAATCATCACCACCATCATCATCACCATCATCATTATCCTTATTATCATCATCATTACCATCATCATCATGATCATCATCATGATCATCACCATCATCATCATCATCACCATCATCATCAACATAATTTGTATGATCACCTTAATCATAATAATCATCATAATCATAATCATAATCATCATAATAATCATCATAATCATCATTATAATCATCATTATCATCCTTATAACCAATATCGTAATTATCATCATCATCACAATTATCAATGTTTTTATTATCACCATGATCATCATTATCGGTAATACATCGGTAAACAATAACACAGAAATTCAGTAACTTCGGTAAGATGGTAATGCAGTTATATGGTAAACTCGGTAATACGGTAATACGGTAATATGGTAATCTCGGAAATACGGTTATACGGTAATACGGTTATGAGGTGATAATACAGTTATATGCATTTATATATGCAGTTATATACTGTAAGTGGTAATGCAGTTATATGGTAAACTCGGTAATACGGTAATACGGTAATGTGGTAATCTCGGAAATACGGTAATACGGTAATAAGGTTATGAGGTGATATGGGGAACTCGGTAATCAAAAAACACAGTAATCTCAGTAATACGGTAAACTCCCTCTTAAACTTGCCTCACCTGGTTGGTGGGAAATGATTGAGAGTATTGCTAAGGGCGGGAGGAACACCATGGTTGTATTCGGATGTAATCAGAAGATATGCGTCAGCATCTTCAATTTTCTTGTTTACTTCTTTGAGTATTTTTGGTGCTTTGCTTGGGTCACGATAAAAATGGAGAGCTTGCTTCAAGACCGGCAAATCGAGGTCTCTTGGATCTACAAAAGAAAAATAACCTTGTAATTCTATAAGAAGCTAAGATTTTTCCAGTACCAAAAGTTTTTCAATGTACACGCCTTTTTTTATAAGGAACCTACCTCAAGGCCTAGTTCTTAAAGTTCCTTATTTTTGGACCTCTTTTGAGGCAATTGTAGTTCAAAAAGTTCCTTAATAGTTCCTTAATTTTAACTGCACATACAGTGGTCTTAACAATAAAAGAGAGACACTTGCATGTGAGCAAAGCTCGAGACTACTCAGGGAAACATTTGATACATGCTTAACGTACAATTTATGTGATTTTCGACTACAAATGAATGGAACCGGCTTTCTAATTCTTGATTATTTGCAGTGATAAAACTATTCAACAATAAAAAGTTCTTTAGTTATTTTCTCTCTAGTAGTATAAGTTCTTTAAATTTTCAGGCCTTCTACATGTAGGTTCCTTATAAAGTGGTTCCTTATAAAAAAAGTGTGTATGTAGAATTTTGGTACTGAAAGATTCTTAGCTGTTTCTTGGAGATCAAAATTTTCTGACTTGAAAACAGGTTAATTGACCCTTACATTTGAAAAATAGAGACAGCAATACAATATACGTCAACAGTAGAATTACGGAACCTGTGAACAATGTTTTCGGGAGGGTTGTTGTTTGGAAATGCGGGGTTTCATGTGCAAAATTTGGTTCGTAATTTTGAAATTTGGTACCACTCAAACAAAAAACCGTCCTGCAAAGCAAAATGGGAAAAGGACATGATCAGCAAAATAACAAAACAAATAAACAAGACGAATAAAGAAATCAAATAAACAAAGCAAATAAACAAAACAAATAAACACAAAACAAATAAACACAAAAAAATAAACACAAAAAATAAACAAAAAGCAAATAAACAACACAAATAAACAACATCAATAAACAAAACAAATAAAATACAATAAACAACAAAAAACAACATAATTAAACAAAACAAATTAACACAACAAATTAACAAAACAAATATACAAAACAAAAAACAAAGAAAATAGACAAAACAAATAAAAAAAACAAATAAACAAAAAACAAATAAACAAAACAAATAAACAAAACAAATAAACAAACAAATAAACAAAGCAAATAAACAAAACAAATAAACAAAACAAATAAACAACACAAATAAACAAAAAAATAAACAAAACAAACAAACAAAAAAAATAAACAAAAAATAAACAAAACAAATAACCAAAACAAATAAACAACACAAATAAGCAAAGCAAATAAAAAACACAAATAAACACAACAAATAAACACAACAAATAAACAAACAAATGAACAAAAGAAATCTACAAACCAATAACTTCTAATGTGTGTCCTTCTTTTTGTTGTGCATAGAAATTTTTAACCAACGTGCAAACTCTATCAGCCATTCTTCCCTCCCTTGTTGAGCCAAGAAAGCCGAGGATTTTCAGTTTCATATCTTTGGGAGTTAGCGGAGCCATTTTTCAACGAGTTTGCTAAAAAGAAGAGATTTTGCATCAACAAATATCCGAATGGAGGAAAAGGATGATATAAATCCAATTTTGAACACTGCATACAGCTCTTCTCCGTAAATGCAAAATGTGCTTTCGGGCAAGGGTCTCGCTTTTGTTTGGGTTCAGCTTAACTACACGCTTTTTAATAAAGAAGCATCTTATAACAAACTTACATGTAAAAGGTCGAACCAAAAGGTACTTTAATCAAAAGAGGTCCAAAAATAAGGAACTCTGGGAAATAAACCGTGAGCTAAACGCTTTTTTTATAAGGAACCTACCTAAAGGCCTAGTTCTTAAAGTTCCTTATTTTTGGACCTCTCTTGAGGCAATTGTAGTTCCAAAAGTTCCTTAATAGTTCCTTAATTCTAACTGCACATACAGTGGTCTTAACAATAAAAGAGAGACATTTGCATGTGAGCAAAGCTCGAGACTACTCAAAGAAACATTGGATACATATTTAACGTACAATCTATGTGATTTTCGACTGCAAATGAATGGAACCGGCTTTCTAATTCTTGATTATTTGTAATGATAAAAGTATTCAACATTCAAAAGTTCCGTAATGATTTTCTTTTTAGTAGTATAAGTTCTTTAAATTTTCGGGCCTTCTACATGTAGGTTCCTTATAAAGTGGTTCTTTATAAAAAAGCGTGTAGATTCTTTATAGAAATAAAAAGCGTGTTGTTTTTGAGTCAGCAGAAACGTGTGACCCAAAGAGTTCCGTACAAGAAGCTGAAGTCCGAATATTTTCCTGCATTGACCGAGCAATCGTTCAATAAAGGTGTTATTATATGGCCTTAAAACAATGTTGAGTATTTTCGAACTTTGTTGGAGAATGTTTGTTTACTCAAAAAAAAACAAAATTTGTCAGTATTTAATTTTCCCATCTCAATCTCTCTCACTTCATTATAAGAAATTACGTGGCTATATCATGTGGTTATATCAACGCGGGTTAATACGGCTTGTACAGACCGATGAAGAACTGAAGAACCAATCAGATTGCGCCGTTGTTGGTTCGAACAGCCGTATTTGGGAACAACATATAATAAAATAAAAATATAGACAATATATTCAAGCAATAAACCTGCTAAGGAATGAATATTCTATTATAATATGGTTAAGATGTCTAGTAAATATTGTCAGTTGAGAAGAATTCAATTCATCCATTTTAATGCATTTTTATAAGAAACTATGCTCTGAGCCAAACAAGTATTTTTTTATAAGAAACTCTTTATAAGAAACCGCGAATGGCTAAAAATTTAAGAAACTCCAGTACTGGAAATTTTTTTAGTACGAAACTTTTTATCTAAGACGGCGAAAACAATTTCTTTTATTTACCCTGTTTCGTCTGCAATAAATCATTTCTGTGACAAGCAGATACACACAGTATTTTTTATAAGCAACAGCTTATAAGCAACCAAGATGTAGAAGGCAACAACTTTAAGCAACGTATAGTACCACAGGAAAAAACCTAAGGAACATTATAAATTTCAAATAATTTATATCGCTGCCAAGTAATCGAGGATTGATCAACATGGAACTATTATCAACCATCTTTAGTTGTTGTTGTTGTCAGAAAGCTGCTAAAACTAGGACTCGGGGCTTTTGCACGCAAAAAGCGGCCACTCTCCGCCAAAAAATTGGCAGAGACAGCCAGATTGCAGCACTAAATTTGCTGCATTTTCACTGACATATCAATGTCCTCCTACTTGTATTGCGATTCGATTTTTCATCAGATCGAACGATAGAATAACATCAAGCCAATCAGTGAGCAGCAGAAAGAAATGACAAAGTGCTGTGGTCGTTGTTCTTGATCTTATGAGCGGAACCCTCTGAAAATCCTGTTAGATATTCTAGGAGAATTCATATTCGATATCTTTAATAAACGTACTAAGTAGTACACGTTATTTTTTATAAGAAACCGGTTTATAAGAAACCTAGAACAAGACACCCCAAAAGTTAAGAAACTTTTAGAACTAGGAGGAAGGAGTTAAGAAACTAAAGAAATTTTTGTGTCAGTTTTCCAACATACTGATTTCACATTTGTGGACGTAGTAATCAATTCTCAAGCATTTCCGTGTGATTTCTCGCACCAGCATGGCTAATTCTTTGTAATACAACAATATTAATAATTTGCTCGCTATATTCACGTTTTCTATCGTTTTTTCTTGCAATTTATTTCCATTAAATTAAGAAGCTGTTAAGAAACTTTTAGAACTAAAATTGGGCCAAAAATTAAGAAACTTTTAGAACTAGGCCCCGAGCCAGGTTTCTTATAAAAAAAACGTGCAATGATAATATTAAAATTAAAAACTTGCCAAGTTAGTAACCCTTTTCAGGTATTATCTCAGCAGCGAACCCCCCCCACCCCTTGTCTTTCATTTCCCTCCCTTTCTTTCATGTTTATCTTGTAGCCTTAACACTTTTCAATTTCGTTAATTTTTCTTTTTTGTAAATTGTGAGCTTAAATTTGTACGTCTCATCTGCAGTGGGAACTAGGTGACTGCGTGTCTTTTCCCGTTGCAGGTGGGACTGGTAATGTATTTGTAGTTGACTACCTTATTTTATTTGATATATATATAAAAAAAAGTCACTAACCCAGTGCAAAATTGTCATGGCTATTAATACATGGTCAGTCATATTAGAGAAGTGTATTGAGCAGGACTGAGGACATATTGAACAAATCACTTGACTGAAAAATGAGTTATCTGTTTTGTTGTTTAAGGATAAACAGTTGCATATGTTGTTACAGTCCGTTTTTGGGTTGTCAAGTTTTAAAGTCAATTTATTCAGAGATACTAACCCATATCATCACGCTAGCGAATCTATAATCACTACTGTGGTGGATAATCACTACTGTGGTGGTACTATTTGCGTACTGTAGTGGTAGTTTCTGCGTACTGTGGTGGATAATCACTATTTGTGGTTGGTTACTATGCTTGCGGTGGTGGCAGTTTTGGAGTACTGTGGTGGATAATCACTACTGTGGTGGTACTATTTGCGTACTGTGGTGGTAGTTGCTGCGTACTGTGGTGGATAATCACTACTTGTGGTGGGTTATAATGCTTTATGTGGTGAATACGAAATCATAGCAAAACTCTATAGATCAAGCAAGAAAAAACCACGAAATCCACCACAGTACGCCAAAACTGCCACCACCGCAAGCATAGTAACCCACCACAAGTAGTGATTATCCACCACAGTACGCAGAAACTACCACCACAGTACGCAAATAGTATCACCACAGTACCACCACAGTAGTGATTATCCACCACAGTAGCGATTATAGATTCGCTAGCGTGATCATTATGATATTTGCATGAAATATCTCACTTGAGCTGAATATCATGTAGTATTAATTTCATGAAATTCCTACTTAAGAATAAATCATTTATAAATTATTTAGCTAGGGGTCTCTTTTTATTGGGCCACCCTGTATAAGTCATTGGCTGAAGTCAAAATAATAAAAAAATACAAAATATCTCAAATGCAAGAACCTGTTCCAAGATGGATACTGTTGCTGATATTATTAAGGATCTGGGCAACCAAATCAATAGACTATTATTGTGCTTTATTTATTTTTAATATACTCTGACATGCTTAACAACAAAACACCAGAAATGAATTTGATAAAAAACAGTTGCAGGTTTACTTCGATGAAGCGTGTTTGTTATTTTGGATGATAAAAAATATATTATTTGTAGCTAGTTGTTAGTTTATAAAATCGTTCTGCTTTGTCTATCCAAACGAACCAAACGACACTCAAACGAAGATTCAAAAGAAAATTCAAAAAGATTCAAACGAAGATCTAAAAGAGATTCAAAGAATATTCAAACCGAGATTAAAAAGAAGATTCGAAGAAGATTCAAAGAAGATTCAAAGAAGATTCAAAGGAAATTCAAACGAAGATCTAAATAAGATTCATAGAAGATTCAAAGAAGAATCATAAAAGATTCAAACGAAGATTCAAACGAAGATTCAAACCAAGATTCAAACCAAGATTCAAACCAAGATTCAAAGAAAATTCAAACGAAGATTCAAACGAAGATTCAAACGAAGACTCAAACCAAGATTCAAACGAAGATTCAAACGAAGATTCAAAGAATATTCAAACTGAGATTCAAAGAAGATTCAAAGAAGATTCAAAGAAGATTCAAAGAAAATTCAAAGAAGGTTGAAAGAAGATTCAAACGAAGATTCACAAAAGATTCAAAGAAGATTCAAACGAAGATCTAAAGAAGATTCATAAAAGACTCAAAGAAGAATCATAAAAGATTCAAACCAAGATTCAAAGAAGATTCAAAGAAGATTCAAAGAAGATTCAAAGAAGATTCAAACGAAGATTCAAAGAAGATTCAAAGAACATTCAAAAGAAGATTCAAAGAAGATTCAAAGACGATTCAAAGAAGATTCAAAGAAGAATCATAAAAGATTCAAACGAGATTCAAACGAAGATTCAAACAAAGATCTAAAGAAGATTCAAAGAAGATTCAAAGATAAGAAATTCAACTACTCTACTTATTTGATTTTAACATTTTTCGCTAGCTATTTTGATTCGCGATAAGAGCGTAAATTCAGGAGCGCTTAAGTCGATAAGAGAGCTGACACAACATAAGATTGAAGTGGGAACTTAGAGGTGTATTTCATCGTTGCATTGTAGCATAAAAAATAGAACAACTTCTTGATGAGAAAGTCAGGTGTGCATAAAGAGAGTAAAGAGCGATTAAGTTGATCGGAGAGTCGACACTACGAGAGACTAAAAATAAAGTCTTAAGTTAAGTATTGTGCCGCAAAAAAGCTTTCACGATATTGGCAATCATTGGTATGGTAAGAAATCGTGCAAAACTGCCAACGCCCACGACTAGTGCGCATAAAGAGATTAAAGAGCGATTAAGTTGATCAGAGAGCCGACACTACGAGAGACTAAAAATAAAGTCTTAAGTTAAGTATTGTGCTGCAAAAAAGGCTTTCACGATATCTGCGATCATTGGAATGGTACGAAATCGTGCAAAAACTGCCAACGTCCACGACTAGCGCGCATAAAGAGATTAAAGAGTGATTAAGTTGATTAGAGAGCCAACACCACGAGAGACTAAAAATACAGTCATAAGTTAAGTATTGTGCTACAAAAAAGGCTTTCACGATATTTGCAATCATTGGTATGGTAAGGAATCGTGAATAAACTGCCAACGTCCACGACTAGCGCGCATAAAGAGATTAAAGAGTGATTAAGTTGATTAGAGAGCCAACACCACGAGAGACTAAAAATACAGTCACAAGTTAAGAATTGTGCTTCAAAAAAGCTTTCACGATATTTGCAATCATTGGTATGGTAAGAAGTCGTGCATTAAAAGGCCGACGCCCACGACTAGCGCGCATAAAGAGATTAAAGTGCGATTAAGTTGATTAGAGAGCCAACACCACGAGAGACTAAAAATACAGTCACAAGTTAAGAATTGTGCTTCAAAAAAGGCTTTCACCATGTCTGCATTCATTGTATCAATACTATTCATTAGCATGTGCTCGGTTACAAAAGCTGATTTGGACAGGTGGCTGCCAATACAACGAGATGAACTCACAACGGTTATATCAGTAAACAATAAAGCACTTTACAAAGTCGATTCAGATAATAAATTGAAGGTTATAGAGACAGATATTGGTTTCAAAGAAGTAGGCTCTGACATCCAAGATGTTTCCGTTAACGATGACCTGGGCATATGGGCCACTTCGACAGATGGTAAGATTCTGTTCAGAACCGGAACGACGGCCACAAACCTGATAGGGACCGCATGGAAACAAAACGCCGGAACCGGAAAATCAATTGCGACGGGCCGATACGGGCTGGTCTTTGATATCAATTTACAGGGTTACGTTTACTCGTTACAAGGAATTACAGCTACAAACCCAAGCCCAGATACGTGGTCTCGGCAATATGGATATTTGGTTATGAAGATATCATGTAGCCTAAGAGTGTGTTTTGTTACCAACATTTACAATCAACTGTTTACCACTGGTTTGTTACCGAATATCAATTCTCCAGTGATGAGCTCGGATTACAGTTGGATCGACTCAGATGTTATGGATATAGCGGCCTACGGCGACAAAACACTCTGGAAAATCGATACAAACGGAACCACGTGGGAAGCCGTTAACGTATTCGACTCTGGGTTTGTGAAGGTGAATTGGGAACGACGCGGCTACCAAGCGACCAAATTCAAAGACATCGCAGTTACTGACAAGAAGGCCTTCGCAATTTCCAACGATGGCGGAATCCATGTTCGCACAGGCTGTCCGATATTTGATTTTGAAGATGATGATATATCGACATGGCAGCAAACTGGAACCGCATTTGTTCATCAACCAGTGGTTGGAGAATTCACAAATCGAGGTAAAGTGGGTCATAAAATGATTGACACTTATTCAAAGAAGAAAGATTACAGCACTACAGGATCGACAAGTCAGGGAGATAGTCCAGCTGGAACTTTGACGTCACCTTCGTTTCAGATAAGGACCGACTATCTACACTTCTTAATTGGTGGGGGCTCACCCCCTAGAAATTACGTCGCTTTGGTTGTCAATGGCAACGAAGAGAAAACCAGTTCTGGGAGAAGTAAATTCAAGGCCGGAGTTGCGATGGGCCGATTCTGGTGGGACGTTGGCAGCTTTGTCAATAAATGTGCAAGGATTAAGGTGATTGATTGATCATCAACCGCATGGGGATATACATTGTTCGATGATCTTAGGGGATCACCGCCATGCTTTAAGGGCATGAACGCAACATGGACAGCAAAGAATCATGGGAAGGTTTTCGGAGTTGGTGCGCTTATCATCGAGCCCATCAAGCTGATAGGATTCAGTACAAACAAACTGCGCATGCTCACTATAACTGTATCATTTCCTGTTCTCAACAGCGAGCCATTGGTTCATTTAGAAAGCATAAATGTCACGTGGACACATTGTGAATCACAACATAAAATCAACATTGAGAAATTGCCTGCTTCTTCAAACAAGCCTTCTCAAGTCACAGCAAAGATAACTGGTCTACTGTCCGATGCTGTAGTTGAAGTTATCGCACGTGTGAATGACCATGATGCATTGCAAACACCGATTCCCTCTACCATAAAAATGACAGTTAATTACATGGATGAGTATATCAACAGGGCAACAAGGGTGATAAACGCAACAAGACATGGAAATGAGACTGCTCAATTGGAGATCAAAAGTTGGATTCAAAAAAATCGTAACTATTCCATCGGAGAAAACGTGACATTACAACTTGTCATAACGCATAATTTTACAATGTCATTGCAAAGAGCATATGACGTCACTCTTAAGCTCTACGTCCCTCCTTATATGACATTCCTACACGCCGATGGCCTCAACGCATCTCGTGGTGACACAATGGTTGTACCAGCTACCTCTGAACACGTGTTTAGAATTCGGGAATTGTTGCTTGGAAACAATGTCACTATTACCATGGATTTACGTATCGATGGCGATGCTAGATTAAACAGAAAAACAAAGGAAATGATTTCTGGTGACTTGATACTTGATGCAACGTACTGTGTGCGCAATAATTGCCGAAATACTAACAACAGTGATATGCAGGTAAACTGGCTTTCGAAGAATAAGATTTTCAATTTCTGGTATTCATATGAAGAAAAGCTCACGGCTGGTGATGTTTTCACTTTGATTGTTGACAAAACAAGTTTGTTGACATTCATTTGTGGCTCATACGCATCAATAAAGAAACAACCACGCCCAAATTGCTATTTTAAGAATATGACGTCAGAATGGAAGAGTCTTGGCGCTATGCTGTCTAATATATCATTTTATGATTCGACAAAAGGCGAGTTATATGGCGCGTATTCCGCCGGCGGCGTCATGAAGATCCATGGCGAGAGATTGACGCAGAAACAAATGTTATCGTCGGACCAATGGAATTCAATTGTCGCCGTTAGCAGCCATTTTGCGAAACCTGTGCACGTGGTTGGAGTGAAAGGCGACAGTTTGAGATTCGAGAAAAACGTAACCATGATTGGCGCCGACGGCTACAAAATATCAGTCAGTTCTGATGGCCTAAGCTCCCGCATCACTGACGCCCTAACATGGGCGGCTAATCTCAAGTGGAGATGTTGTTATTGACTGCATAATTATAATAAATTAGTATACTTTCTGTTATTTAAAAACTATCTGCACATTTTCGAATAATTTATGCACGCAGCTGAACAGTTTTCCATTACTAAAAATATCTGGGAAACAGAAAGTAATTTATAGAAATTTATGGTAATTTATGCACATATTTCTCTTTCTTGGTTTTGCTTTGAGGCAATTCACATGCCAAATTTAAATTTAAGGCAGATTCAAGCCAGGGGGCACTCTCAAATGTTGGGGTAATGGGGATGTGCGGCCAGAATGGGTGTCTTTTTCCTTCGTTTTACCTGAGAATGGGTATGCTTTTTTAGTTTATTTACCTGAGAATGGGTGCACTTTTTCAATTAAGTTTACCTAAGAGTTGGTAATTTTCTAATTAATCTGCCAAACACTACTAAAGTTCGTTCAAAATCCGGATCTCAATACCCATGGTGGTCTTTGTTGTAGTTCTAAAATTGGCGCGAAAATTTCAATAACCTGTGGATGGGTTTTCGTCAAATAAAATTACCTGAGAATGGGCCTAAAAAATTCCACTGTCCACACACGGGCCACACTAGACTTATTACAAGAGTCGTAGTTATCGCTATTGAGTCTATGCTGGAGGCTCAAACTACTATATGGTTGTTGTTGTTGTTCCTGCTGTTTGCGATGAGTGGGACTCAGGTAATCAGTCTAGGGCCACACAACCCTATCAAAATGCGAGAGTGTCTCCCCCGGGATTTAAGCATCAGCATATTAATTATTGCACACTTGATTTGTGCAAAATTTGCGCACTTCAATATTTTGTACGTGATAATCTATGCACAAGCTCCTTAATTATATTTGACGATTGATTTCATATAAAAACAATGCTTATTGCAAATCGTTGAAATTTATCAAATATGATAATTTATGCTAATTTATTTAAATAATTATAATTTAATCACATTTCAGGTTTCAGCATCGGCTTGTTGTTAATTAAAAGTAAGTAGATAAATGATAATTTATGCTAATATATTTTAATAATTATAATTTATTCAAATTTCTGATTTCTGCACCGGTTTGTTATTAATTAAAAGTAAGTAGACTTTAAATGTTGACATAGTTACTTAGATAAATGATAATCTATGCTAATATATTTTAATAATAATAATTTATTCAAATTTCTGATTTCTGCACTGGTTTGTTGTTAATTAAAAGTAAGTAGATAAATCATAATTTATGCTAATATATTTTAATAATTATAATTTATTCACATTTCTGATTTCTGCACTTGTTTGTTGTTATTAATTAAAAGTAAGAAGATTTTAAATGTTGACATAGTTACTTAGATAAATGATAATCTATGCTAATATATTTTAATAATTATAATTTATTCAAATTTCTGATTTCTGCACCGGTTTGTTGTTAATTAAAAGTAAGTAGATAAATCATAATTTATGCTAATATATTTTAATAATTATAATTTATTCACATTTCTGATTTCTGCACCGGTTTGTTATTAATTAAAAGTAAGTAGACTTTAAATGTTGACATAGTTACATTGATAAATGATAATTTATGCTAATATATTTAAATCATTATAATTTAATCACATTTCTGGTTTCAGCATCGGCTTGTTGTTAATTAAAAGTAAGTAGATAAATGATATAATTTATGCTAATATATTTTAATAATTATAATTTATTCACATTTCTGATTTCTGCAATTAATTAAAAGTAAGTAGACTTTAAATGTTGACATAGTTACATTGATAAATGATAATTTATGCTAATATATTTAAATCATTATAATTTAATCACATTTCTGGTTTCAGCATCGGCTTGTTGTTATTAATTAAAAGTAAGAAGATTTCAAATGTTGACAC
Organism: Chrysaora quinquecirrha; assembly: GCA_014526335.1. Taxonomy (NCBI): domain Eukaryota; kingdom Metazoa; phylum Cnidaria; class Scyphozoa; order Semaeostomeae; family Pelagiidae; genus Chrysaora; species Chrysaora quinquecirrha. The sequence continues at coordinate 228,346 of JACTAT010000215.1, forward strand.
AGTTACTTTGATAAATGATATTCTATGCATTGTAATTTATGCCAATAGTCTTGAGACCTCAAAGTTTCTTATCATTTTGGGTCGAGTACTGAAAGTTTCTTTATTGATCTCAGTACTGAGTTTCTTATAAATTAGTTTCTTATAAAAAGGGTGTAATGTAAACTGGATGTTTCGAAACTTTTTTCATGATCAAAACAGAAAACAAGAAAATTTGTAACGGCCTTCCCGCCTGCCTGGATGGCCTAAACTTGCTTTATTCTCAAAATTTAGTCTGTGCTTGTGCTATGTTTGAAGGCCTAAATTATTAGACAGAAGACGAGAGATGTAAAATAGCTATCTAGGAATCAATTAAAGAAAAAAACAAAGACAAAAAGGTTTAGATAAAGTGAAAAACGTTCCAAGAAACCGAGACCTTACCTGATTTGAGACGAACAACTTGCAGCTTGAGATTACCACGAAATGCCTGGTTGTTGCTTGCCGGTTGCAAAAAACACGAAAAGGCAAAAGACAGCATGTTTTCCATTCATCACAACTCGCTTTGTTGACAAAAACAATGTCAACAATCTAAACAAACCGGGGGTCGCTTGCAGCAGAGCGTAGGGAGAAGCCAGAAAACCAAGTTTTTGGGAGGGGGTGTGCAAAGACTCTTTTTTATAAGAACAATTTTATAAGAACACGAGCCTGGATTTTGCCCAGATTTTAAGAACAAATTAAGAACAAGCTGAGGCTGGCATTTTCAAAAGCCCTAAGAATATCAGCTAAATATGTAAGCAAGACAGTCAGACTGAACGTAAAAAGCAAGCAAACAAAGAAATAGACAAGAATGCTGCATTTTCACACAAACCTAGTACCACCCTAGACATTCATTGAAAATATAGATATCTAAGTAACCAAGGAATTAAGAACAGATTAAGAACATTTCAGGCTCAAAAGTGGCAAAAATTTAAGAACAGCCAGCCTTAATCGAAATTTCCTGGTTCTTATAAAAAAGAGTGTATCCCGAAATGAAGAGACAACTTCAATTTTTCCTGTGAGCAAAGTGTTGTGAGACAGGAAGTTCCCCAGTAGTGTTTCTGAACACGTAAATTACGCAATGGATTCTTCCAGTCAGTTACGTCATATGTTATTCTTAACTCAGTTTCTGTTGATGGTGCAATACCCCGCATTGCACCAGATGATGCAATATTTCTTTGTGTTTTCGTAAACGTATAAATGTGAGTGCTTTGTAAATTTTAGTTAGTGTCCTGTCGTTAGTCTTGCCGTAACACTGAAGTCTTGCCGTTATATATGCCGTTAAAGTTTCCCGTTTTATCAGCCGTTTATTTAGTCGTTATATTAGCCGAGTTAGCCGTGAAGCCGCGAATACCGAAGTTTGACGAAGATTTATGAAGAATTGGCCGAGCCGTGTTTACTGTCGTTAAAATAGAGCCGAACTGCTCCGTAGAAGCCGAACTGCTTCTTGAACTGTAATTGGTATCCTGTATCTCAATTTTTGTAATTTATATCTGTGTTATTTTGTGCAAGTTCTGGTTTCCTCATTCGTCGTCTTTACTCACGCAACTATTTATACCACAGCAGACAATCGTGTGGTATAACAAAAGGGGAACAAAATGAACCCCGAAAGAAATGAAGAGACATGAACGCGAACAAAGGATATTCCGGAAAATGTACAACAGATATTTTAAGGATATGATATGAGCTATCCCATTTCCAAAAAAATTCAAAAGGATTAGAGATAATTCTGAACAAAATAATAGGTACCGGATATTTTATTGTGCAATTCTGGGATAAAAGGGAGAAAGCATACGAGGAATAGGGGATAGCTTTAGACAATAAGGGAGGGGATATGGGTATTCTGAGCCCCTAATGGGGCCTCATATGAATCCAGGGTGACCCTGCTTCGCCACCTCGACTAAAAATTAGGGTATCCATGGCAACAAATTTTGTAAACAACGGCCTAATATTCGTTTGTTTTCACTTTTCCTTGGAAAGTTTTGGTGTTCGATTGATAACACATGCAAAATAACAATACAAGACAACTTTCCTGCGAAAGGCCGCCATGATTGAAATTTTTGCATGCATGTCATTTGTATGCATAAATTGTCATAAATTTTCAATTTAAGAATAATTAGCTTCAGAAAAGAAAGAAAGAAAACATTTTATGCAAGGTTATCATATATTTTCCTTAGATGCATAAATTATTGACATCAGATGCAAAATAACAATAAGATAAACTGAAAAGTTGTTGTGTGCATAAATTGTCATAAATTATCAATAAAAGCATAAATTATTGTCCGAAAAGAAAAGCAACAAAAGTTTTATGCAAATTTATCACATTTTCATATATCATAGCTGCATAAATTATTGACATCAGATGCAAAATAACAATTAGATACACTGAAAAGCTTTCTGTGCAGAAGTTTTCATAAGTTTTCAATTAAGGCATAAATTATTGTCCGAAAAGAAAAGCAGCAAAAGTTTGATGCAAATTTATCACATTTTCATATATCATAGTTGCATAAATTATTGACATCAGATGCAAAATAACAATTAGATAAACTGAAAAGTTTTGGGTGCATAAATTTTCATAAATTTTCAATTTAAGCATAAATTATTGCCGGGAAAGTAAAGAACAATAAAGAACAATAAATCTTATTCATAAATTAACATAATTATTTCTTTCCAAAAGAAACCTGTCTTGAAGTATTTATAATTGTGCTAGAATTAAAGAAACTAATAATAAAAAAGCATAATTCATGATAATTAGGCAGTCAATAACAACATCTCCACTTGAGATTAGCCGCCCATGATACAGCGTCAGTAATACGCGAGCTTAGGCCATCACCACTGACTGATATTTTGTAGCCGTCGGCGCCAATCATGGTCACGTTTTTATCGAACTTCAAACTGTCACCTTTCACTCCAACCACGAGCACAGGTTTTGCAAAATGGCTGCTAACGGCGACAACTGAATTCCATTGATCCGATGATAACATTTGTTTCTGCGTCAATCTCTCGCCATGGATCTTCATGACGCCGCCGGCGGAATATGCGCCATATAACTCGCCTTTTGTCGCATCATAAAATGATACATTTGACAGCATGGCGCCCAGGCTCTTCCATTCTGACGTAGCATTCTTGAAATAGCAATTTGGGCGTGGTTGCTTCTTTATTGATGCGTATGAGCCACAAATGAATGTCAAAGAACTTGTTTTGTCAACAATCACAGTGAAAACATCATCAGCCGTGAGCTTTTTTTCATATGAATACCAGAAATTGAAAATTTTATTCTTGGAAAGCCATTTTACCTGTATTTCACTGTTGTTAGTATTTCGGCAATTATTGCGTACACAGTACGTTGCATCAAGAATCAAGTCACCAGAAATCATCTCCTTTGTTTTTCTGCTTAATCTAGCATCGCCATCGATACGTAAATCCATGGTAATAGTGACACTGTTTCCAAGCAACAATTCACGAATTCTAAACACGTGCTCAGAGGTAGCTGGTACAACCATTGTGTCACCACGAGATGCGTTGAGGCCCTCGGCGTGTAGGAATGTCATATAAGGAGGGACGTAGAGCTTAAGAGTGACGTCATACGCTCTTTGCAATGACGTTGTGTAATTGTGTGATATGGCAACTTTTAATGTAAAATTCTCTCCAACGGAATAGTTACGATTTTTTTGAATCCAACTTTTGATCTCCAATTGAGCAGTCTCATTTCCATGTCTTGTTGCGTTGATCAGCCTTGTTGCCCTGTGTATGTACTCATCCATGTAATTGACCGTCATTTTCATTGAAGAAAGCAGTGATGTTTGCAATGCATCATGGTCATTCACACGTCCGATAACTTCAAGTACAGCATCGGACAGTAGGCCTGTTATCTTTGCTGTTACTTGAGAAGGCTTGTTTGAAGAAGCAGGCAATTTCTCAATGTTGATTTTATGTTGTGATTCACAATGCGTCCACGTGACGTTCACATCCTCCAAGAACACCAATGGCACGCCGTTGACAACCGGAAATGAAACAGTTATTGTGAGCATGCGCAGTTTTGTTGTACTAAATCCCTCAAGTTTGACTGGTTCAATAATTTGTGTACCAACTGCGAAAGCCTTCCCATGATTCTTTGCAGTCCATGTTGCTGTCATGCCCTTAAAACAAGGCGGTGATCCCCTTAGATCATCGAACATTGTGTAGCTCCATGCTCCTGATGACAAATCAACTACTTTGATCCGGGCACATTTGTTGACAAAACTGCCAACGTCCCACCAGAATCGAGACATAACTTTTCGACTTCTATCCGTTCTCGGCCGGATCCAAATCTTTCTTCGTTGCCATTCACAACCAAACTGACATAATTATTCGGGTGTTTGCCCCCACCAGCAGAGTAATGAAGATGATTGGTCCTAATCTGAAACAGAGGAGAGGTCAAAGTTCCAGTGGGAGCATCTCTGACTAATGTTGTTCCAGTCGGGATACTGTAATTCTTCCTTCTTGAATAGGTATCAATCATTCTGTCTCCCACCTTTCCGATGATGTTACCTCCACCGTACCAACGTTCTCCTACGACAGGTTGATCAATGAATGCATTCCCAGTTTGCTGCCATGTCGATATATCATCATCTTCAAAATCAAATATCGGACATCCTGTGCGGACATGGATCCTGCCATCGTTAGAAAGTGCGAAGGCCTGTTTATCAGTAACTGCGATGTCTTTGAATTTAGTCGCTCCGTAGCCGCGTCGTTCCCAATTCACCTTCAAAAACCCCGAGTCAAATACGTTAACGGCTTCCCATGTATCTCCGTTCGTGTCGATTTTCCACAGTGTTTTTGTGCCATACGCTGAGACATCTATAGCGGGATTTGAATCTATCTTTATCCAATTTGAACTCATCATTGGTGAGTTTACATACGGTAGCAAACCAGTGGTGAACAGACCTTTGTTCATATTCGTAACAAAACAGACTTTTAAACTGCACGACACTTTGTTGATCGAGCTGCCATACTGTTTAATCCAAACACCTGAAAAGATAAATGCGACATAAAAGTTCAGGCACTCTTCAAGTGTTATCGGGATCGTTCGTAGCAGAAGGGTTTTTAGCTGCTTTGGTACGTGCGCAGGCACTCTTCAAGTGTTATCGGGATCGTTCGTAGCAGAAGGGGTTTTAGCTGCTTTGGTACGTGCGCAGGCACCCTTCAAGTGTTATCGGGATCGTTCGTAAAAGAATGGTTTTTAGCTGCTTTCGTTGTACGTGCGTGCAGAGAACACACGGAGTCAGACGACATTCGAGAGACGATTCTCTGTCATTTCTGATCAACTGACTTCACACAGACTTTACTTTGACTTCGTACTGACTGACTACACGCTTTTTTTTATAAAGATCCTACAATCCCGGACAAAACTCAATGAGACTTCCATAAAGTTTCATCAATTTAGAAATACTTTGTACAAAATAGGAAGAAAATGAATTCCCCCTTCCCCCAATCCAATGTTGATCAATAAATGCGGTTCCAGTTTGCTGCCATGTCGATATATCATCATCTTCAAAATCAAATATCGGACATCCTGTACGGACATGGATCCTGCCATCATTTGAAAGTGCGAAGGCCTTCTTGTCAGTAACTGCGATGTCTTTGAATTTGGTCGCCAGGTAGCCGCGTCGGGTCTCTTTGATGATTTACAGATTGTTTTTTACTTTCATCTGTTTTTTTATTTTTGCGAAAACAACATTGATTCGGGGGAAGGGGGACGATATGTTTGGTAAGAAGAGCATTTTTCTTGTTAGTCTCATGAGTTTTGTCCGGGATTGCAGCTCGTCTCTGGCTCTGTTTAGATCCCGTGCAGATTGCTTTTGATCGGATCTTCCTCGGCAATGCGCCTCCGCATATTCCCCATTTTCAGCTTAATAAATTTGGGCTTCCAAACGGTTGTATAGAGCCTTGAGTTAAAAAAGTAAATATAGACTCATTACATGAGTCTCAGTCATTGCCAACCAAGCCGAAGTTTGGAAATAAAAGTTCTGCGATTACTCAATTCACGCTAGCGAATCTATAACTAGATAATCACTACTGTGGCGGCACTATTTGCGTACTGTGGTGGTAGTTTCTGCGTACTGCGGTGGATAATCACTACTTGTGGTTGGTTACTATGCTTGCGGTGGTGGCAGTTTTGGAGTACTGTGGTAGATAATCACTACTGTGGTGGTACTATTTGCGTACTGTGGTGGTAGTGTTTGCGTACTGTGGTGGATAATCACTTCTTGTGGTGGGTTATAATGCTTTATGTGGTGAATACGAAATCATAGCAAAACTGTATAGATAAAGCAAGAAAAAGCCACAAAATCCACCACAGTACGCCAAAACTGCCACCACCGCAAGCATAGTAACCCACCACAAGTAGTGATTATCCACCACAGTACGCCAAAACTGCCACCACATCAAGCATAGTAACCCACCACAAGTAGTGATTATCCAACACAGTACGCAGAAACCACCACCACATCAAGCATAATAACCCACCACAAGTAGTGATTATCCACCACAGTACGCCAAAACTGCCACCACCTCAAGCATAGTAAACCACCACAAGTAGTGATTATCCACCAAAGTACGCAGAAACCACCACCACAGTACGCAAATAGTACCACCACAGTAGTGATTATCCACCACAGTACGCAGAAGCTACCACCACAGTACGCAAATAGTACCACCACAGTAGTGATTATCCACCACAGTAGTGATTATCCACCAAAGTACGCAGAAACCACCACCACAGTACGCAAATAGTACCACCACAGTAGTGATTATCCACCACAGTATCGAATATAGATTCGCTAGCGTGCAATTGCAATAACTAGACTGGCAGCACGAGTCCCTCCCCTCGCTGTAATTGCAGTCGTTCCTTTTCGGATAAGCTCAGGAAGAGGTCTGCTGGGACACATTGGTTCTAAGGAGCAAAACAGACTTGTGTAGATACAACCTCGTTCCCAGGGTGAATAGGCCTCTACGTGAAACTCCGCTGTCCATATTCGACCCTGGTATCGGCTAGACTCACTCCATAAGTCCCACTACTTCGCTCGATATTGTTGTTGTTGTTTTCTACAATCGCTCAGTGTGGGACTTATGTCCTTGCAGTTCTGAAACTGGCAAGCCGCGCCATAAACTTGGCGTCCCAATCAAATTGCAGCATTTGCCTCCAGAACAATAGGTATTGTTTTATCAACCAATGAAATGCCTTAAAATCCTGAAACTCAAGAGTGAGGACGTTGTCTGGATTTTTCGGACTGGTCTGGAAAATGTTAAGTTACTGTGCCGAAATCAAGACCAAACTGACCCGATTTCAGTGACTTTTTGGCCAAGCTGGTAACAATAAAATATTTTGGGAGTCAGACAAGCTTTTATTCTGGCTTCAAGGCAAAAGAAATCGAGTTTTTTTTATCAAAGTAACATTATTTTGCGACCCACGTTAGTTTTTCCGAATTAAGGCCCATGAGAGTCTTCAGCAGGAATGTCGGCCGACTTGAAGACAATTTGTGAGTCTTGTAAAACAGATAAAAACAAGTCGAAAACATCATTAGATTCGCTATGAAATTTTACAACAGAATTTGAAATAAAAATTGGAATTAATTCTCGAATAAAGGCAAGAGAGCCTTAAAAATCCCTGTTCGGTAGCATTCCGACTTTTACACATACTGGTAAAATGAAAACGAGGCATCTTTTTTTAGCCAGTTCCAGAGCTGGACATGAGTCTCTGTTGGAGTGACAAATCAAAATAAGGGGAGCGTAAACTAGAGACTCGTGTAGTGAGTCTAGGTATCGGTCTTGTCTATTCGCAATTTGATTGGCTGTTCAAACAATAGAAATTTGAAGTGACGTCACAGTTTCTTCACAATTTCACTCCAAAATAGGACGAAAACTATGTGAAAAACATGTGAAAAAACCAAAAATTGATGGTACATGAGATATTGTATTTTGTCTGACAGTTATTAATGAAATTCTATGCATTTCCTTTCTAAGAAAATCTGCTTTCGGAATCTCCATCTTGTTTTGATGCCTAGGCCAAAATTGCCAGTATTTTGGCAGATTTTGTGGCCGGTACCAGGGCCCAAATCGATTTGACGGTTGAGATTCGAGGAAATTCGATTTGGGGCCTGGGGACGAAGTTGGTTTAGATATTCTAAGCAATAACTAGACTTATTACACGAGTCGTAGTTATCGCTATTGAATTGAATTCCTGGACGCTCAAACTCTGACTAAAGCGAACAATAACAACATCAATTCAATTCAATGTGAACGAAAGTTAGGGACTTGGGAAGCAAGTCTAAGCAATAACTACAACTCAGGTAGTAAGTCTAAACCTAAAATAAAAATAGTCGAGTACCTCCTTGCTGTGTCGAGGCTGAGAGACCATTAAGCGAGAAAACGTGGTCATACGTGTTGACACCAAATACCAGGCCATATCTCCCAGTAGCTATGTTTCTTACAAGACCGTCAGCCAACACCCAATCTGTTCCGCGTACGTTACTTGAAGTAATACCAGCTCGCACGACCACTGTGTTGTCTGTTCGTGTAAGCCATATACTATGATCACGATTCGTTGCCACGTCTTTGACTAATGAACCAAATAATTCAAAGCCATAATCACTGTCCATTATGTACAAATGGTTCCCTGCGTCAACTGCGAATAATACTTTATCGCTTGCTGCGATAACGATGATTGATTTGCTCCTGTTTATGTCTTCCCAGAGGTCTAAATCCGCGTTTATATAGCAGATTGTCGCGAATAATGTCGCCAAGATTATAGGAGACATTTTGACAGCAAATTTTCTCTGGATAAAGCAGGTACGCCTTCCTTCTGATCGCTTGTGGTACTACAATGTTAATCTCCAAGTTACTCGTATCTCGTAGATTCAAATCTCTAATCGGCTTTATCGCTCTTTAGTGATTTAAAGAATTCTTATCGCCAACGTTCCAGTTGAAGCATGAAGATGAGTCGAATCACTTATCGTCTTCAACGCTCGGCAAATCTATTATCGATCCTATCACTTCAATCGTCAAACCTTTAATAGATTTTATCGCTCGTCAGACTCTGGTCGCTCATGAAACTGTGCTTTGGGCTCAAACAAGACCCTCAAAATCGGCTCCAACACGATACTGAAATCGACTCTAACACGATCCTCCAGTGGTCTCCGACACAATGCTCCAATCGGCCCCGACACGATCCCCCAATCGGATCCAAAACGATCCTCCAATCGGATCCAACACGATCCGTCAATCGGCTCGACACGATCCTTCAATGGCCTTCGACACGATTCTCCGATCGGCTCTAACACAATCCTCAAATCGGCTTCGAGACGATCCTCCAATCCGATCCAACCCGATCCGTCAATCGGCTCAACAAGGCCCTTCAATTGCCTTCTACACGATGCTCCAATCGGCTCCGACAGGATCCTCAAATCGGCTCCAAAACGATCCTCCAATCCGATTCACCACGATCCGTTAATCGGCTCAACACGATCCTTCAATGGCTTCGACACGATGCTCCAATTGGCTCCGACAGGATCCTCAAATCGGCTTCGAAACGATCCTCCAATCGGATCCAACCCGGTCCGTCAATCGACTCAACACGATCCTTCAATGGCCTTCGACACGATCCCCCAATCCGATTCACCCGATCCGTCAATCGAGTCAACACGATCCTTCAAAGGCTTCGACACGATGCTCTAATCTGCTCCAACACGGTCCTCCGTGCAACAACACGACTCTTCAATCAGCTCAGCACGATCCTCCTATGGTCTCAGACACGATCGTCCAATTTTCGTCGGTCGCTGCCAGGCAATACTCACTTGCGAGTCACTCCAAAGTTCTGATACAGTTCTGAAAGAAACTTGGTTTTAAACCGGTTCTCCAGCGAATAACGTCAGCAGAACGCAGAGTAACGAATCATTCAATGGACAAAAAAACTTTTATCTTCTCAAAACTTTAACGTATATAAGAAGTATAGCGTTCTATAAGTATCTAAGCAGCTCAACGTATATAAGAGCTCAGCGTTCCAAGTAACAAACAGTTAAGTGCGAAGATAAAAGGCAACTGTTTACTATCATCAGAATATAGTGTTATTTGTCAACACTCTAATACATAAAAAATTGATGTATGGTAGTACCCGCAGGCATTCTATATCAATTTAGTTGTCATGGCATCTTAACTACATTCGGTAACAATATATAAGCTTCTGCTGGTTGACACATTCAAGGAATCCAAGCGAAATTGTCGACAGGTTGATACTTTGAAGCGAATTGTCTTACAAGTCTATGATACATTGACATAGGTAGATTATATTCAAACACAAATTTTGGGTTATGACCACATCCTGGTGATGGCTAAACGGCTTAATGTTAAGTTATTTTCTTCCCAGTTTGTAAGCTTCTACCGCGTTTTTGGCTCTTTACGATTCTCCTTTCCTGTCTTTAAGTTCCTTGCGCTTTTATCGTGTTTTTTAGGTAGTTTTTTCCCGTTCTTAAGTTGCTAGCGCCTTAATCGTGGTTTTAGGTCTTTTCTTTCCCGTTCTTAAGCTGCTAGCGCATTTATCGTGGTTTTAGGTCTTTTCTTTCCCGTTCTTAAGATACTAGCGCCTTTATCGTGGTCTTAGGTGTATTCTTTCCTGTTCTTAAGATGCTAGAGCCTTTATCGTGGTTTTAGATCTTTTCTTTCCCGTTCTTAAGATGCTAGCGCCTTTATCGTGGTCTTAGGTGTTTTCTTTCCCGTTCTTAAGTTGCTAGCGCCTTCATCGTAGTCTAAGGTGTTTTCTTTCCCGTTCTTAAGATGCTAGCGCCTATATCGTGGTCTTAGGTGTCTTCTTTCCCGTTCTTAAGTTGCTAGCGCCTTTATCGTGGTTTTAGATCTTTTCTTTCCTGTTCTTAAGATGCTAGCGCTTTTATCGTGGTCATAGGTGTTTTCTTTCCCGTTCTTATGTTGCTAGCGCCTTTATCTTGATTTTAGGTCTTTTCTTTCCTGTTCGTAAGATGCTAGCACTTTTAAAGTTGTTTTAGGTCTTTTTTCCCCGTTCATAAGTTGCTAGCGCCTTTATCGTGGTTTTAGGTCTTTTCTTTCCCGTTCTTAAGTTGCTAGCGCCTTTATCGTGGTCTTAGGTGTCTTCTTTCCCGTTCTTAAGTTGCTAGCGCCTTTATCGTGGTTTTAGATCTTTTCTTTCCTGTTCTTAAGATGCTAGCGCTTTTATCGTGGTCATAGGTGTTTTCTTTCCCGTTCTTATGTTGCTAGCGCCTTTATCTTGATTTTAGGTCTTTTCTTTCCTGTTCGTAAGATGCTAGCACTTTTAAAGTTGTTTTAGGTCTTTTTTCCCCGTTCATAAGTTGCTAGCGCCTTTATCGTGGTTTTAGGTCTTTTCTTTCCCGTTCTTAAGTTGCTAGCGCCTTTATCGTGGCTTTAGGTCTTTTCTTCCTATACTACCCAAACATGAGTTTTGACCGTCTTGCAGAGTATTAAATTTGGTTTCAAAAGCAAACTTCTTGAGAGTAGCCTGCTTGAGAGCTCCTCAAACTGTCTAGTAACGATGACGCATTGCTCAAAACTCAACTCGTGGCATTTATCTGATGGTGATAATGGTTATGATTGTGATGATGACGATGATGATGATGATGATGTGATGATGACGATGATGATTATACTGATGATAGTGATCAATGATGACGATGATATTGATGTTGATGTCAATGATGATGATATATGACTATGTTTTTGATGATGATGAAGATGATGATGATGATGATGCCGCTGACGATAATGATGCCGCTGACGATAATGATGATGACGATGATGATAATGACGAGGATGATGGTAACAATAATAATGATGATGATGATGATTGTAATGATGATGGTGATGATGCTGGTGGTAGCAGTGGTGGTTATTGTTGTTGTCTTATCCCCGAACCTCACCATAACCACAACAATGGTGATAACGATGATGAAGATCATGACGGGGGTAACAAATGTGGACCAGGGGAAGAGTACGAAATCACATAAAAACAACAACACATGACTATAACAACATACAAATTCGAAATACCTTAAATAGGCTTATTGAAGCTGCCAAATTCAAACAATAAAACCCTAACTATTCAAGTAGAAAAAAGTTAACTTAAAATCTAACTCATAAAAACAGACTTGGAATAATTGAAAACAATTTTCAACGAATCTATTGGTGTCGACCCCCCGAATTCTTTGCATGATTAATTGATGAAACCTGAGATTAGATGTATTTTCCGGGGGTCTTTAACTCAATTAGGTTGTTTTTAGTATTAGCTTGCTTGCAAGTGTGTTTACACTGTACATGTATTGAGTCACAGGGAAGTGATCTTTGTAATACACGCAAGCGAATCTATAATCACTACTGTGGTGGATAATGACTACTGTGGTGGTACTATTTGCGTACTGTGGTGGTAGTTTCTGCGTACTGTGGTGGATAATCACTACTTGTGGTGGGTTATAATGCTTTATGTGGTGAATACGAAATCATAGCAAAACTCTATAGATCAAGCAAGAAAAAACCACAAAATCCACCACAGTACGACAAAACTGCCACCACCGCAAGCATAGTAACCCACCACAAGAAGTGATTATCCACCACAGTGCGCCAAAACTGCCACCACCGCAAGCATAGTAACCAACCACAAGTAGTGATTATCCAACACAGTACGCAGAAACTACCACCACAGTACGCACATAGTACCACCACAGTAGTGATTATCCACCACAGTAGCGATTATAGATTCGCTAGCGTGTAATAGGAGCGTTTAAAAACAATGTTTAGTGGAACGGGCGGCGTTTATTTCTGAGCGGCGTTTCAACTTGCCCGCTTATTTGATTAACGGATACAGTGACCAACCAGAACTGTTTGCAACACGAAAATGTCGGTCAAAATAGTTCTACACGTTCTTTATTCAGACTGAGATTTGGGTCAAATGTTTCTGCTATCTGAAAAACTGCTTTAGATAAATCTAAACAAAGTCTAATAACGTGAAGCTCTTGCTCGAAAATGCAATTTTCCCATGTCTGGAGAAGGGAAAGGGGCTGAAAACTGGGTAAAAAAACAACAAAATAACACGAAAAGGCAGGGTGAAAACGAAGCAAAGTGCAATTACAAAAACCCGTGCAACTGGTAAAGAAACAAACAGATCCGTTTGTGTAAAAAAGGTTGAAATGGACAAACGTTTGACACAAACAAACAAACAAACAAACAAACAAACAAATAAATAAACAAGTAAACAAACAAACAAGCATTCGAAAACTCATACCCAAACCTAAACCATTCTATCCGGTTACTTTAAATCCATCCGGTTATTCATTAATCCATTCGGTTTTATATCTGTCTTACCGGTTTCTTATATTTCTTTCCGGTTCATTATTTGGCCACTCCGTTCGACTTGAAATCAACGTGGAGGGCTTTCAGCTCTGCTAGACTCGCGAAAAGATTATCCGCAAACCGGGAGGCATTCGTCTTAGGAGAGGAGACCTTGGACGATACATGGAAGTAAATGATTCGATCGTCCGGAACCATGTAGGACACGCCGTAACCATCATCCGCAACCGGACCGAATCCACCGCCCGGACTAATCTAAAAAGCAATTGAAGAACACAGGTTTTAGTATTTTGGGCTGGATTCACTCTGCGCAACCTTTTGAAAGCGTTTTCACGCGGCTGCGACAAAATTTCATACGAATCCCTTAGCACGGTCAGACTGCCTTGTCACTCGTATGTTTAGCCACCCTGGGAGACACGCCGAATACAGTGTCGCGCGCGGCAAGTCTCCTAGTTGAGCCATAGCTTTAAGGCCTGGCTAGACTAGGAGACCTGTCAATGACCCCTCGATGTCTCCCAGTTTAGCGACGTCGGAAAGTTTTCGGCGCGCGACAAAATTTGTAGCGAGAGACACACAAATGTTTCTGGGAGACAACAGAAACATTTCTTGTCTCTGCGACTTGCAGGACATGTTGCTCTCTTGTCACTCGCATGTTTAGTCACCCTGGGAGACACGCCGAATACAGAGTCACGCGGCAAGTCTCCTAGTTGAGCCATATCTTTAAGGCCTGGCTAAATTAGGAGACATGTCAATGTCCCACCGATGTCTCCCAGTTTAGCCACGTCGGAAACTTTGTGGCGCGCGACAAAATTTGTAGAGACAGACATACAAACGTTTCTGGGAGACAACAGAAACATTTCTTGTCTCTGCGACTTGCAGGACATGTTACACTTGTTACTCGCATGTTTAGCCACCCTGAGAGACACGCAAAATGCAGTCTCGCACGTGACATGCCTCCTAGTTTAGCCATAATTTTAGCCCAAAACGATAAATTCCTAGTTGACACTCTAACGACGAGTTTTTTTTTGAAAAGCGATAAAAAACGAGATTTTACATTAAAAACGATTGCGCTACTGACCGTTTCTCTGACTTCCGGGATACCAATGTCAAAGCCACGATTCATTTGTTGTTGTGGTTGCTGACTGGTTGACAATGTCCATGGCAACGTCAATGCATCATGCAAGAAAGGACTTTCCTAAAAACGATCAAGGCCTAATTACGGTGACAAGTAAATTACAAATAGAAATATTGATAAATAAACAAACAAACAAACAAACAAACAAACAAACAAGGATTGTTTACTTGCATATCTCTGACAAATAAACAAATAAATAAGTAATAGAAATACAGATAAACAAACAAACAAACAAACAAGGATTGTTTACTTGCATATCCCTGACAAAATAAACAAATAAATAAGTAATAGAAATACAGATAAGCAAACAAACAAACAAACAAGGATTGTTTACTTACATATCCCTGACAAATAAAGAAATAAACAAGCAACAGAAATATAGATAAACAAACAAACAAGCAAACAAACAAACAAAGATTGTTTACTTATATATTCCTGGCAAATAAACAAGTAAGTTAGAAATAGAAATATTGATAAATAAACAAACAAACAAACAAACAAACAAGGATTGTTTACTTACATATCCCTGGCCTCTGCTGATGACAAACAAAGAGAAGAGATGCCTGTCTATACCATTTCCACTCATGCAATCCCGGTAATTTTGCTGTTAACAAAAATTGGAATTCGTTCTACAATATTTCATTTGATTAAATTAAAAACTACGCATGCTCTACACATGGGTAGTAAAATATACGCAACTTATAGACGTGCATTGCTTTTAAAACTTATGGTACAAATAACTCCACAGGGGTAATAGAATTCATCGGTAGACATGGGTGGGTTTCGAAATCTGGGGGGCATACCTAGTCTCCTGAACAATGAGTTATCACCCGGGTTTTACGAAACTCTGAAGAAATTCTGAATAAAAAATAAATATACCATTTCGGTAGAAATATTCAAAATCGCAAGATTTCAATCTTTCGACACAAAAATTGTATAAAGCACCCACAAATTAGTCTAGGCTTACTATCCCAGCGCGTGTATCATCGATTCTACGAGCGCCCAAAGCTTACGATTTTATAAGGGCTTTGACTGCCTGGGGTAAAAAGTTTCACTAAGTTCATTTTTTGCGGTCAAAGCCTTTATGAAATCGGGAACTTTGAATGCTCATAAAATTTAGAACACAATCGCTAGGACAGTGAAACTTTGTATCTAGACTAAGTTTTGGCTGCTTTATAAGATTTTCATATCGAAAACTCGATATCATGTGATTTCGAAAAATTTTAATGCTGTCTGACGTCATGCCGAAATGATCTATAGAAACAAAAGGTAACTGTGCACAAATTACTTGATGAACTTTAGCAGCTTTCTGCATCAACAAGACTCTGTCTTTCACCGACTTTGTCGGATCATTAAGAGACCTAAAATATAATATAAAACAGCATTTATGCTTGTGATAGTGATAAAAGAAAGATTAAGATAAAGATAAAGATGAAGAAAGATTAAGATTAAGATTAAGATTAAGATTAAGATTAAGATTAAAATTAAGATTTAGATAAGGATGAAGATGAAAACAAAAATAAAGATAACAATAACAATAAAGAAAGATTAAGAGAAAGATTAAGATAAAGAGAAAGAGAAAGATAAAGATAATGATACAGTAAAATGAAGGTAAAGATAAAAACAAAGAAAGACAAACATAAAGATAAAGACAAAGATAAAGACAAAGATAAAGATAAAGATACAGTTAGATAAAGATAAAGATAAAAATAAAGAAAAAAAGATAAAGATAGAGATAAAGATGAAGACAAAGACAAAGAAAGATAAAGATAAAGATAAAGATAAATATAAAGATAAATATAAAGATAAAATAAAGAAAAATAAAGATAAAGATGTAGATAAAGATGAAGATAAAGACAAAGAAAGATAAAGATAAAGATAAAGATAAAGATAAATATAAAGATAAAAATAAAGATAAAGATGGAGATGAAGATGAAGATACAGATAAACGTAAAGATAAAGATACAGCTAGATGAAGATAAGTTTAGCTTCCTATGAGTGTGATTTTACTGTATGAAGGGAATGGGAATATTTACAGAATAAAGTCTTTGACTTCTTGTGAGAATGATCTAACGGTTTCAGTGCGACCATGTAAAAACAGTCTTGTCATACAAGACTCATAAGTCAATGCAAACTGTTTTCCAGAATCTTTATAGTAGGCCATTTGCAGAGCAATTTGTATAAAGGCATCTGGGCTCATCTGAAAGACATAACCAAGTAAATTCAACACTAGAAGAAACCATGACAGTTTATAAGAAACCATGACGGTTTACAAGAAACGGTGACGGTTTACAAGAAACCATGACGGTTTACAAGAAACCATGACGGTTTACAGGAAGCCATAACAGTTTACAAGAAATCATGACAGTTTACAAGAAACCATGACGGTTTACAGGAAACCATGACGGTATACAAGAAACCATGACGGTTTACAAGAAACAACGACGGTTTACAAGAAACCATGATGGTTTACAAGAAACCATGATGGTTTACAGGAAACCATGACGGTATACAAGAAACCATGACGGTTTACAAGAAACAACGACGGTTTACAAGAAACCATGACGGTTTACAAGAAACCATGACGGCTTATAAGAAACCATGATAGCCTACAGGAACCCATGACGGTTTACAAGAAACCATGACGGTTTCCAAGAAACCATGACAGCTTACAAGAAACAATGACGCTTTACAAGAAACCATGACGTTTTACAAGAAACAATGATTGTTTATAAGAAACCATGACGGTTTACAAGAAACCATGACGGTTTACAAGAAACCATGACGGTTTAAAGGAAACCATGACAGTTTACAAAAAACCATGACAGCTTACAAGAAAAAATGACGGTTTACAAGAAACAATGACGGTTTACAAGAAACCATGATAGTTTACAAGAAACCATGATGGTTTACAAGAAACAACGACGGTTTACAAGAAACCATAATTGTTTATAAGAAATGGCTTTACAAAAACCCATATTATTAAAGCTTTGCCGAAGCAAATAGTAAAGAGTATTCTGTTTTGATTTTTGTTGCCTCCACCATCATGGTTTAGCCTCACCTTACATGTCTTGATGAAACCTTTACCAAACGCAGTATGGCATCTGACATCAATAGCCAAATCATCATTGTTCTAGAATCAGCAGATAAAAATAAGAAAATAAACACAAACATAAGCAAACAAGAATAAATTAGACACAATATAGATAGTAATGACGATTATGATAATAACTATAATAACAAAGATAAATAACAGTAAAGATGCTAATAACAATTAACCAAAAACGACAAAAATAAGGATAATAATAACAATAGCAACATTACAATAAAAATAACAATTATAAACAATAAAATCAAAAATTAAAATTGAAATTAGAATCAAAATTAAATTAAAACTAAAATTAAAATTAAAATTAAAATTAAAAATGAAAATACCAATTACAAAAACAAAAACAATAACAATATCACTAACAATAAAAGTAACAATAACAGCAACAATAACAATAACAATAACAATAATATTAGCAATAACAATAACAATAACAATAACAATATCGATAACAATAACAATAAAAGCAACAATAATAGACACAGCAACAACAACAAAAACAATAACAATAAAAATAACACGATAACAATAACAATAACAATAACAATAACAATAACAATAATAATAACAAAAAGGTATACCTTCAGTGCGAAAGTCCTGGCATCTTTGATTAGCTTGGCAAGGGGTGGGGTGATATCCCAGTAAAGTCTTTGAGGGGTGATTCCCGCTTTGGTTCTCTTGAAGGTTGTCTCTGTGTATCCACCAAACGGTTTGCATCTTCCATGATCATTGTAAACACGGTAAAGAAATCTAAAAAGAAATTACATCTATATATATAAAACAGAACTTATAACTCAAGAACCACTCAATGGACTGAAAAACAAAAGGTATCTTTATAATCGGCATTTTCCGGAGAGTGTCCTCGGCGAAAAAATTTTCAAAAACGTTATCAATTAAAAGAATTAAATAATAGGTAAATAGGTAGTAGAATGGAAATAAAAGCGACGGGATTCCGATTTCTTGAAGCCATGTTGACGTCAAATTAATCAACATGATGCTTATTAGTTGTACGACTCGGCTAAGCAATAGTCGATTGATACAAGAAACGATTAATACGTCCAATTAAACATGTGAATGAATTGTATCTCAGAAAAGTCTCTACTTTATTAAAGGAAAGTTGAAAAAATTCAACCAGGCATCGACGGGTACCAGGGCTAGTAAATAATATAATAAAACATAACACATACAACTCTAGATGAGTATGCCTATTTTGAATATAGTGCTCAATATATGCAAGTACAGAGCAATAATGATGTAGAATTTATAATCAATGGAATAGACAAGTTCTCTGTGACTCTGAGTTTCATGCTTGCGCATTCGTCAGACAGACTATACTAAGGCTATGCGATAGATGTTTTCCAAACAAACAAGTTGTTAAACATGTTTAAAAATGTTGGCCAACATTTACATCTATTTGAGAAAAATTGCTGTGTTGGTACGGTTTGCTATGTCTCGCCAACGTGTTGGCACAAATTTTCGATTTCGGTCGTTATTTCAGAGACCTTGAAATGAGAAAAAGATTTAAGCTGGCGGTTTGATATCCCAGTGGGACCATGAGTGAGACCACGACTTTTTTTTCTTTGTCATCAACCAAACAAGCGAGCAATAAACAAACAGCTGCTTCCTTTTCAGCCATGTTTGAAAAAGATCATTTGTAGATGACGTCAGCAACCCAAAACATCTCAGATGTTGAGATGGTATGGCGAACCGTACCAACATGACTGCCTATTTTCAGCCAACATGTTGGCCAACAATGTTGGCACGGCTTGCGCCTGCCTTTAATTCTCAGGCAGTTTTCAGTCTCAAGTTCCCCCCGGGGGGTAGCTTCAATAGATCAGTGACGGGGGTGTGCCATTTGCGTAATAAAAAGTTGACCCCAAAATTTATGAAAATTCTAAAAAGTATACCCCCAAAGTTCACAAAGAAATATCAATAAAGTACATAGAAATACTCAAAAGTCTGTTTCTAGGGTTATACAGCTGAAATTTATTTGGCAGTTATTGTGAATTTACCAAAATTGATCATCTTAGCAAAAATGATACCCCAAGTTTGTAATTTTAGCAAATTTGATACCCCAAAATTTATTTTCCACCCCTAAAAAGGTACCTCAAAAATGGCACATCCCGTACCCATACATATGGGAGTTACCCCCGGGCAAGTTCCTTCTAAAGGTGCTTCCAATAAAAGTGCGAACAACTGCCCAAGATGAGGAACAAAAATAGGGAACGTTACTCAAACAGCAACCATCCTGGTGGCAATCAGGTTTTTTGCCACGGTCACAGGAACCAAGTTTAAATAAAAGCATAAGTTACCACAAATAAGGCTTCATCAATAGTGTTGAGTGAGTCTCCATTACTGCCTTCTGTGAAATATTCCTTCCTTACTTTAGCCCAGTGAGTTCGTTCGCTTGATGTTAGAGCGGCAATTTCTTTTTCAGCCTCATTAGCAGCTGTAAACAAACAACAAATTGGTAAATAAATAAGGAAATAGATACTATGAGTAAATATACAAAACAACAAATAGATACTGTAGAAATGTATACAAACGACAAATAGATGCTATAAACAAATAAACAAAAAATAAATAGCTAATGTAAATAAATAAATAAATAAATAAATAAATAAAATAGATACTATGAATTAATTCAAAACAAACAACAAATAGACAATATAAACAAATAAACAAACAACAAATAGATAATATAAATAAATAAATAAACAAGCAACAAAAAGATACTGTAAATAAATAAACAAACAAAAAATAAATACTATGAATAAATACAAAACAACAAGTAGGTGATGTAAAAATATATACAAAAAACAAATAGATGCTATAAATAAATAAACAAACAACAAATAGATAATATAAATAAATAAACAAGCAACAAACTGATACTGTAAATAAATAAACAAACACAAATAAATACAATGAATAAAAACAAAACAACAAGTAGGTGATGTAAAAATGTATACAAAAAACAAATAGATGTTATAAATAAATAAACAAACAAGAAATAGATAATATAAATAAATAAACAAACAACAACACCAACAATAGAATTTGTTTATGGGCCCACTTTTACAAAATTCCAATCCCCTGCCCTTCTCAAAGAGAGCTTGAAAAATTTAAGTTCCAGTGGTATTAATGCTTGCACATTTTTTTGATTTGAAATAAGATTTTAGAAATCTGACTTGAAGGATACTAGTGTTACATGCCCAGCCTGTTCCTGCATTAATACACAAATACACACAATAGAAGGTTCAACAGACAATTATTTCAATACCCCCGGCTTTCAAGCAAAAATCATACCTATCATCTGCTCAGAGTCCTTTTTAATCCATTCAAATTGACTCTCCAAGTCCAGGATACCAAGGGGGACACCATGAGCATCAACCGTGTGCATTTTGTAGTAATGTCCTTTTGAGAAGACGACGATATGCTGTGAATATAATTAAACTATAAAAACAATTGAGAACAATAGAACAATAAACAAAAGCAGAGCTCAGAAACAATGACAAGGAAACTGGAATGAAATATTTCATCAATCTGTGCGTATAGATAAGGTCGAGGTTATAGTAATAAGTACATCAATAAAGCAATCAAGGAAACTGGAATGAAATGTTTTAACCAACTGTATAAAGGTAGAAGTAATGGTAATAGGTATCTCAATATTTTAGGTATCTAAATATTGTCAAAAAAAGGCAACAGTACTATAAACGAAGCAAGAACTGGCAGAATATTGAATATTTGCATTGAAGGGTGTGAAAAAGAGAATGAACTCAGAGACAGAGATGAAGAAAAGATGAAGAATAAGAAATCAGAGACAGAGATGAAGAAAAGGAACAAAAAAATAAAGTTAGGAGAGAAGAATGAGAAGAAGAAGAAGAAAAAGGAGAATAACAGGAAGAAGAACAAAGAGAAGAGGAAGAACAAAAGAAAAGGCTACAGTACTTGAAAATACAGCAAAAACTGGTAGAATATTGAATATTTGTCTGGAAGGAAAATGAAGAAAAAGATGACAAGGAGAAGAGGAAGAAAAAATAAGATGGAAAAGAAGAAGAAGCAGGAGAAGAAAAAGAAGAGATGTAAAAGGACAACGGATGGAGACAAAAGAGAAGAGGATGAAGAAGAAGAAGAAGAAACAGAAGAAGAAGAAGCAGAAGATGAAGACGAAGAAGAAGAAGAAGAGGAATAAGAAGAAGCAGAAGAAGAAGAAGAAGAAGAAGAAGAAGCAGAAGATGAAGAAGAAGAAGAGGAATAAGAAGAAGCAGAAGAAGATGAAGAAGAAGAAGAGGAATAAGACAAAGCAGAAGAAGAAGAAGAAGAAGAAGAAGAAGCAGGAGAAGAAGAAGAAGAGTAAGAAGAAGAAGCAGAAGAAGAAACAAATAACAAACGGAGAAAAAACAAACAAGCACACAAAAAGAAATAACGAATATGAAGAAAAAACAAAAACCTCTGAGCCATCAACATGTTTGCATTCATCAATTTCTTCACCAGGTATCCTAAAAATCCAGTCAACGAAGAATGAAATCTATTTGAATCTATATAGCTCAGTATTCCAGTAGTTAATATTACAATACAATAATGACTATACTAATAAAATTTTTGATATAATCACACCCATAGCCGAGCCTATATAATATAGGTTATATGTTACACGTAATACGGCAGTACTTTTGCTGCGGTAAGCTTAAAATAGGTGAATTGGTGAAAAACAATTGCTGATGCCAATGCTGATACAAATTATGATGCTTATACCCCTATGAATGCCAATAGAAATGCCTCGAGCAATAGCAATACCTAACTGCGGATGCCAATAAAACTGCTAAAACTAATACTAATGCTGTTACCAATGCCAATTTTATACCTTTGATGCTAAAACCATTACTAATGCACCCAATCAGATGAGTTAAAATGCAATACTAATTGTCACTTTTCTTGTTGTGCAAAAAATTCTCTCATAATGCCACATACAAAGAGGTATTGTATTCCTTATTACAAGCGGTTTGTGTTCCTCAGATTCCAATGCTAATACCAAACTTAATGCCAGTATTACTACAACCACTGCAAATGCTACTACTAATAAAAATATAGATGCATATACCACTATGAATGCCAGCAGTAATACCTCGACTTATAGTGTTGACAATACCAATACAAATTCCTATTACTAATGCCAATTTTAATACCTTTGAATGAAGCGGTACTACCATTGATACATTAAATCAGATTATTTCGAATTCAATACCAGTTGTTGCTCTCCTTGTTGTGCCAAAAATCCTTTCATACTGCCACATACAAATAGGTATTGTGTCTCTTATTACAAGCAGTTTAGGTTCCTCAGATTCATATACAGATACCAAACTCAATGCTAATATTAATACTAATGCTATTAATACAAATACTGATGCTTATACCTCTGTGAATGCCAATAGAAATACCTCGAGTAATACTAATACTTATACCACAGTTAATGCAGATACACAAAGCACTACCAATACCTCTTCAAATACTATTACCAATGCCAATTTTAATATCTTTGATGTGGTACTACTATGAATGAAAGAAACCAGACTACTCAAAATGTCAGTTTTGGCTTACCTTGTTGTGCCGAAAATTCTTTCATACTGCCACATGCACAGAGGTATTGTGTCTCTTATCACAAGCGGTTCCAGCTCTTCAGATTCAACCTGCTTCTTAAATTCCAAGAGAAAGAAAACAACACCTGCAGCACGTGATGTTTGCACTTTGGTTGGCACCCAGCCACTCTGATCCAAACAATAGTAGTTGCTGTTGATCGTTATTGGTGAACGACCCATCAAATAGACGTATTTCTCCCTGCAATGGTTGATGCAATACAAGATATTGAAGAAAGATACAGACCATTACTATGCAACACTGGTCACAATATAAAATGCAATGCAACACAAAACCATGCAATACAAAACAATACAATATTAAACAATATAATACACTAAAATACAAAAAAAATACAGTGCAATAAAATAGGTGAAGGTGAAGGTGAAATGGTGTTTTAGCACCAGTCGCTAGGATCTCAGTAGTACGCATGAATCATAGGTATTCTACGGAACCGGAATTTTTTATGGCTTTTTCAAATGAATATTGAATATTATTTCTTACTGTATCTGGCCAGCTGATTGGCATTCAAAACACAATACCAACCCAACTTTACATTTCTGACTAGTTTAAAGGTGGGACTAACAGCAATGAACGTAAATGCAAACGTACCACCAGTCCGTGTGATAGTTTGGTGCCCACCAAGACTTCAATTGCAAAATACGCTGAATCTTTGGACCAGTTGTGATCAAAAACTCCTAAAACCACAAAGAAATGAAAAAGCAATGCTCTAGGCTCTTGGCAGACGACAAAAAATTGTTAGTCAAACAATTTTTTTGCCAAGCAATGTTTCGAAATACCGGCCTATTTCTTAACCTTAATCCTACCGGGCTTTTTTTTATCTAAAATAGCAGGGGGGGTGTTTTCCACCCCCCTCCAGAATTTGCTTTCCTGTGGAGCTAGAGCAATGAAACCTGGCACAGGCATGGGCCAATGTATCAGGAATAACGTTGGTAAATTGGGCATCTCCCACTTCTATTATGACATCACAATCAAAACGTGCTATCGACATTGGTCAAAAAACAACCTTCCTTGAAATCAATAAAAGCCTCGAACTTTCTTGCAAAGAAACAGTCAATTCTAATCGAATTTATTGGTAAAAATAGGCATTTATATGTGGTTTTGGCATGACCGCTCTCCATATAAGGCAATGTCACGTAACATATTGTCATTATTATGGGGACTGTTTTGTATCACATTGTTGCTTCTACATATAGCTTTAAAGTCAGCCTGGTTTGGAAGCTTAAATCCACCACACAACAGAACAGTTACAAGAAAAGCTTGAGGTAGGATTAGGGTTAAAGCTCAACCGAGTCTGTTACAGGTGATAAGAAGAAATGCGTTGATTTTCTAGTTGTTTTACGCAATGTGAAAATCACAAAGGGTGTTTCCCCGATATTCTGCCAAAGGAAAGGGCATGGTCACCAAAACTTTTTCCCCGGGCTCCATCTCCAGACTCTCGTGAGCCTATTCCTGACCCCCACCCCAAACCTTTTAGTGCTGGCTTCATGCCTGCCTTGAAGAGGCACAACAAAACAAGCTTGCCAAAAAATTAGGTGCAGCCATATCGTTTCTATTCAAGGAAATACGGTAAATGAAATCAGGGATGGAAAAGGAACTTAATAAAGACGAAACAACAAACAAGAAAAATAAAACCTACTTTTGCATCTTTGTCCATTTTTTGATACTCTTCATCGCTCAAAAGTGGCTTCACTGATTTCAAGAACTTTTCCACTGTGTTCTTCAAAGGTGGGACAGACATTCTCGGTAAACTATTTTGATAGCTGTACAGTCTAGCGTGCTTGCCGCTGACAAACCGCACTAGCAAAGCCCAGACTATTGTAGATATGCTTTGAGATCTTGGAGGTTGATCTACAATTAAAAATCATATGGGGCAGACTTTAAAATTGCGATAGACAGCGGAAGCCTTTGATATTTAGTTCGGCAACGTTTCGGGAAAGGTCCGTCTCCCATCATTGGGCAATGAGAAATGTGGTTTCTTTCCTATTCATTGCAAAGGTCGGATCGAAATATTATATTAGCTTTTGTATTGTTGATTTTATGAGCATTCAAAGTTCAGTATTTCATAAGGGCTTTGACCTGCCAGGGTGAAAAGTTTCACCCCCAGCCCCAGCCCCGGTCACTTTCACGTAAAAAGGTGGTGTGGCCGAGTAGTCAAGGTGTTTGGCTCACGATCGTGAGGTCGTGGGTTCGAATCTCGTCGGGACCACTTTCCACAAGCCTACAGTCAACTCAGCTGTCCATCCTTCTGAGGTCGGTAAATGGGTACCCAGGGTATTCGTTCTAGAATATCAGTCTGGGGGCACAAACTCACCTGCTGCAGGTACACATCAGCTGCATAGCTGCCAGAACCCCCAACCTGCTTTAACAAATAAATTACTTGCTTGCTCGCTTACGGTCAAAGCCCTTATGGAATTGGGAACTGTTAAGGCTCATAAAATCAATAGAAAAATCGCTAGGACATAGTGAAACTTTGCACCTACACAACGTTTTAGATGCTTAACAAAACTTTAGCATCAAAACTCAATATCTTGAAGTTTGGGAAAATTTCAATATCGGCGGCATTTGGTCAAAAAGGTCTATTGACCAAGGTGAAAAGTCTTTGAGTCATACATACAGAATATCAAAATTGCTAGCAAGAGTGGAATTTTTTTTGGACCTACTTAGACGCTTTTTACATCTCACATTCCTCATCATTGTCAGTTGTTAAGTCATTCTACTATTAACCGTACTTACATAGCCATCCTGTCCATGATAGTAGAATCCTTAGCATGTACTGTCTTGTGTACAGCAACACGATGAAATACACAACAGAGAGGATAAATGCAATCACAAACAATCTCAGGAAATAAGGGTAGCTGTCATCCAGGTATATGTATACCCCAAATGCCCACATGTAGGAACTAATTAGATTCAGCTTTGGGTGGTCTATATACATGATACATGAAATGACAATCAATGCAATTAGGAGGTTGCTCCATGTTGTTGGCCATAAACCATTGGCAATCTGTTTCCTAGGGAAAAAATGAGAAAATTATTAACCCTTATCCCATTGACCCATGGTCGAATTGACAAAAGTGATCTTGTGAATCATTGTTGGACGGAAAAACACCAGATGGATTGGGATAACATTTCAGTGATTGATGAGGATAAGAACTGGAAAAACAGACTTGTGAAAGAAAGCATTCACTCAATTCTATCAACTCCCTGTATCAATCAAGTATCTTACTCAATCCCAGAAATCTGGTTGAATAACATCAAAAGTTGCACTGATCACAATTTTGGCACCACAAATCTTAGAAATTGAGCGCCAAAACATTACCATGCCTCCTCACAGGTCGGGTTAATTTCACACCTTTCGATCTGACCTTTGCAAGAAATAGGAAAGACACCACATTTCTCATTGCCCGATGATGGGAGACGGATCTCTCCCGAAACGTTGCCCAACTAAATATCAAAGGCTTGTCATGATAAGTGGTGACTATCATGTCTAATACGGCTATTGGGCCTTTTTTGATCTAACCTATTTAATCAGGATCATTCTTAGGTGAAGATGAAGTGTTTTAGCGCCAGTTGCTGGGATCTCAGTAGTAGGTTAACTAATCGATACCTCGGAAGGTGTGTTTGAGCAGTTGAATCAATTGATATCAAGATGTATTTTCCAACCCCCCCCCCATTATTCCAACCTCCGTGTTTATTAAATGTTTTCCAACCCTCTGATTATCCACACTGCAGAGTTGGGTACTTGCACAATAGATCATTTCAGTATGACTTCAGACAGCATTAAAATTTTTCAAAATCACATGATGTCGAGTTTTTATATGAAAATCTTATAAAGCAGTCAAAAATTAGTCTAGGTGCAAAGTTTCACTGTCCTAGCGCTTGTGTTCTTAATTTTATGAGCATTCAAAGTTCCCGATTTCATAAAGGCTTTGACTGCAAAAATGAACTTGGTGAAACTTTTTACCCCACACGGTCAAAGCCCTTATTAAACTGTGAACTTTGGACGCTCGTTGAATTGATTATACATGCTTTGAGATAGTAAAACTTAGCACCTAGACTAATTTTTGGGTGCTTTATATGATTTTTGCATTGAAAAATTGATATCTTGCGATCTCCAAAATTTTTCTCTACCGAAATGAACTACACGTTTTTTTTATAAGAAACCGGTTTATAAGAAACCTAGAACTAGACACCCCAAAAGTTAAGAAACTTTTAGAACTAGGAGGAAGGAGTTAAGAAACTTAAGAAATTTTCGTGTCAGTTTTCCAACATACTGATTTCACATTTGTGGACGTAGTAATCAATTCTCAAGCATTTCTGTGCGATTTCTCGCACCAGCATGGCTAATTCTTTGTAATACAATAATATTAATATTAATATTAATGCTTGCTATATTCACGTTTTTTTTCTCGTTTTTACTGTAATTTATTTCCATTAAATTAATAAACTGTCAAGAAAGTTTTAGAACTAAAATTGGTCCAAAAATTAAGAAACTTTTAGAACTAGGCCCCGAGCCAGGTTTCTTATAAAAAAAACAATGTGTATAGGATACAACAATAGAAAGAGGCTCTTGCACACCCGAGATCTCGTTGAAAAAGCCTACTCTGCAATAAGCGGCCATTTTAGTCTAGGTATCTTTTTCGGGTTTTTCATGATAACTTTGTATCCATTTGGGTGTCTTTTTTACGATCTTTAGGTATCCATTCAGGTGTACCTTTCAACCAACCCGAGGCACACCTGCACCTTATTTTTCTGGAAGTATCCCCTGGCAGGGGCGGAGCAGCAAAAAATTTTTAGGGGGGCACAGAGTTAAAATTTGCCGACAGAAGGGCGTGGTTTTTGCAACCACGCCCATTTTTCATTATGCTTTTTCCAATAATCAATATAAATTCCATTTTAAAAAACAAGACTCTAACTCTTTTCTTTTTCAAGAATCTAACTTTCTTCTTTTTTGCTTGCATGTTGTGGTTGATTTATTCATTTCATCGATCTTTTCCCAAAGATTTTACATGTCTTGAACAAGCCAACTCATGCAGAACTTAACCTTATATAGTACTGTATGTACTGTATGTACTGTATAAGCTTCGAAGATAGATACTGAAATCGACGCAGATATTCAATATTATTTCTCGTTTAAGTACTCTAATCATGCTTCAATTTAATGGAATTTCTATTATCGGAACCGAGCTTCCACGCATTTTATTGAAAAATGCCGAACAAGAGAAATCCCAAATCTCCAGACCCATATCATCATTTGCCGAAAAAACCTTCTTTGTGCCGACGTTTGCAACATTGGGGGGGTACAGCGCCCCCCTGTACCCCCCCTTTGGCGACGCCCCTGTCCCCTGGGGAATTAAGGCATGTCTGATTACTATACTGAACATCTTATCTCATTAAAATCTTTGGTTGAAATTCACATTTGAAATTTCTTAGAAATTTCCTTGACTTTTCTAAGCAAAGAGGGGATTCAATTGATTATATCCGTTCTGGTAAAAATTTTTTGATAATGTCGCATTCCACCACTTCCGTGGCATAGTCAATTAATGTCATGGGTGGCAAATGACAATAAAACCGGTGAAAAAACTTAGCAACTTCTTACCGGGTTCGGAACGCACAGATTTTCAAATCGGAAAAGACACTTTTGGCGACTTTTTCTTCCTGTTCTATAATACTAGTGCCTTCATCATGAAATTTTACATGCGGCTCTGCTATAGCAGCTCTCGCCTCCGCCATAACTGCGCTTTCACGTTCAGTTCAAACTTCAAACCAGACAGAAGAGGCCGAAGAGAAGTAGCCTGTTGACCGTCCACACACTCACAGCAAGAACTCAGCAGACGATTCGTGTCTTGTCGCAGAAAAAAGGCCAATTCCTCAGCTTTCCTACAAAATAAATATCACAAAATAAACTTTTTGCTTTAAAGATTAGTTTGATTTACTTTATGAATTCTTGATATGTCATTTTGACAAAATAAAACAGTTTGAAAAAACCACAAGCAAACCCTACCTCACCACGTACCGGTAGATCTCGGAAGTGCTCATGAGACTTTGAAAATTTCTCCGAAACTAAATGTAAAACATAAGGTGGTGCCGTGGATCGATCCCACGACCTCGTGATTGACGTGACAGGTACTAATCCACTGAGCTACCGAAGCGCTGCCGAAACACCGTGATTTTATTGATGTGATGAACGGAATATATAGATATTGATATTGCATATAGCTGTTGCCAAACAGACAACCCTATTTCCACCCTGAACCCTATGTTGGCCGGGCCCTAAACCCTGGTTGGGAACAAAGAAGACGGGGGTATGCGTGTGTGAAGCGCCTTCGGCGCTTCATTATATTCCTCCTCCGCTTCAATATCCCTGCTATACTGTATATTACGGGATGAGCACTTCCGAGATCTACCGATAACTACCTCACCATGCGGCGGCCATGTTGTTGGACTTTGAACTGTTATTGACACGTGACGATTTCATTGATTTGGGTTTGGCGCGAAAATTATTTTAAAAACCTCGTTTCCATTTTCGAGGGGTATATGAGTATATGAGTGCATGAGGGGATGAATGCATGAGGGTAATGGGGTGAGAGGGTGGTGTTGCAGCGAGATGAAACTATCAAGGTTTCAAGAATTCCGATGTAATTGTTCCATCCGAAAATGAAAATTGTATAGAATTTGTATTTTCCAAGGCGTCAAAAGCTGAAAGCATGACAATTACCCAGATCAATATTGCTAAATTTGATACCTCTGCCTTGACCAAAATCGTAAAAACTAGCTTGACAAGCTAGTTTTTACGTCAGATGGCCGAATACGTACCATCTAGTGGGACTGAGAGTCACCTGTTACCCCCCCCCCCCCATCCCTCTTCATCTAGCGCGAAATCTTCCAGCTTTCATCCAAAATGTGGCTGAGACATTATGCTGGAACTGCCATTATAACTGTCATCTTTCCTTATGTATCTTCCACCAATGACCAGGGCCGGGGGAAGGAATATTTGATTCTCTAGCACGCACATCCTCAGGTACCTCTACTAAGAAAAACGAATAAAACACCGAATGTTTTCCAAATTGCGAAAAATAGCGGAATCATTTTCGGGCATACTTAAAAGATTTTTTCGTCTGACACTCCTCAGAGTATGAACGTCAGAAACAGACCGAAACAATAGACTAAGACGGAATTTATACCCAGATGCGGCTCGAAATGCACCAATCAGAAAGAACGAAAAGCTGAATTGGCATTGTGTTATAAACACCAATCAGCTGGTCGGATACAGCGGGAAGACCAAAGAATTATTTGAAGAGTCCAAGTGAGAAAACGAACTCTTTCTGCCTACACAGAACCGGCCTTTTGGTTTTGATGTAGACAGATTCCTACATGCTTGATTCCTATTTGCTTGGCAGGGCGAAATATTAGCAAACTAAAAAAACATAGTTGTCTTGTGTGTCTTGCGCCGCGGTGTTTCTGCCTTACTGTATAGATTCCAAAACCCGTAAGTGAAACAAAGATCTTGCTTTGCCAATGATTCTGAAACAAGCCTCGCTGTAATTTTCTGCACAAATCGGGTTATCAAGTAGATGTTGTCCTATGGCAGAATCATGTTTAAGACTAGGTTGTTGTTTAGACCCACGGGGTGGTTGCTCTCTTTGTCGAAAATTGTGCAGACGAATATTAGTAGGGACATGCTGCTTTATCCTATCACCTAATCTCTGGGAAGTACGACCTACGTACCTGGCATCACACCGGCACGAAAATTCATAAATTCAGAAAGAGTTCGTTTTCTCACTCGGACTCTTCAAATAATTCTATTGGTCTTCCCGCTGTATCCGACCAGCTGATTGGTGTTTAAAACACAATGCCAATTCAGCTTTTCGTTCTTTCTGATTGGTGCATTTCGAGCCGCATCTGGGTATAAATTCCCCCTTAGTCTATTGTTTCGGTCTGTTTCTGACGTTCATACTCTGAGGAGTGTCAGACGAAAAAAGTATGCCCGAAAATGATTCCGCCGTTTTTCGAATGTTTTCTATTGACTGTGGTTTATCGCAATTTAACACAGCGTGTTGATCATGGAAGAATCATAAGGATAACTTTCACGAAACTTATCATGAGGATGATGATGATGATTATGGGGTGATTCTTATTATTACTTCGATGATCGATGATGAGAATGGTGATAATGGTAATAATGATGAAAATGAAGATTGCCATATATCCTTTAATAAACGCCGCGGCCTTTATCAAAAAATTCAAGCTTTTGAATTCTGCGTTTAATAGATGGCGGCGCTTATCAGAGGGCGGCGTTTATAAAAAGCGCGAGAAGTGAGAAAAAGGATGAATTGACTTCATCTTCAAACAATGTTTTCTTTCCCAAAAACAAAAGATTGCGTGAAAAATAGGGGCGGACTGGCACGTGCTGGGTTGCGATTGCAACCCGAACCTTCTTGTAAGAAAGAGGGTCTTTAAACAAACTGTTTCTGTTGTTTTTGAGCGAATCTCTTCGATTTCTTGGAATTTCGAAGAGATTTGGATTGGTTTCGCTCAGTCTGAAAACAGTTGGGAAAAGCAGAAATTGTTTCATGATGCAGATAATTTGAAAGAAAATAAAATAAAAAAGATTATCAGCGTATGCGCACAAGAATATGGAAGCAAGAAAATATAGAAGTGTGAAAATATGTATAAAGGGAGACGATTTTGCTATCTAAATATTTAAAATAAGAAAAGAAGTAGTTACATGAACAGTAGCCCTTTGCCTCCAATTGCTGTTTTATAGAGGAGCTCGCTAGAACATCTAACAAGAAAAATTGCTATAGTAGAAACAGGCCCCTTTTACTGGAAATAGCAACTCTTGAGATTCGCTGCCAGTCCGCCTCTGGAAAAATGTAGAGTTCACTGAAGAAGTGTTCACGTTGTGGTAAAATAAAAAAGAATTTGCTGATAGAAAACAAGTAAAATTCGTATAAACTATTTGTTATTTCTTGTTTGGCCTTTTTGTGTTCGAAGAATTTCGAACACATTGGTGTGGGGTGGCGTGTCACTAACTAACTAACTAACTAACTAACTAACTAACTAACTCACTGACTAACCAACGCTTGAACAATGGAAAACGTGTAAAAATAGTATAAGCATCTCAACAATGCCATTAGGGCCATTGTCTCGGCCATTTATGCGCAATTTGCGGTTAGTTCTTCACAAGCCCCTTTGTCGATTTAAGGTCATGTGACAATTTTTCTCTTCGCACTAGCTTGATTGCATCTGACTCATGGCTGTTTACCATTTGAAACTGGCAAATTGCCACCTTGGATTGGTAAATGACATTTCACGCATTCTCAACATTAATCAAAGAGTCTTGGCAAAGAGCGGCAATTTCAAACCAGTTTTTAAAACAAATCTTCATTATTATCATCCTCACCATAAAAATCGTCATAATAATAATAATAATAATAATAATCACCATCATCATTATCATCATGATCATCATGATTACCATCACTATCATTGATAGTGTGGCTGCGGCAAGATCTAAAGGAACTCACCACCACCACAATCACCCCTACAACCATCACCACCACCACCCCTATCACAACCACCACAACCACCCTAAAACCATCACCACCACCACCCTTATCACTACCACCACAACCACCCTAAAACCATCACCACCACCACCCCTATCACCACCACCACAACCACCCCTAAAACCATCACCACCACCACCCTTATCACCACCACCACAATCACCCCTACAACCATCACCACCACCACCCCTATCACCACCACCACAACCACCCTGAAACCATCACCACCACCACCCTTATCACCACCACCAGCCCCTAAAACCACCACCACGATCACCTCTATCAAAACCACCACGCCCCTTATCACCACCACCAGAACCACCCCTACAACCATCACCTCGACCACCCCTATCACCACCACCACAACCCCCCTACAATCATCACCACGATCATCCCTATCACAACCATCACAAGCACCCCTACCTTCAGCACCACAACCACCTCTACCACCACCACTACATCCATACTACCATCACAATCACCCCTACCAACAAGCATCATAATCATCGTGGTCATCAACACCATCATCATAACCACCACCATTATCATGATAATCATTATCGTCATTGTTGTGCATACCGATTAACATCTTTCATCATTTGACCGCAATAGCTATATTCAACCAGAGTCGTTCTTCGAACACGGCCATAGGGCCCCTATGTTTTCTTATAAACGCCTAGACTTATTAATTCGTCGTAGTCTACGCTCCTCCACACTCCACCACCCCGCGCCAACCACTACTCCACCACTCCGAGGAAGCAGCTGTATGTTGTTATAGTTGTTAGAAGCTGTTTCCGAAAGAGTGGAAGGAAAATAATAAGTCTAATTACGCCTTTACAACAAATACATGACAAACGGGAGAGTGTTAGACGAGCCAAAGAACAATACTTCATTGGCTTGGCTAACTCTCTTGCACCTAACGGACTTAACAGAACTACAGACCGCTAACCCAGTTTTTTTAACTTATTTTTTAACAGCTAACTATATAAATAATGATTAATTACTCATATCCATAAAATACCCTCTGTCCAAACCAGTTCCATCTATTTTATTTACTTCCTTCAAATCTCATCTAATCCTGTGCTTTCCTGTCCGCCTCTTTTCATTTCACCTTACAACTTCATCCAC
This sequence comes from Chrysaora quinquecirrha, assembly GCA_014526335.1. Classification (NCBI taxonomy): domain Eukaryota; kingdom Metazoa; phylum Cnidaria; class Scyphozoa; order Semaeostomeae; family Pelagiidae; genus Chrysaora; species Chrysaora quinquecirrha. Next base: position 262,328 of record JACTAT010000215.1, read on the forward strand.
TATTACGTCACCTACACACCACCCACTGAGGTCCACCAATCACAATCAAACACAAAATTTGAATTTGTGTAAAATATTTTATTCGTTTACTACTCTGATGAAGCCCTGAATGCCGGGCGAAATATTAGTATAAAAAAATTCGTCTTTTTTTGCTTCGTATTCTCGTCGCTTTGCAGCGTTACTGCCTCACTTTTATTTTACTTTATTCGCCGCAAGAATCGAAAGATCCGACGGGACAGTCTGCAGTTCGTGGCCTTTTCTCTGTATCAATTCAGTCTAATAAACGCCGCTTTCCAGAAAGCGGCGTTTAATAGAAAGCGGCGTTTATTAGAGGGCAGCGTTTATTACAAAGGTTTGGTTCTAAGTGCTGCGTTAAATGGAGGGCGGCGTTTATCTGAGGGCGGCGTTTATTACAAAGGTTTGGTTCTAAGTGCTGCGTTAAATGGAGGGCGGCGTTTATCTGAGGGCGGCGTTTATTACAAAGGTTTGGTTCTAAGTCCTGCGTTAAATGGAGGGCGGCGTTTATCTGAGGGCGGCGTTTATTACAAAGGTTTGGTTCTAAGTGCTGCGTTAAATGGAGGGCAGCGTTTATCTGAGGGCGGCGTTTATTACAAAGGTTTGGTTCTAAGTGCTGCGTTTAATGGAGGGCGGCGTTTATCTGAGGGCGGCGTTTATTAGCAGTGCATTTTTTAAGGATTTGTCACTGGTGGGGCACGGGCATTTGAGAAAAGGGCACTTTATCTACAGATTAACTACAGATATTGCGGTGTGAGACAATGCGCTCTGTTTGCATCGAATGCGGTGATAAACCCATGTTCGCAGCAAAAACTTTATTTACAATCCCAGTTGTTATTGCTATAAGCTTGCGCAAGCGAATTGAGAAATTAAAGCCAACATCGCTTCATTCAGGAAGAAATCCTACATCTTTGATTTTATCCCATTGCTCGCAACTCTCATCAGTAAATTTACTCTCATTGCCAGGCAACAGGCGTTTTACGAAGGAAATGCCTGCTTTTACAAACGCAGGCATTGAATTTGGTTCATAAGTAGCTTAATATCGGGTTAATATCTTCCAATATTTGTTCTTGTTCTGTATGTAGACGTCTTTCTAGAAATTCAGACGCAGGGAAGCAAATACAAGCAAAATTCACTGAATGAAAAGGGCATTAAAGTGGTGGGGCAAAAATGTTCCACTGGTAGGGCAATCGGAGGGCCTGGTGGGGAATTGCCCCACCACTTTGTGTGTTAAAAATGCCCTGTTAATTGAAGGAAATGCAGTATGACAATTGAACTGGCTAAAAAGTGGGAGGCACAGGCACTAACCTTTACTTGGCTTTTACACCAAGTACTTCATGCCCATGTGTTTTTTCAATTTCACCAAAACGACTCAGAGTCGAAGGCGCCATTTTTTCTCGTGGAGCTTCGAGATCATTTCATTTCACCTTTGCTTAATTTATTTCATCCATAATTAATCAGCATGGAAGAAGAAGCAGTAATTTCAACGACGACAGCAGAAGAAACAGAAAACATGGAGGTGAAAGACGAAAACGATGTTGTCAAGGAATTGGATGAAATGTTCAAAAATCGCTTCACTGAAAACGACACTGATTTTATGGAAGTTTTCAATAGAGATGACATCCCACCTCCAGTTATTGCGAATTACCTCGATCTTAAATATCAGAAGTAAATCAAAGTCAATCTTAATTACTTACTTGGGATTTTCCAAGTTGTTTTGAATTAATTTCAGGAGCTGGAGCAACTTGAGAAATCCATTCTTGCTTCACGCTTTTTGAAAAGATGAAAATATGGGCCTAAAATGTTGTTGCCTCTTTCAATTTTAGGCCAGGTGGTGACTGCTAGCCGCGCTGGGTGGATTATTATTGCATACCCCCAAACTGAAGCTCGGTATTCACAAGTTACCGGCTCGGGAAAAGGTCTTTTTGTTTAGCAATTAAACTTTTTTTAATGAGCAACTTGGCTTTCGTCCAGCCCTCAAAGTTGCTTAAACGTTGCTTAACATTATTTGTACCTACTAACCACCCCTGACCTCGCGGATCAAAATCATCATCTGTTAGGCCTAGAACATGACTTTTGGGAGACAGTAAGTGGAAAATGTTAGCTAGCTACCAGGGTGCATTCCATGTTAAGTCCACGCCAAAGATTTTGTCATTTTCACCGAAAAAACAATAGATTTTATTGTTCAAAGGCAAGTTGCACGCCGAAGATCTTCAGGCCAAAGTGCATCAAATGCATCCTGGGCTAGCTAACGAACTTCAAGATGCAAAACATAAGAGCGAAGAACAATTTCCTAACACAAGAAAGAGAATAAGCTTGGTTGTTTGACTTCTTAGTTGCTTAAAGTAATTAAATTGAGCCCTCAAGTTGCTTAATGTTAAGGCCAGTTCAGCCCTAGTTGCTTATTGAGCCATTGCTTATTAAAAAAAAGTGTAAGCGATCATAGTTAATTTTCCATTGGATACCTTTCCTTTATATCAATTGATTAGGGTAGCTGATCACTACCTATTGTACGTTTCCAGCTCATTTTTTGATAGTACGCAGACAAAAGTTGCATTTGAAATATTGCAGCACTTGGCCACCAGGGTAAATTTACCTTTGGAGGTCCACAGAACAAGTGTTGCACCAAATGTGGCATTGTTTTGCTGGGGTGTTATACACCAGAGATAGAATTGCTTGATAGATAGCTGGATATGTATTGAGCGTAACCCTTTTCCAGGAGAAAAAAATAAAAAAGTTGTAAATCAAAAGAAAAAATGCGAAGATACCTTCCAAAAATGTCTCTGCTTTTTCCAAACCAAACCAGATTTCAAATGTCTTGTAGCGAATTGTTGGGAGGGGCGATTCACTCCTTGAAATCTCGTACACCTTTACTAGAAAACCTATTGTTTTCACGGAAATCCCTTGGAAATCCTTTTGTTGTCATAAAAATCTCGTACACTTTTTTGAGGAGTGAATTTCCCCTTGATTTGTGGCATGGGATTCAGTAACCAACATCTACTGAAAGGCCACATGACATGTGACGATGCAGAGAAGACATTTAATTTTGAGAAATGCTATACAAGCACTATTTGCAAAAACGAATTCTACTATGGGGGCTTATTCGAGGAGAGGGCATATTCAATGGGAAGGCTTATTCGAGGAGAGGGCTTATTCGATGGGGGGTGGGGGCTGATTTTAAAGTTCAGTCGTTCCAGTGTGTTGTCGAAAGTACAGCAGAGAGAAAAATCTGTACTCTTTTATCAAAATCAGCTGTTTGCCAACATCCAATGGGTTGAGTTGATAGTGAGCCTGTCAGGACTGACTTCGGTGTTGAAAGATGCATTATAGACAGAAATGAATTCATAAATCCTTCGAATAATTCCCATGGGGGCTAATTCAAGGGGAGGGCTTATTTGCAAAAATGAACTTTTAACTGGGGGCTTATTCGAGGGGGACAGCTTATATTCGAAGGTGGGGTTTATTCGAAGATTAACGGTATTCTAATTTGCCTGAAATGTCTTTCTAGAGACCGTGATGATCATACTAGACATGGCCGTGACGATCGTAATAGATCAGACAGACGAGACAGAGATGAGAGAGGAAGATCAGGGAGAGATGACAGGTCTAGGGGGTAAGATTTTGATCTGTTTATTTATTATAATTTTGACTTGTGCATCATGCAAGTAGCAACAACAGCAGAGAATTACCAAGTTGATGAAAATAAACCATAAATTGAAGAATATTCTTGGCCAAAAGTTTATCTACACAATAGACCAATTCAACTAACGACCTCGTTTTCAAAATAATTGAAAATTAGGTCATAGAGAAATTTCGACTCCAGATTCGAATTCAGCACCTTCTTTTTAGTGTTGAGACAAATTGTTATGCTTCTAGTCCTTACGATGTTCATTCTATAGTTTGAAAATTTATAAAGGATTTGACCGTGAAAAATCGCTCGGGGTGAAATTTTACACCTTCAGTCATTTTTCACGGTCAAATCCCTTATAAATTTTCAAACTTTTAATAGCTATAAAATCAACCTCGTAAGAACTAGAAGCGTACGAATTTGCCACAACACTAAAAAGAAGGTGCTGAATTCGAATCTGAAGTCGAAAGTTCTCTATGAACTAATTTTCAATTATTTTGAAAACGAGGCCCATAGTTGAAATGGTCTATTACTTATAATTTAAACACTCAAAAAGTTTTTTATAGTTTGTGAGCTGTACAAAACTTCAAAATTGCAATAAACATTTTCGGGCATACTTAAAAGCTTTTTTCTTCTGACACTCTTCAGAGTATAAATGTCAGAAACAGACCAAAACAATTGACAAAGGCAGAATTTATACCCAGATGTGGATTGTAATGCACCAATCAGAAAGCACAGCAGAATTGGCCATGTGTTTTAAACACCAATCAGCTTGCAGGAAGGGTGTGAATGTGTCATTAATCCTCATCTCTGATTTTCAACTTCCAGGGATCATCGAAGGGATCGTTCAAGATCACCTCACAAACAACAACAACAGCATGGTCCAAAGAATACACTTTTTTTGAAAACTTTCAATAAGCAACTTTTGACTTTGGTCCAGCCATCAAGAGTTGCTTAACACATCTAGTATTTTAGCCCTCGCATAATGCCGGGCACCCCCTAAACCTCTTATTTTGGCTCTTTTCTGGCTTCTCAATGTAATTGACAAGTTTGCAAGGATGTACTGTATAAAGAAAGCTATCTCACCAAAAATTTTCACAAAATCTCAGCCCTCGTTGCTTATTGACCAGTTGCTTATTAAAGAAAAAGAGTGTATCAATCTGAGATTCCTTCTGTCAGTCTTGAAAGGCATAAGGGTTGCAGGGCAACAAATTCAGGGCAACACTTGGAAAATCACAGAATGTTACCGTTTTAATAAGGGCAAGGGGGCAATTGACCCACCCCTTTTTTGGGCATACTTAAAAGCTTTTTTCGTCTGTCACTCCTCAGGGTATGAACCTCAGAAACAGACCGAAACAATAGACTAAGGCTGAATTTATACCCAGATGCGGCTTGAAAATTTAGTTAAATATTTATTCGGCGTTTCCGCAAAAAAGCAACAGTCAAGTGTACCACAAGCAGAGACAGCCAACCCTATGTCACATGATTTCTTCAGTTATTTCAGGCAAGGCTGCCAATATTTTTTAGTTGCCCCCCCCCACCATTTTCTCATCAGCCCCCACCCACACCATAAATAATGACCAGTAACTACAACCTTCAGGATATGCAAACTTGAGTGTAGGGGCACCGTAAGCATGCGGGCAGCAGGGGCAATTGCCTTTGCTGCCCTCATAAATATTGTGAAATTAGCCCTGAATTTGTTGCTTCTGCTCCTGCTGCCTGGTGCCCTGATACCTTGCTTCCAGCGCCTTTGCATGACTGCTTTTATTGCTACTTTAGTACATTTCCCAAGGTTTTCCATCCTAGGTTCATTTCTTGAAAAACTTTTTCTTGAATTTGCTTTTTATTTCAAATTAAATTTTTTTTACAAATAGACATGTACAAATTTAGTAAAAATCTCAACCCTACAATCTGCAAGGTCTATGCTAATTTTACATAAGGACCATTGGTGTTTGGTCAATCGTGATTGTACGGTCTTTCCAATCAACCTTAAAATAGCAAACTATAGATGACAGTACCTCCTTTTGTAGATAGAAACAAATACTTTTGTGTCCTAATCTTTTGGTGGTGTAATGAACTTCTTTGCTTCATCACTCAGTCTTTTAACATGATCTGGGGTCTCGTCAAGGGCTGTGAAAATTGAATGCATGCTGTCGTTCCATGATTTCTTCATTTCATCTGCCGTGGGAAGCTGAAAGAAGGAAAATTGAATTCTTTGGTAATATAATTGTATCTGCCCTGGCTCCAGACTGGAATTCTTGTAGATTGCGCGTGGAAGTGTGCACGTTAAAACAATAGAAGAACAATAGTGCCTATTGTTTACCCAAAGATTACGTGGAAGATCTTTCCCATGCAGTACATATTATACACCATTACTCAGTCAAAATGCCAATCCTATGTCAAAAATTGGCATAAATTAACACCCGCTACACGAAAAAAATGTCATTTTAGGCCTTACTTTATGAACTGGGATGTGCTGGAAGACATTTTCTTCAGCTTTCTTCTTCAGAAGTTTGACATGCTTTTCGTTTCTTTCTCCCGGTCCCCAAATTCCATGCTCGTAGCTTAGAAATACTGCTCCGCCGGCAATAAACGCCGTTCCTAATATTCTAAGGCCATTTCGCAAAGTTACTAAAAACACAGGAACAACCGACATTTTTGTTTTCTCTGAAGATTTAACATTTTAGGCCTTTGATATTCTGTTTGTTGTTGCTGTTGTCAGCTATTGTTTTGATTGGCCAATCAACGTGCAACGAGATAAGGGAGTTGACGATCAAACATTGTTGGTCAAACAATTGAAATTTTCTTTTCCAGCAAAATGTTTTACTGTTTGGCCATGTTCAAAAACACTGCTCGTCCAACTTTTTTTGCTTGCTTCAAGCAAAAAATGTTTTTGAACTTATGAACTGTTTGACCGTTTTGCCATCTCGCTAAACATTGCTTGACGAGCAGAATTCCTGCAAGCAGCGATGTTTTTAAAAGTTTCAAAAACATTCTTTGCTTGTATCAAGCAAAAAATGTTTGATGAGCAATGTTTTGTGATGTGACCAAACCGTCAAACATTGTGTTACACAAGCAAATCTTAAAATGTTTGACAAACAATGTTCGATAGTTTAGCCAGGTCCTTATTTTTAAACAATTGCTTCATAAAAGCAATGTTTGACCGTTTGACTAGACAAACAGTGCGCAACAAATATATCTCATCTATGCTTCTCAAACAACCTTCGTTTGACAAACAATGTTTTGTTTGACAAGAAAACTTTGTGCAGTGGCCAAGAAACGGTCAACAGCGCTTGTTAGGTCAAGGTCAATCAATAATTGTTAGTCAAACATTTGAGTTTTGCTTCACACAAGCTACTAGCGCTAGCCAAACACTGCACAACAATACACCTCATCTATGCTTATCAAAAAATGTTTTGTTTGACAAAAGATGTTTGTTGAATGTTTTGTTTGACAAGAAAAAAAACGTTTGTGCAGTGGCCAACAAACGGTCAACAATTCTTGTTAGGTCAATCAAACATTGTTAGTCAAACATTTGAGATTTGCTTCACACAAGCAACTAGCGCTAGCCAAACACTGCACAACAATACACCTCATCTATGCTTCTCAAAAAATGTTTTGTTTGACAAAAGGCGTTTGTTTGAATGTTTTGTTTGACAAGAAAATTTGTACAGTGGCAAAAAATGGTCAACAATGCTCGTTAAGTCAATCAAACATTGTTAGTCAAACATTTGAGATTTGCTTCACACAAACAATAAGCTAGCCAAACACTGCACAAAAATACACCTCATCTATTAGATGCTTGTCAAACAATGTTTTGCTTGGCAAACGACGTTTGTTTGAATGTTTTGTTTGACAAGAAAACTTTTGTACAGTGACCAACAACAGTCAACAATGCTTGTTTGGTAAATCAAATATCGTTTGTCAAACATTTGAGCTTTGCTTCACACAAGCAACTAGCTAGCCAAACACTGCACAACAATACATCTCATCTATGCTTATCAAACAATGTTTTGCTTGATAAAAGACCTTTGTTTGATTTGAATCCTTTTTTTGACAAGAAAACTTTTGTGCAGTGGCCAACAAACGGTCAACAATGCTTGTTAGGTCAATAAAACATTGTTGGTCAAACATTTGAGATTTGCCTCAGACAAGCAATAAGCAAGCCAAACACTGCACAAGGAATATAACTCATCCATGCTTAGCAAACAAGGTATTGCTTGACAAAAGACGTTTGTTTGAATGTTTTGTTCGACAAGGAAACTTTTGTGCAGTGGCCAACAAACGGTCAACAATGCTTGTTAAGTCAATAAAACATTGTTTGTTAAACATTCGAGATTTGCTTCACACAAGCAACTCGCTAGCCAAACACTGCACAACAATACATCTGATCTATGCTCACAAACAATGTTCTGCTTGACAAACGACGTTTGTTTGAATGTTTTGTTTGACTGGAAAACTTTTGTGCACTGGCCAACAAACGATCAACAATGCTTGTTAGGTCAATCAAAGATTGTTTGTCAAACATTTGAGATTTTCTTTCCTGAGACACAATGCTGACAGTATTGATCTGTCGCAGACATTGCTTGTCAAACATTTTCTGGGTTTGACAATGATGATGTTTTTGAAATTGCTATGTAAATTCTGACTGACGAACGAACAATATTTTGTGAAGTGGCCAAATGGTCATTCAGACATTGCTTATAAAGCAAATCTCAAATGTTTGACCAACAATGTTTAATAGCTGAGCCAGGGCCTTACACTTCTTGTCAGACGATAAAACATTAATGATGAAACATTTTCTAATAGAATATCGAAAAAGAACAAACACATATGTGATCATTTCGAGGCTAACAGACAAAATTAAGTACTGGAATAAAATCAAAACAAGATTTAAAAAAGCCCTCGCTGTGCAGTAAATACACTTAAATGCTTATTGAAATCTTAGGTGGGGTAAAAAAACGCGCAAAAAGACTTGGCATACATTGCTGGTCTGCTTTATTGAAAATAGGATCAAGTAGGAAAAATTATACAAAACGTTTTGTATTGTTAATAGTGCATTAATATACGAATTATATACATAAAATATTTAATCATATAAAATTTCAAAATCGAATAAAAAAGTACAAAATAAAATTACCGGTATTAAAATAAGATGTAGTTACTCTTGGTTTTGGCCAAATGCTTAAAATTCGTTTATAAAATATTGTTTGCAGAACATTTTAAATTAATTCATTAGGCAAAATGTTTTGCTGTTTTGGCATGGGGCAAAACATTAGCTCTTTTAACACTGGAGTGTGACAAGTTTGATATGTTTTGTAAAGTTTTCAAAAATATTGTTAAGTGAACTCTGAATTTCGAACAACGTTTCGTGTCGTAGCAAAAATATCAAAAAAACATTGCTCATCAATTACTTTTGGAGTGTGACAAGTTTAAAATGTTTTTGAAAGTTTTCAAAATATTGCTAAGTGAACTCTGATTTCCAAACAATGTTTCGTGTCGTAGCAAAAACATCAAAAACAAAACATTGCTCGTCAATTATTTTTGGAGAGTGACAAGTTTAAAATGTTTTTGAAAGTTTACAAAAATATTGCTAAGTGAACTCTGATTTCCAAACAATGTTTCGTGTCATAGCAAAAACATCAAAAACAAAAAATTTCTCGTCAATTATTTTTGGAGTGTGACAAGAATAAAATGTTTTTGAATGTTTACAAAAATATTGCTAAGTGAACTCTGATTTCCAAACAATGTTTCGTGTCGTTGCAAAAACATCAAAAACAAAACATTGCTCGCCAATTAATTTTGGAGAGTGACAAGTTTAAAATGTTTTTTAAAGTTTTCAAAAAACAATGCTAAGCGAACTCTGATTTCCAAACAATGTTTCGTGTCGCAGCCAAAACATCAAAAACAAAACATTGCTCGCCAATTAATTTTGAAGAGTGACGTTTAAAATGTTTTTGAAAGTTTTCAAAAATATTGCTAAGCGAACCCTGATTTCCAAACAATGTTTCGTGTCGTAGCAAAAACATCAAAAACAAAACATTGCTCGTCAATTATTTTTGGAGAGTGACAAGAATAAAATGTTTTTGAAAGTTTTAAAAAATATTGCTAAGCGAACTATGATTTCCAAACAATGTTATATATATTTGTCATGAATGGCGTTTAATTGTCCTTGCGTCTTGATTGGTCAATCGCTCTTATCAAACTGATGAATTGATGAAGATTGATTAATCAAAATAAACTTGGTTCAAAGTTTTATGGTGTGAAAACATTGAATATGTAAAGTAATCTAAGACGGGTTATGTCCACACCTATATAAGACTTTTAAAACAATTTTTCGTCGATTGTATATTTTATTTAAGATTGTCCTCCAAAGTAATCGAATTGATCTGAGTCAACCTGGTATAAATAAACTTGGTTCAAAGTGTTATGGTGTGAAAACATTGAATATGTAAAGTAATCTAAGACGGGTTATGCGCACACCTATATAAGACTTTTAAAACAATTTTTCATCGATTGTATATCTTATTTAAGATTGTCCTCCAAAGTAATCGAATTGATCTGAGTCAACCTGGTATAAATAAACTTGGTTCAAAGTGTTATGGTGTGAAAACATTGAATATGTAAAGTAATCTAAGACGGGTTATGCGCAGACCTATATAAGACTTTTAAAACAATTTTTCATCGATTGTATATCTTATTTAAGATTGTCATCCAAAGTAATCGAATTGATCTGCGTCAACCTGGTATAAATAAACTTGGTTCAAAGTGTTATGGTGTGAAAACATTGAATATGTAAAGTAATCTAAGACGGGTTATGCGCACACCTATATAAGACTTTTAAAACAATTTTTCATCGATTGTATATCTTATTTAAGATTGTCATCCAAAGTAATCGAATTGATCTGGGTCAACCTGGTATAAATAAACTTGGTTCAAAAGTGTTTTGGTTTGAAAACAGTGAATATGTAAAGTAATCTAAGACGGGTTATGTCCACACCTATATAAGACTTTTAAAACAATTTTTCATCGATTGTATATCTTATTTAAGATTGTCCTCCAAAGTAATCGAATTGATCTGCGTCAACCTGGTATAAATAAACTTGGTTCAAAAGTGTTATAGTGTGAAAACATTGAATATGTAAAGTAATCTAAGATGGGTTATGTGCACACCTATATAAGACTTTTAAAACAATTTTTCATCGATTGCATATCTTATTTAAGATTGTCATCCAAAGTAATCGAATTGATCTGGGTCAACCTGGTATAAATAAACTTGGTTCAAAAGTGTTATAGTGTGAAAACATTGAATATGTAAAGTAATCTAAGATGGGTTATGCGCACACCTATATAAGACTTTTAAAACAATTTTTCATCGATTGTATATCTTATTTAAGATTGTCCTCCAAAGTAATCGAATTGATCTGCGTCAACCTGGTATAAATAAACTTGGTTCAAAAGTGTTATGGTGTGAAAACATTGAATATGTAAAGTAATCTAAGACGGGTTATGTCCACACCTATATAAGACTTTTAAAACAATTTTTCATCGATTGTATATCTTATTTAAGATTGTCCTCCAAAGTAATCGAATTGATCTGGGTCAACCTGGTATAAATAAACTTGGTTCAAAAGTGTTATAGTGTGAAAACATTGAATATGTAAAGTAATCTAAGATGGGTTATGTGCACACCTATATAAGACTTTTAAAACAATTTTTCATCGATTGCATATCTTATTTAAGATTGTCATCCAAAGTAATCGAATTGATCTGGGTCAACCTGTTATAAATAAACTTGGTTTAAAAGTGTTACGGTGTGAAAACATTGAATATGTAAAGTAATCTAAGACGGGTCATGCGCACACCTATATAAGACTTTTAAAACAATTTTTCATCGATTGCATATCTTATTTAAGATTGTCATCCAAAGTAATCGAATTGATCTGGGTCAACCTGGTATAAATAAACTTGGTTCAAAAGTGTTATAGTGTGAAAACAGTGAATATGTAAAGTTATCTAAGACGGGTTATGTGCACACCTATATAAGACTTCTAAAACAATTTTTCATCGATTGCATATCTAATTTAAGATTGTCATCCAAAGTAATCGAATTGATCTGGGTCAACCTGGTATAAATAAACTTGGTTCAAAAGTGTTATGGTGTGAAAACAGCGAATATGTAAAGTAATCTAAGACGGGTTATGTAAACACACATATAGGACATTAAAAACAATTTATCAGTGACTGTATCTACTATTCTAGATCTTCAAAGCTCAAATTGCGAATTACACTCATTTCGTATAAAAAACTTTCCTCCACAAATCATAGTAGGATTTCTTAGACTTTAGCACTTGTATCACAGTAAACGTTGCTGAAAGAGTGAATTAAATTCCCAAGAATCAAACTTTTCTAATTTATACTGAAAGGATTCGAGGATAGCCTAATGTAGTACTTTTAAGCAAATAGATTTCAGAGAATAAAGTATGTGGTAGCCAGAGCCAAGAAAAAGTTACGGTCACACGGTCATTGACCGGAGGAAGGTCAACCAGAACAAAAGAAAATCTGATGCCACACCTAAGACACGCCTATTATTCATTGTTTGGTTACGAAGGTTTTCAGCTTGGGGTATTTTTGTCTGGAGGAAGGTTGAACACTTTTCTGGACTCTGGTGGTAGCAATTATTGTAGATGTTTGAGACCCCGATGAGAAGGGATTTTAATTGTGAAGTTGCAAAACGAATAAAATTTCTTAGGTTTTGGCTGCCATTATTCTTATCCATTCAAAAACAGTTTCTTGATCTCCACGAAAACGGCTTGAGAAGGTTCTTATAAGAGGTTTCTTATGAAAAATGAGTGCATAGACAAATACTATCTAGTCAAAAATTGTACAAATTTAGATATAAATGAGTAGTATAAAAATTAGATGTAGTAAATCATATAAAAAATGCAAATAAAAGGTGATAAAAAGTAAATATGTTGACGAAGTACGAATCAGTCAGAAGTTTCGATTGAATTCAGTTCATCCACTCCATATCCCAACGAGATATCAAAATTTGGACGGGCTGTTGTCAACCTTTCGAATCGAAAATTCTTTTGATTCCTGCATCTGTTGATTTCTTCAATAAGATGCTTTTTTTGTTCACGGTTTAACTGAAAGAATCGACAACATTTAATGTATGGGACACAACCAATCAGAGCATCGAATGTTTCCTTGTCAGTAGCTTTAAAATTATTCCAATATGTTAAATTTTGCAATTTTGATTCGTCTTTCATAATTCCATTCTTAAGACATTCTATATGATTAGTAGTAATCCCCTCTACTAAAGTCAGTTCAACCTCTCCAAATAAATGCAAACAAGATAGCAGATCAAAAATCTGCTCAGGTCGGGAAAAAGTTGATATATCTATAGAAATTCCCATATCAGCAAGCAAATCGCCCAAATTACAAATTTGCACCAAGTGGATAAAATAAAACAGGTGAAAAATCTTTAGCTGTGTAAACGGAAAGAGTATGAAGTGTTTACCAACAAATGTTTTACCAAATTTCTTGCCAATTCCCTCATCCACTTCAAATGCTTCGTGAATAAGCTGTAACTCATAAGCATGATCTGCCCCTGTTTGAATTAAGTCCCCAAATTCTAAAATAAGAGATCTCTTGTCCGGTGTATTTTCAATGTTAACACATTTCGAAAGAAACAAACTAACGATATCAGAATTCGGATTTCGTTGTGCAGCAGAGGAAAATCCAACCACAAATAAAAAAACCTGTTTCCATCTTTTCTGGATTATCTTTTTTCTACGGACATCGATATGAAAGCAGTGAATTGCAGCAAAAAACTCGTGAAGTGTAAGATGTTTAAATTCATAGTGGTACCCATATTCCGTTTCTTTTTTGTTTATGAAAATTTCAAGTACTTCCTTTTCCTCCGAGTTCCTATTGAATTTGTTATCGATTTCACTGAATTGGTCTTTATCAAAGACAATTTTATTTTCTAGAAGGAGATTGTAGGCCACTTCTGCGATCAGTTTGATACATGTTGACAACCTTTCATCTTTCAAAATTTCGTATGCTCTTTTTTCTGCATAATTTTGGAAATGCTGTCTTAGAAAAGAAATGAAAACCCATACGTAGAGATGGGTCACCTTGCTGATCTCTACGCGTCTTCCTTCAACTGCTAACACACAGCAAATGCTGTGTAAGTACTGTGGAATGGTGCTTAAACCGTTCAGACTTGGGTTGTTTTCAAGAGCATCCAAAATTTCTCTCTTAACGTCTTCGTTTCCACTTGTAAAATTCCCAACAAACTTTTTAATTTCGCTTTCAGAGAAGCCAACAATGGACAATGTCCGTAGTTTTCCTGTTATACTTTGATTTTTCATTAGTTCTTCCTCTTTGTGTGGCCTCCCAGTTATGATTGTCGAATGACCAAGAAGGGGGTCAAAATCTTTATCAAGCAGATTTCTTAATATGGTTAAATCATTAAACTGCTTTCCTAAGTCATCTATTTCATCTATACCATCGACAATTATAAGGATTTTGTTGCCTTGACCACGCAAGTCCTCAATCTTTAAGCCAAAATTATCATGCCAAAATTCATCGATTGTCTTCCCCTTGTATAAACGCAAGTCCCTACATCTTACCAAAAACACAAGGTCAAATATATCACTGTACAGATCATTATTAGCCCATGCAAAGTTGATCCATTCAGCAAGCGTTGTCTTTCCTATCCCAGCAACACCACGAATAAAATACCTTTGATCATCATCACACATCAAATCCTTTAGTTCGATTCTATTCCCTGCTGCTAAGCCAACCAACTTCCTATAGTTAAACAGCTCATTTGCCATAATTTGCTCTTCATACTCAGAATCTACAACAACAAGCTCCACATTGTATTCCTTGCGATTTCGTAGCTCATAATCAAAAGATCTGATAATATTACCCCATTTCATCTTTGATTTAAGAACGGGAACATGCCATTGCTTTATTTTTTTAATACATCTTGTCTTGTAATCTTTAATTAAATCTAGAAAAAATTCAGCCTTACTTAAGCAAGTTGAAGCAATGGGATGGCACGACCTCAAAAATATAAAAAGGTCAAAAACTGTTAATGAAGCTATCCATAAAAACTTATCTTCTATAAAAATTTAAAACAAAAATTAATGGGAAAAAGAAAAAGTGATATTTCTCTTGGTAATGGACATGTGTAATTCAAGTATAATAATTACTTCACATATTCATGTCTTTTCTACAAGAATATAAGTTGGAGCAGTTCTGATGTGGCATTACCTTTCACAAAAGCGCTTTTTGAAAAACATTTATGAAAGCAACGACATGGGAAATCTTCAGGGGGGTAATATTGTTTTTCCGTCTCTTAGTTGTTGATAAAAATCTTTAAGGCAATAGACGTTCATTAGAGAAGGTCAGTTGCACGAAGACAAAGCAGCTCTTTTGAATTCCTACACAAAGGGCAATTTAGCAATTCTTCTCTTAGTCAATTTTGATTGATGGGTTAAGCCACTTTTATATCCGTTGATTCCCTGTAAGCATAGCCAAAAAAAGTTAGTGGAAACATCATTCAGTCAAGCTGATGTGAGATACAGCAAACGTGATTCAGCTTTTAGCATCTTGAAATAGTTAAGGTGAAGAAGCAAATTTTACTGTTAGAGCGTTAGAGACACTTACAAGATATTCACAACGGAGAATGGCGAGAAGAATAATCAGAACTAGGAGTAGATGTTTAGAAATGTTTAACAAAGTTTTGGTCGAAAAAACTATATTCTAAAACGACACGGTTGACTGAGTCTGCGTCATAGTGCGCAGGTGTATGTCACCTGAAAAAGTGTTCGGCATGTAAATGGATAATGCTTAAAAAGGTAAGCGTTTCTTCAACAGAGCTGCATTCAAAAGACAAAAGTGCTTGGTTCAAATATACCTTTCATGATTTCATCTTTGTTGTTTTGTTCTTGTTGCCAAGCTTGCAATGTTGTGCTTAGCTCTGAAAAAATAAAAAATTTAACCAAAAAATGATAAAAACCAATCAAGACAAATTACTTTCAAAGGATGGTATTTGACACAAATAGCTTAATTGCTAAAAACCTGAACAGTGAATTGAATGAATATAATTCCAGATTAATATTCTCAGAAACAAACAAATACGTTCTTTCATTTTTTGACCCATGATTGCTTTATCGTATTGTTGTTGAAAACGAAACAACTAGCAACATGTCACAGGACAACTAGGAAATGCTGCATTACGTATTTTATTATCTATTTATCTACATATTGCCTCAATGAATTTTAAGGATATTTAATTTTCATAAACTTAAGCAGATTTACCTTGAAAATGTTGATCATTCCTCTTTTGTCTTTCGTTGATGCTTTCTAAAGTTATTGCAACATCGTTAACTTTCTCTTTTGTATCTAACCAAGTTAAAGACAATAATGCGTTATACGAATTGATTGCGTATTATGTTACACAGTATGTCATACAAAAACTAGCAATTAGCAAATTCACAGTTAGGTACTTCTCGCATTACATACCCATTTCCGTATTTACCTATTGCTTCAATAAATTTTGAAACTACTTGGATTAAAGTTATTGCAACATCTTCAACTTTCTCTTTTGTATCTAACAGATTAAGTTAAACAAAAGAATGCAGGTACTACTGTATTACATATTCTATCACGTGTTCCTCTACTGCTTTCAATAAATTTTGAAACTACTTCGATTTCTATAAACCAGTAGATTTACCTTGAACATTTTCATCAGTGCTTCTTTGATTTATATTCATGCATTCTAAAGCTCTTGCGACATCTTCAACTTTCTCTTTTGTATCTAACAGATTAAGTTAAAGAAAAGAATACAGGTACTACTGTATTACATATTCTATCACGTGTTCCTCTACTGCTTTCAATAAATTTTGAAACTACTTCGATTTCTATAAACCAGTAGATTTACCTTGAACATTTTCATCAGTGCTTCTTTGACTTACATTGATGCATTCTAAAGTTCTTGCGACATCTTCAACTTTCTCTTTTGTATCTAACAGATTAAGTTAAACAAAAGAATGCATTTTACAAAATGAAAAGAATTGTTAGATAGTATGTTCCACAACAGCCAGCAAATTGTCTAGCACAGCTACCGTAAATGCTCTATTAACCACTTTCTCTCTTTTTAGCCCCCCTTTCTCTCTTTTTAGCCCCCCGCCATCTTATTTTGGCCACTTGAAAGTTCAATAGTAAACATACAAAATTAAATGAAATTACTTAAGTTGTAACGTTTGTGATATCCAAAACTTGTGTCTTACAACAACTAATAGCTACTTAGTTACTACGAATTTCATCTAAGGTTAAACCTTTCTTTTATAGTTCATTTTTCTAATGTCTGTAGCATGTCTTGACAAAAAAGAACAGAATATGCGAAATAACCCCCCCCCCCTATATAATATGTCCCCCTAAAAACTTCGAAAATGGCATAAGCCCCCTAGGGGATAAATAGAGCTTTCACGGTAGGTACTTATTGCATTAAATATTCTATTATGCGTTCATCTGTATTCTAATTCAAACAGCTATCATGAAGACGCTATTTCGGATTGCTTTTTTGTAGGATCACAAGATTTTCAGTCAGCTGAAAAAAGTATGTTCCGCAAAAGTGCCCTGTTTATCTTAAAATGCCCTGGGTAGGCAACTCACCTGGCAATCCGAACATCAAGTTAAAAGGATCTATATAATGTTGACTGTTTGAATACGGAATGTTATTAAATGTTTCGCTGCTGCAAACACTTTAGTTTATAGCACTTCAGAAACCATCCAGATTGTTTACCTACCACACAAAAGCTTGGTGAATTATGAATTCTCATGCCCATGTGACCAGTGATGGCAGGTACATAGATTGCACTTCATAGAGATTAGGAGATAGGATTCAACAACAAATTCCTACTAATAATATGTCAGCACAATTTTCAGCTAACATAGCAACCAAATAGTGGGTCCAACCAATAACCTTACGTTAAAAATAATTCTGCAACAGGACAAAACTTAGTTGACAACGCAAATTGTGCAGAAAATAACAGCGAGAATTGTTTTTAAATAATTGGCAAAGCAAGATCTTTGTTCCATTTAAAGGCTTTGCAATCTGTTCGCATAAAAACCAAAATGCCAGTTCTGGGTAGACAGAAAGAGTTTGTTTTGCCACTTGGACTCTTCAACTAATTCTGTCGGTCTTCCCCCCTGTATCGGACCAGCTGATTGGTGTTTAAAACACAATGCGATTCGGCTTCTCTTTCTGATTGGTGCATTTCTATTGCATCTTGGTATAAATTTTGCCATAGTCAATAGTTTCAGTCTGTTTCTGATGTTTATAGTGCGTTGTCAGACGAAAAAAGATCTTATGGGGATAGCCCACTGAGGTGAGATCCATACGATAGTGATTTGTACCTGAAAATAAAATTGCATTCATATGAGATGTTCCACCAAGGTGAGATCTCACTGCCGTGCAGACGCGAATCCAATAGACAATGAAAATCATATCCGTTGAACAGCGCCATTAAATTCGAATGACTGTCTGGCTCACCTTGCCGGGCTGAATATGAACACAGGCTGCAAATCATCCCACCTCAATGAGCTATACCATCTGAGTGGGAGAACCCACCTCACATGAACAGGCCCCAAGTATGTCCAGAGCTGTTTCGGCTGTTTCTCTGATTTCAAAGTTTAGTACTACTCAAAAACTTATTCATTAATTCATTTCTCTCATTAACTATCAACAAAACAGATTACGTAAATACCTTTCACTGTTTCTTTTATATCTGTAACATCTTCTTTTACTCCTACAGATCAAAACATGCAATAAACAAAAAGACAAAAATTCTGCTCAAGTAACGCATAAAAGCCTTCTTATTGTCTTTCCAGAAATTTGCTGTCACCTACTTGTCGGATTGAATCTTTCAGGGGAACAAGGAAAACAGATTGAAACACAAACCTTTGAACTGAAGTAGCCATTCGTTGAATTCATCATTAAATCTTATCTGAGTTTCTAGAACATCTTTCAGTTGCTCACTCAATTCATTCTGCACTGTTGATTGTTCAATTTTTTCAACTTCTTTTTTGTAGTTTGACCCAAACAAAGCACAGGCATTCTTCAGCTCCACAACAACTGTCTGGAAGTCCACAGATGAAACCGATGCACTCTTAGGATGTGCAAAGAATTCATTTCGAATCTCCCTCAGGTTGTCAACAAACTCACTGTCCAACAAAGGAGAAATTCTTTTTGCCTTTACACGACAAGGTTTAATAAGCTGTAAATAAGAATACAATAGAACAAAGAACAGGGTTGTTGGGTCCCAGTTGTCTGTGTTTCCATTTTGAAGACTGTTCAAGTATTGACTATTGCGTGGATTATTCTGGACCTTTGGTGGAATTTGATTCAAGAGAAACTGGCCACTTTGACATGTACCATCCCATTTATTTTGTGGATACTTTGCATTCCATTTCTTCTCAAAATACTGCCTTAAGTGTGCAGGCACAACATCTAGAATTAGTCTACAAAGTTTTACAAAGTTTTCTTGTTCTTTACTGAGACTCATTTCAATCTTTCCATCTCTGGAGAAGCAAAACAAAATTATTATGCTAGTTAAAACTGTTCAATCATTAAAATTGTGAACATTAGGCTTCCACAAAATCAATAAAATTTAAAGCAAGGGTGTATAAGATTCTTAATGCAGTGAACTGCAAACTGCTATCTTCCCTGTTTTACAGACCAGTCCTACAACAAGTTGTTGTCAACGTTCTTTACCTTTCATACTTATTCAAAATACTGACAAGTCTGGATAATAATAATAATTATAACGATGATAATAATAATAATAATGACTCTATTAAAGTGTCAAGATATTTTGCATTTCTACTTAAACTTGGGACACTGTCAGTTATTACCCCAGAAATCTGGGTACTCATTTACCAACCTCGGAAGGATGGACAGCTGAGTTGACTGTAGGCTTGTGGAAAGTGGTTCTGACGAGATTCTTCAAACCCACAACCTTAGAATAGTAAGACAAGCGTCTAGACCACTCGGCCACACCACCACCGATTCCAATAAAGCCCTAGGTTAGGTATTACATACCACACTTATAAAGTAGACACAGACACTATATTATGAGTATTAATAAAAGGAATATGAAAGTAATAGACTTTCTAGACCTTGTTATTACTTGAAATTATACCACAAGAATATTTACCCTAATTTTAGTTCTGTCTCATATAAAGGGAGCTCTTTGATTTTCTTCAATTTCCCCCTCTTACTGTATATAGGGCATTGTTAACAATTATACCCACGTAAAAAGAATTTCACGGCTAAAGGCCCCCATATGGGCAGCATACCCAGATTATAAGGCTTATGATAATTTGCGGAATTTTTGAAAATTTCGCAAAATTTTTTGCGAAATTTTCGCAAAATAAATAAATATCCCAAATTCTTAAAGAAATGTACATTTAATGATAAAAGCGAGAGTAAACAGCCTCAGATACTGTGTCATGAAGCCATTTTAAGTGATTCATCAAGCAAATAGTCCTTATATTAGAAGATTTCAACAAAATATTTACTAATTATTAATTTGCGAAATATTTCGCAAATACTAATTAGTAATTTGCGATATTTTGTAGAAATCTTCTAATATAAGGCAGAGCAGGGACATTTAACATCATTTAGCATCATTTAACATTGCCTAACAAGTATCTGAGGCTGTTTACTGCCTCGTTTTTATCATTAAATGTACATTTCTTTAAGAATTTGGGATATTTATTTATTTTGCGAAAATTTTGCGAAAATTTCGCAAAAATTTTGCGAAATTTTCAAAAATTCCGCAAATTATCATAAGCCGATTATAAAAAGTAGCCCCACCAGAATGGAATACATAAAACCTTTAAGAAGGGATGGTGATCCAATAGGATTTTAAAAAAATTGGTCAATATGAAGGACTGTGAATCAGTATATAACTGGTGCCCCAGACTCGATAAGCTTTGCTTCTTCTGGGGTGCATGTTAATGCATGTACGAGAGTAGCTCACAAGGTAATATGTTGTCATGAATCAGAACTATTATATATACATCACAGCTCAAAAACTGTAACAGCTTAAATTTAAATTTTTAAAGGCCTTCGGAAGGAATCTCAGATTGGGGGGGGGGGGCTGAACAATTAAAAAGCATTTGATGATGTAATGATTTTATGACATATGACATATCCATCATACTTTTGCTTTCAAGATTATTGGGAAGCCCCCACCCCCCACCTATTGACAGCCCTGAACTTGAATGTATTGAATCATGAGACAATTCGTTCAACAAAATGATGTAAACAAGACTTACCAACTTTAGCCCTGTTTGCTCATCAGTCTTTTAACAACTTTCAGCCGTGTTTGATGCACAGAATCATGAGAATAAGTTAAGTCACATCTTAGCATTAGACCTTTCCAGAATATGGTTGATATTATCAAATTTCATTCACTAATTTGGGCTTTAGAACTTTGAAGTCAAATCCTCAAAATAAGAATTAATACATGTCAACTAAACTTTAAAATAAAATGAAATAAACTTCTATTTAACTTCAAAATGATTTCCCAATTTGCAAGGATGCCTGCGGTGGGGGGGCAAGGGGGGCAACTGCCCCTCCTGCCCTTATCCAAGGGGGGCAAGGAGGGGCAAGATGTGCCCTCAGCGACAACAATTATTTTTATAATAGCTTTAAAGTTGTCTGATAAATATTGTAGAATTGTAGAATAGAAGAAAGGCAAGAAGGACCATCATATATTGATTTCATTATTTGTTTCTGGGTCGAGGGAAAATCGATGTGAAACTTGTCGCCCGTAATTTTTCAAAAATTAATGAACAGAGAAAATCATTTTTCGAAAACCAATAGCAACATCATATTACTCACCTTTATGACTTTAAATGCATAAGAATTCTTCAAAAAAAAGATTGCTCTTGCAAAATCGAGTAAATCTTTAACAGTTTTATTGTCAATTAAAAAATTTAAAGGGCCTTTCCCACGTTTTCCAGGCTTCTGAAGGGCGTGGTCACTTAAAATTTTCTTGGGGGCTACACCCCCAAACCCCCTCGGTTGCCCTTCTTCAAACATTTGCCCCCCTTGCCCTCCATAAGTGCAGGCGTCCCTGCCAATTTGATTCTGCTTTATAAGTAGTATCGCATCATAAAATGGTGGCTAGTAAGCAAGCAGAAAATCTTCATTTTCTAAACACAGGTCAGTGCTGGCAGCTCTACCATATTTCCTTGATAGATTAAGCACCTGGATGCTTATTGCAAGGCTGCCACTCGTAGGGATTTCTACCTACAATAGGGATTTTTGGAGGTTTGTAGGTTGTAGGGAAAACCTACGGTAGAAATCATGAAAAGTAGGTGGATTGTTCAAAAATGTAGGTATTTTTCAGAAAAATATGAAAGCCTAGGAAGTTTCACAACAAAATTGCAAAATTCTGATGTTTTTGCTGTGTTGAACTTTCAAAGGGACTTCAAAGACCATACTTTATCAATCATTGAGACCTCTGTTTCGAACAA
The DNA here is from genome assembly GCA_014526335.1 of Chrysaora quinquecirrha. NCBI lineage: Eukaryota > Metazoa > Cnidaria > Scyphozoa > Semaeostomeae > Pelagiidae > Chrysaora > Chrysaora quinquecirrha. Next base: position 284,541 of record JACTAT010000215.1, read on the forward strand.
CTGCGACTTTGCCTCTTGGGAATCACACCCTATTGTGGATCTGTGATGAGTCAAATGACGCGAAATTTTTGTCACCTTTTAGGTCACATGATACCCACGTGGTAAAAAATAGGTGGAATGTGGGTAGATTTGTCAAAATGTAGGGATTTGTAGGTAGAATTTGGGGGGAAATGCCTTGGTGGACCGTAGGTAGAAAACGCATGCTTGATAGGGAAAAACTGAGTGTCAAGAGTGGCATATAAGCTTAAGAATAATCGAGGCTCGGCAAAAAATAAGGTATTCTTATAAAAAAAAAAGTGTGTAGTATTGAGCAATTTCATTTCTCTCGAATATACTGAAAATGTGAACATTTCAAAATTGTCTTTTCCAATTTCACTGTTACTTTTCGTACATAGAGAAATGTGGAAACAAATCTTGGTTTGGAAGAAAATAGACCTAAGTTATTTATTCCCCATCGGGAGAATTTCGCTAATATTTCCAGATAGTTCTCGCATCGGAGGACGTCACTCTCTCGTTAAAGGATTTCTAGGGATTTCTATCGATTGAATGTTTTCAGCCGGAAAACTTTTTCTTTCCTGCGTGCAGCAGAAAGAGTAGAGGTTACAGAAATTGGAAGATTCTGTCAGAAGAATCTGAGGTGTTTGAGTTGAGCCTCAAACTTTTAGCTCCAGCTGGGGCCGTTCACTCCCTTGAATCGCGTACATCTTTTCGAAGAGTAAAATTTCCCTCGTTTGAGACTGCACGCAGGTAAAGTTTTTCTCGATGTGGGAGAAACTAACATGCAGAATTTCAGCCAGTAGTTTCTCCTTTTCTCTGTCAATTGAGAGCAATTCTCTCTCTCCCCTTCTCCCCCCTAGCTGTGTTTTCTTCCGAAGAAGAGTCTTTTATTCTATTATTTTTCGCAACGAGGAAGATCTGACGATTTTTTTATAAGTTTTGCCGAGTTTTTGAAGGGTGTGGTGATCGATTCGGGTAGAGGGCTTTCGCAAAGAGAAAAGCGGGCGAAAGATAGGAACGAGTAAACGATATGCGAACATTCAGAACTGAATGAATTTTCCCGAATTTTCCTCTACAAAGTCTAATTTTAGTTTTGGGATGGCTTTGCTGCTTTTTTGATTCAAGTTATTAATTGTAGCTAAAATAGAGCTAGTCAGACTGACTATTTTCCTGCTTAATAAGAAATAGCGGAAGTCTCCTGGCGGAAATTTTGCTCTGATTCTTATTTCTTGGTATCGGGAGAGACGTCTTTAGTACAGAAGAACTCAATTCAATTCAATTCAATTCATATCAATTCAAGCTTTTAATTACAAGTTAAGCAAAATAAAAATGTTGCTAATCTATTAGCTTAGGACACTTAGAAAAAACTCGAGAAGAGCTATCTTAAGAAGAACATTAACTAAGAAAGAAAGAAAGAAAAAGAAAATGATAATAATGAAAGAAAGAAAGAAATTACAATAATAAAATAAACTAAGATTAATTATACAGTTGGATACACTAAACTAAACATTCAATCAATCAATCAAATTAAATTAATCAAATTAAAGAAACTAATTAAGAAGCCAAAATACATATAATAGAAAAATTAGATATCAGAACAGTAATTATGTTATCGAAAAACTGAAGTTGTCATTTAGTATTTTTGCCAGGAGCCATAATTTGAATTTCTTTTAAAATGAATTTTGTTTTGCATTGCCTTATAGCAATTGGAATGCTATTCCAGATTTTACACCATTATTAATTATACTATTTTTCTTAAAATTTGTTCTCGTAGCAGGCTGCGAAAGTAAACCAAAAGTTGCTTGTCTTGTTTTTATGCTGTGTTTATTCCTTGTCATTTCGAAAAGATTACAAAATTGTTTGATCCCATTCAGGAGAAAATAGCTTATCTCCGCAGCGGAGTTGAACTGCACATCATACGTGATGTTGCAATTATCTCCATCCACGAATTTGAATAATAAACTGGACATTTCTCGTCGTTCCTGATCTTTCCTGGTGTCTTCTGCAGTCGATTCTCGAAAGTTGTCCCCTCAGTTAGATCACATGACCGAAATAATTTGCGCGTTCAAGTTGTGCGGCCGAATTCAATAGAACAAAAGAAATTAGGACAATAGGCTTCCAGACCAGTCCTCACTTCTATTGACTATGAGTAGAGCTTTCCTTTCGTTCAATCAGAAAATGTTTGAAAAAAGAGCAAACATAGCAAAACATAGATAAACATTTAAAAGGCATACCTTTTAGTTAACAACAAGCGAATTCTCTACTTCTAGATATTCAGACCAACTTTACATCAGGCTTTCCACTTCGTCTGCAACCAGTGCAGTAAGACATTCAAAAGTGAAACGGAAGTACTTTCAGACAGTCTGTTGGCAAAACAAGAGTGACAAAGGTCATGTGTCACTTGACCAATCAAATTGCAAGCAAAACAATTCATGTTCAGTTCGTCTCAATCTCATTTCAATATGAAAGAGATTGCATCCCAGACAGCTGAGGTGATCTCAATTGTAGGTTGAATTTACTGAAGATTAAAAAAACCCTTCTGCACTTCGTTCAGCTAAATTCTTGGCGAATAATTAATTGTGACACAACCGTATCTCTGCATGAAGGGATGCATATGGTTTTAAAACTTTCCTTGAAACTGCCCAACTAGAAAAATTTTTGAAATGGTATGGTACGGGAAACAAAAAAAAATTGCCTAACAGGGGTTGTTCAAGGGGGTCGCACTCCTTATCAACCCGCTTGACTGATATTGGCTTATACAACAAGCGAATTAAAGAATACAGAAGCGACTACTGGAAGTCATGTGAGGAGTTTATGTTAAACATAGCAATCGGTACAGTACATTGTAAATATGGTTCGAAAGGGATTTCACTATGTAATACTACGTTATATTTTACCAAGGTTTTACCTGTGGAAGTTAACAAACTCTCCCTCTGTAAGAAATTCTGACTATACTAATTATGCTTAAAGTGACGAATACCTACTTGGTATGTTTCGAAACGAAATTTCCGTTTCTGGGAAGACATTGCATTAAAAAACTCTGAAGTCCCAGTTGGCCTAAGGCCCTTTGCACACTAGACCTAAAATTCTGCCAAAATTCTACCAAACAGTGGGGCGCATTTGCTAATTATTGAGTTCCGACCATAAATTCCTGATGCCCAGAAATAGTCTCTATCAATCATTTCGACTTCTGATGACAAATTCGATAGGGTTCACCGTAACGTCTGAGAAGAATTCTTTCTTTCTTTCACCCTCAATGCACCATCAACTTGAATTATATTTATTTTGAAATTGCCTATTTTCGACATTTAGTGAATGACATGTAAATTTAAGAATCTGACTTGTCCGACTTTAGCTCTTCAGAATATTGTTGAATAAAGAACCTTCATGCCGCTTGATGCATTTGTAAAAGTGATAGTCTAACATATTCAGATAATACCAACATCATTCTTTGCAAAAAAGCATGAAAAACTCTTCATCCGACATCTTGTTTTGAGAACGAATGAAAAAAGCAAGAAAATGTCGCTTCAGGTCAAGAAATTAATCCGTGATGACATTTGGCAGAAATAAGGGCAGCTCGGGAGCTGCCCATATTTAATTAGTCGGCCTGTTTCATCCTTACTAGAATTTATGGATAGTAGAAAATGCAAAAAAGTCCTTGCACACTAGGAAAAACGGTGTTAATTTGTTAATCCTTACTAAAATTTGGAAAAGTACTCTAGTGTGCAAAGGCCCTAAAGAAGGGTTGTTTCAACAGTTAGGCGTAACACGGAAAAAGAGATTTAAAGTTCTTTTCAACAGCTTTGATAATAATAGAAAATTGTTTCTGAATATTGGGAAAGAAATAATATAGATTTTTACGACTAACCTCACTCTGTTTGCCTTCACGTTGGAAATCGAAAGAGGAAGAGAAACAGAAGAGCGAGGGAGGGTCAAATCAAAGGGTAAGGATTAAAGTGACAAAAGGTCACATGCTAGAGTGACCAATCAGAATGCTATCTACCTGCCTTATTTGGATGCTCAAATTTTCTAAGGAATTTTCAAAGAAACTTTCAGTGCTGTATTTCTCCAATAAACGCCCAGGGGGTCTACAGTATGAAATTTCTTGGATTGAAAGGGCATTTTTTGGAGATATTGGAGAGGAGCATTTGACAGAGAGAAAGGGGCCTTACTGTATTCGAGATATGAACTTAATCAAGGAGGGATTTGCAGTGTTCAAGCTTGAAGAGCATAGAAATTCATAAGGCCTTCAAATGTTCCACAAGGGGACTTATTCAAGGGGGGGAGACTTATTTGCGAAAATGAATTCTTAGGTGGGGGCTTATTAGAGGGGGGCACTTATGTATATAGGTGGGAGGTATTGGTAGAAAGGGTAGGGTTATCGATAGGATTGAATTTTATGGGTAAGGTTATCGACAGGATTAAATTTTGAAGAGTAGGGTTATCTCTAGGATTAAATTTTAAGGTTAGGGTTATCGATAGAATTGCATTTTAAAGGGTAGGGTTATCGATAGAATTGAATTTTAAGGGTAGGGTTATCTCCAGGATTGAATTTTAAGGGTAGGGTTATCTCTAGGATTAAATTTCAAGGTTAGGGTTATCGATAGAATTGAATTTTAAAGGGTAGGGTTATCGATAGAATTGAATTTTAAGGGTAGGGTAATCTCTAGGATTGAATTTTAAGGGTAGGGTTATCTCTGGGATTAAATTTCAAGGGTAGGGTTATCGACAGGATTAAATTCTTAGGGTAGGCTTATCGATAGGATTGAATTTTAAGGGTAGGGTTATCCATAGAATTTGATTTTAAGGGTAGGGTTATGGATGGGATTGAATTTAAAGGGTAGGGTTATTGACATGATGAAATTCTAAGGGTAGGGTTATCGAAATGATTGAATTTTAAGGGTAGGGTTATCTTTAGGATTGAATTTTAAAGGGTAGGGTTATCTTTAGGATTGAATTTTAAAGGGTGGGGTTATCGACAGGGTTGAATTTTATAGTCATATCCTAGAAATGACCCTACCCTTCAAAATTTAATCCCGTCGATAACCCTACCCTTAAAATTTAATCCCGTCGATAACCCTACCCTTAAAATTTAATCCCGTCGATAACCCTACCCTTAAAATTTAATCCTGCCGATAATCCTACCCTTAAAATTTAATCCCGTCGATAATTCTACCCTTTAAATTCAATCCCCTCAATGACCCTTCCCTTCAAAATTCAATCCTAAGGTCAACCCTACCTTTTAAAGTTAAATCCAAAAGATAACCCTACCCTTTAAAATTCAATCCTAAAGATGACCCTACCCTTTAAAATTCAATACTAAAGATGACCCTACCCTTAAATTTAATCCTACAAATAACCCTACCCTTCAAAATTCAATCCCATTGATAACCCAACCCTCAAACTTCAATCCTTGAGATAATCCTACCCTTTACAATTCAATCGTGGAGATATTCAATCCTGGAGATAACACTCCACTTATAGTTCAATCAAAAAGATAACCCTACCCTTAAATTGAATCCTACCAATAACCCTACCCCTTAAAATTCCATCCTGTCGATAACCCTACCCTTCAAAATTCAATCCCGTCGATAACCCCCCTTAAAATTCAACCCGAGAGATAACCACAGCACACCTCACAGGGCAAGAATTTTAGAACTAAGTTTTCGCTGAAAAAAATAAAAACTTTATTGCTGTTTGCTTTCTTTTCATATCTTTTTCCTTCAATTTTCAATCTTACTTTTTTTATTTCATTTTTTTCTTTTTTATTTACGTTTCAATTTCTTCTTCCTCTTTTACTTCCGCTTTTCTTTCTTTGAAACCACGTGACCCATCGGGACCACAGGGTGGCCGGGTGATGTAGAAATTTCTGAGAGAAAAATAAACAATTTTCAACCCTATGCCCATGCAATTTTTCTGCCTGGCAGTTGAGGGTTGGTCAAACTGTTCAAAGTTGTTGGCCAACATGTCAAAAATTTTATCAAAATTAGACGTTAATGCAGGAGTGAGCGTTTTGGTCCCCCTATTTGGGATATCATCTGCTTGTCTCTGATCCAGTTCGAGGCTGTCAGCAGCTTTACTGTACACCACTAGCCAAAATTCACGGTAGCGAATCTATAATCACTAATGTGATGGATAATCACTACTGTGGTGGTACTTTTTGCGTACTGTGGAGGTAGTTTCTGCGTACTGTGGTGGATAATCATTACGGTGGTGGGTTATTATGCTTGATGTGGTGGGTTACTATGCTTGATGTGGTGGTAGTTTCTGCGTACTGTGGTCAAGCATAATAACCCACCACAGTAGTGATTATCGACCACAATACGCAGAAACTACCACCACATCAAATCAAGCATAATAACCCACCACATCAAGCATAATAACCCACCACAGTAGTGATTATCAACCACAGTACGCAAAAACTACCACCACAACAAGCATAGTAACCCACCACACCAAGCATAATAACCCACCACAGTAGTGACTATCCACCACAGTACGCAGAAACTATCACCACATCAAATTAAGCATAATACCCCACCACAAGTAGTGATTATCAACCACAGTACGCAAAAACTACCACCACAACAAGCATAGTAACCCACCACATCCAGCATAATAACCCACCACAGTAGTGACTATCCACCACAGTACGCAGAAACTACCACCACAGTACGCAAAAAGTACCACCACAGTAGTGATTATCCACCACAGTAGTGATTATAGATTCGCTAGCGTGTACTACTGTGATGGATACGTACTACTGTGGTGTTACATTTTGCGTACTGTGGTGGTGTTTTTTGTGTATACTGTGGTGGTTACGTACTTCTGTGGTGGGTTATTATGCTTGATGTGGTGGATTAAAATGCTCTATGAAGTAGGTTATTATGCTTGATGTGGTGATGTTTTTGCCTGCCGTGGTGGATAAGCACTACTGTGGTTGGTTATTGTATTATGCTTGATGTGGTGTGTTATTATGCTTGGTGTGGTGGATTTTGTTGTTTTTTCTTGCTTGATCAATAGATTTTAGCTATGACCCATCACAGTACGCAAAAAATACCACCACATCAAGCATAATGACCCACCACAGTAGTACGCTTCCACCACTGTACAAAAAAACACCGCCACAACAAGCATATTAACCAACCACAACAAGCATTATAACCCACCACAGTAGTGCTTATCCACCACAGTACGTAAAAAACACCACCACACCAAGCATAATAACCCACCACTACAAGCATTATAACTCACCACAGTAGTGCTTATCTACCACAGTATGAAGAAACAACACCACACCAAGCATAATAACCCTACACAACAAACATAATAACCCACTACAGTAGTGCTTATCCACCACAGTACGCAAGAAACAACACCACACCAAGCATAATAGCCCAACACAATAAGCATTATAACCCACCACAGTAGTGCTTATCCACCACAGTACGCAAGAAACAACACCACACCAAGCAACAAGCATTATAACCCACCACAGTAGTGCTTATCCACCACAGTACGCAAAAACACCGCCACACCAAGCATAACAACCCACCACAACAAGCATAATAACCCACCACAGTAGTGCTTATCCACCACAGTACGCAAGAAACAACACCACACCAAGCATAATAACCCACCACAACAAGCATAATAACCCACCACAGTAGTGCTTATCCACCACAGTAAGCAAGAAAAAACACCACACCAAGCATAATAACCCACCACAACAAGTATTATAACCCACCACAGTAGTACGTTTCCACCACAGTACACAAAAAACACGATGTCATGTCATTGTCGAGGAAAGTTTTTACAACTTCAAATTCATTGCTTGACTTCCCCTGACATTACTATTGTCCGAAGTGTAGGGATTTTTGGAGGTTTGTAGACTAGGTTGTAGGGAAAACCTACAGTAGAAATAATGAAAAGTAGGTAGATTCTTCAAAAATGTAGGTATTTTTCAGAAAATATGAAATCCTGGGAATTTTCTCAACAAAATTGCAAAATTCAGATGTTTTTGCTGTGTGGAAGCTTCAAAAAGACTTCAACAACCATGGTTTATCAATCATTGAGACCTCTGTTTCGAACAACTGCGACGTTGCCTCCTGGGAATCGCACCCTATTGTGGATCTGTGATGAGTCAAATGACGCGAAATTTTTGTCATTTTTAGGTCACATGATACCTACGTGGTAGAAAATAGGTGGAATATGGGTAGATTTTTCAAAATGTAGGGATTTTTAGGTAGAATTTGGGGGGAAATGCGTAGGTGGACCGTAGGTAGAAAACGCATGCGTGGTAGGGAAAAACTGAATGTCAAGAGTCGAGCACGTTCGAGTGAAATGTTGAGAGCGTTTGAACCGAGGGCGATTCACACCTTCAAATCTCACACATCCTGGCTTGAAACGCATTGTTTTGAAAATCTTTCTGTTTTAGTTAGAAACTCGCATAACTCTTTGAAGAGTGAAGAGCCCCTCGGTTTGAAAAAATTTCTTAGAACATTACTACAACTCATAGATTGGCTTAAATGTAAACTAGTCAGCGAAACTAATGCACGGTAGAATTTGTTTAACATACGTTGAAATACGTCGAATTTGAATGGCGCTGTTCTTTGCATTCTTGTGACATTTTACCACAACGAATTCAACGATGTCACCGGCCTAAGGAAATAAAAAGAGAAAAAACGTTTAATCATGGGGATGGATAAGAAATAGAGAAATAGCAATTACACGAGTTTTTTAACTCTTTATAAGAAACCCAGTTTCTCGAAAAGCCAAAAATTTAAGAAACTCCAGAACTTGAAATTTTTTACATAGGAAACTTTTTACCTCAGATAGTGAAAAATTCAAAAATTGTCTTTTATTTCCTGTGTTTCGTCTGCAATAAAGCATTTCTGTGACAAACAGACAAACAGGAAACCCATATGCTTTCAAATACGATCAAATAATGGGTTTGGAGCAGATTCAGATTGAATAGCTATGTTGCCAATATGGATATTCAAGAAACTCTTAAGAAACTTCGAGTACTCGAAATCTGACAATTTTAAGAAACTTTCAGCACTGGATCAATTTTTTAGTTTCTTATAAAAAAATACGTGTAATAAGACTTTTCTTTTATAAGAACCAGGAAATTTTGATCGAGGCTGGCTGTTCTTAAGATTTTGCCGTTTTTGAGCCTGAAATGTTCTTAATCTGTTCTTAATTCCTTGGTTACTTAGATATCTATATTTTTCAATGAAAGTCTAGGGTGGTACTAGGTTTGTGTGAAAATGCAGCAATTTTTTGTCTATTTCTTTGTTTGCTTGCTTTTTACGTTCAGTTTGACTGTCTGGCTTACATATTTAGCTGATATTCTTAGCGCTTATTAAAAGGCCAGCCTCAGCTTGTTCTTAATTTGTTCTTAAAATCTGGGCAAAATCCAGGCTCGTGTTCTTATAAAATTGTTCTTATAAAAGAAAAAGAGTGTAAAAAGAACAACAGTAACACTGAATATTTTTTTATATTTTTACTGACGATTTTTTTATAAGTTTTGCCGAGTTTTTGAAGGGTGTGGTGATCGATTCGGGTAGAGGGCTTTCGCAAAGAGAAAAGCGGGCGAAAGATAGGAACGAGTAAACGATATGCGAACATTCAGAACTGAATGAATTTTCCCGAATTTTCCTCTACAAAGTCTAATTTTAGTTTTGGGATGGCTTTGCTGCTTTTTTGATTCAAGTTATTAATTGTAGCTAAAATAGAGCTAGTCAGACTGACTATTTTCCTGCTTAATAAGAAATAGCGGAAGTCTCCTGGCGGAAATTTTGCTCTGATTCTTATTTCTTGGTATCGGGAGAGACGTCTTTAGTACAGAAGAACTCAATTCAATTCAATTCAATTCATATCAATTCAAGCTTTTAATTACAAGTTAAGCAAAATAAAAATGTTGCTAATCTATTAGCTTAGGACACTTAGAAAAAACTCGAGAAGAGCTATCTTAAGAAGAACATTAACTAAGAAAGAAAGAAAGAAAAAGAAAATGATAATAATGAAAGAAAGAAAGAAATTACAATAATAAAATAAACTAAGATTAATTATACAGTTGGATACACTAAACTAAACATTCAATCAATCAATCAAATTAAATTAATCAAATTAAAGAAACTAATTAAGAAGCCAAAATACATATAATAGAAAAATTAGATATCAGAACAGTAATTATGTTATCGAAAAACTGAAGTTGTCATTTAGTATTTTTTGCCAGGAGCCATAATTTGAATTTCTTTTTAAAAATGAATTTTGTTTTGCATTGCCTTATAGCAATTGGAATGCTATTCCAGATTTTTACACCATTATTAATTATACTATTTTTCTTAAAATTTGTTCTCGTAGCAGGCTGCGAAAGTAAACCAAAAGTTGCTTGTCTTGTTTTTATGCTGTGTTTATTCCTTGTCATTTCGAAAAGATTACAAAATTGTTTGATCCCATTCAGGAGAAAATAGCTTATCTCCGCAGCGGAGTTGAACTGCACATCATACGTGATGTTGCAATTATCTCCATCCACGAATTTGAATAATAAACTGGACATTTCTCGTCGTTCCTGATCTTTCCTGGTGTCTTCTGCAGTCGATTCTCGAAAGTTGTCCCCTCAGTTAGATCACATGACCGAAATAATTTGCGCGTTCAAGTTGTGCGGCCGAATTCAATAGAACAAAAGAAATTAGGACAATAGGCTTCCAGACCAGTCCTCACTTCTATTGACTATGAGTAGAGCTTTCCTTTCGTTCAATCAGAAAATGTTTGAAAAAAGAGCAAACATAGCAAAACATAGATAAACATTTAAAAGGCATACCTTTTTAGTTAACAACAAGCGAATTCTCTACTTCTAGATATTCAGACCAACTTTACATCAGGCTTTCCACTTCGTCTGCAACCAGTGCAGTAAGACATTCAAAAGTGAAACGGGAAGTACTTTCAGACAGTCTGTTGGCAAAACAAGAGTGACAAAGGTCATGTGTCACTTGACCAATCAAATTGCAAGCAAAACAATTCATGTTCAGTTCGTCTCAATCTCATTTCAATATGAAAGAGATTGCATCCCAGACAGCTGAGGTGATCTCAATTGTAGGTTGAATTTACTGAAGATTAAAAAAACCCTTCTGCACTTCGTTCAGCTAAATTCTTGGCGAATAATTAATTGTGACACAACCGTATCTCTGCATGAAGGGATGCATATGGTTTTTAAAACTTTCCTTGAAACTGCCCAACTAGAAAAATTTTTGAAATGGTATGGTACGGGAAACAAAAAAAAATTGCCTAACAGGGGTTGTTCAAGGGGGTCGCACTCCTTATCAACCCGCTTGACTGATATTGGCTTATACAACAAGCGAATTAAAGAATACAGAAGCGACTACTGGAAGTCATGTGAGGAGTTTATGTTAAACATAGCAATCGGTACAGTACATTGTAAATATGGTTCGAAAGGGATTTCACTATGTAATACTACGTTATATTTTACCAAGGTTTTACCTGTGGAAGTTAACAAACTCTTCCCTCTGTAAGAAATTCTGACTATACTAATTATGCTTAAAGTGACGAATACCTACTTGGTATGTTTCGAAACGAAATTTCCGTTTCTGGGAAGACATTGCATTAAAAAACTCTGAAGTCCCAGTTGGCCTAAGGCCCTTTGCACACTAGACCTAAAATTCTGCCAAAATTCTACCAAACAGTGGGGCGCATTTGCTAATTATTGAGTTCCGACCATAAATTCCTGATGCCCAGAAATAGTCTCTATCAATCATTTCGACTTCTGATGACAAATTCGATAGGGTTCACCGTAACGTCTGAGAAGAATTCTTTCTTTCTTTCACCCTCAATGCACCATCAACTTGAATTATATTTATTTTGAAATTGCCTATTTTCGACATTTAGTGAATGACATGTAAATTTAAGAATCTGACTTGTCCGACTTTAGCTCTTCAGAATATTGTTGAATAAAGAACCTTCATGCCGCTTGATGCATTTGTAAAAGTGATAGTCTAACATATTCAGATAATACCAACATCATTCTTTGCAAAAAAGCATGAAAAACTCTTCATCCGACATCTTGTTTTGAGAACGAATGAAAAAAGCAAGAAAATGTCGCTTCAGGTCAAGAAATTAATCCGTGATGACATTTGGCAGAAATAAGGGCAGCTCGGGAGCTGCCCATATTTAATTAGTCGGCCTGTTTCATCCTTACTAGAATTTATGGATAGTAGAAAATGCAAAAAAGTCCTTGCACACTAGGAAAAACGGTGTTAATTTGTTAATCCTTACTAAAATTTGGAAAAGTACTCTAGTGTGCAAAGGCCCTAAAGAAGGGTTGTTTCAACAGTTAGGCGTAACACGGAAAAAGAGATTTAAAGTTCTTTTCAACAGCTTTGATAATAATAGAAAATTGTTTCTGAATATTGGGAAAGAAATAATATAGATTTTTACGACTAACCTCACTCTGTTTGCCTTCACGTTGGAAATCGAAAGAGGAAGAGAAACAGAAGAGCGAGGGAGGGTCAAATCAAAGGGTAAGGATTAAAGTGACAAAAGGTCACATGCTAGAGTGACCAATCAGAATGCTATCTACCTGCCTTATTTGGATGCTCAAATTTTCTAAGGAATTTTCAAAGAAACTTTCAGTGCTGTATTTCTCCAATAAACGCCCAGGGGGTCTACAGTATGAAATTTCTTGGATTGAAAGGGCATTTTTTGGAGATATTGGAGAGGAGCATTTGACAGAGAGAAAGGGGGCCTTACTGTATTCGAGATATGAACTTAATCAAGGGAGGGGATTTGCAGTGTTCAAGCTTGAAGAGCATAGAAATTCATAAGGCCTTCAAATGTTCCACAAGGGGACTTATTCAAGGGGGGGAGACTTATTTGCGAAAATGAATTCTTAGGTGGGGGCTTATTAGAGGGGGCACTTATGTATATAGGTGGGAGGTATTGGTAGAAAGGGTAGGGTTATCGATAGGATTGAATTTTATGGGTAAGGTTATCGACAGGATTAAATTTTGAAGAGTAGGGTTATCTCTAGGATTAAATTTTAAGGTTAGGGTTATCGATAGAATTGCATTTTAAAGGGTAGGGTTATCGATAGAATTGAATTTTAAGGGTAGGGTTATCTCCAGGATTGAATTTTAAGGGTAGGGTTATCTCTAGGATTAAATTTCAAGGTTAGGGTTATCGATAGAATTGAATTTTAAAGGGTAGGGTTATCGATAGAATTGAATTTTAAGGGTAGGGTAATCTCTAGGATTGAATTTTAAGGGTAGGGTTATCTCTGGGATTAAATTTCAAGGGTAGGGTTATCGACAGGATTAAATTCTTAGGGTAGGCTTATCGATAGGATTGAATTTTAAGGGTAGGGTTATCCATAGAATTTGATTTTAAGGGTAGGGTTATGGATGGGATTGAATTTAAAGGGTAGGGTTATTGACATGATGAAATTCTAAGGGTAGGGTTATCGAAATGATTGAATTTTAAGGGTAGGGTTATCTTTAGGATTGAATTTTAAAGGGTAGGGTTATCTTTAGGATTGAATTTTAAAGGGTGGGGTTATCGACAGGGTTGAATTTTATAGTCATATCCTAGAAATGACCCTACCCTTCAAAATTTAATCCGTCGATAACCCTACCCTTAAAATTTAATCCGTCGATAACCCTACCCTTAAAATTTAATCCGTCGATAACCCTACCCTTAAAATTTAATCCTGCCGATAATCCTACCCTTAAAATTTAATCCCGTCGATAATTCTACCCTTTAAATTCAATCCCCTCAATGACCCTTCCCTTCAAAATTCAATCCTAAGGTCAACCCTACCTTTTAAAGTTAAATCCAAAAGATAACCCTACCCTTTAAAATTCAATCCTAAAGATGACCCTACCCTTTAAAATTCAATACTAAAGATGACCCTACCCTTAAATTTAATCCTACAAATAACCCTACCCTTCAAAATTCAATCCCATTGATAACCCAACCTCAAACTTCAATCCTTGAGATAATCCTACCCTTTACAATTCAATCGTGGAGATATTCAATCCTGGAGATAACACTCCACTTATAGTTCAATCAAAAGATAACCCTACCCTTAAATTGAATCCTACCAATAACCCTACCCTTAAAATTCCATCCTGTCGATAACCCTACCTTCAAAATTCAATCCCGTCGATAACCCCCTTAAAATTCAACCCGAGAGATAACCACAGCACACCTCACAGGGCAAGAATTTTAGAACTAAGTTTTCGCTGAAAAAATAAAACTTTATTGCTGTTTGCAATTTCATCAATTCATTAAATACGAAATCATAGCAAAACTCTATAGATCAAGCAAGAAAAAACCACAAAATCCACCAAAGTGCGCAAAAATACTACCACATTAAGCATTATAACCCACCACAGTAGTGATTATCCACCAAAGTGCGCAAAAACTACCACCGCAACAAGCATAGTAACCCACCACATCAAGCATAATAACCCACCACAAGTAGTGATTATTATCCACAACAGTGCACAAAAACTACCACCACAACAAGCATGGTAACCCACCAAATCAAGCATAATAACCCACCACAAGTAGTGATTATCCACCACAGTGCACAAAAACTACCACCACAACAAGCATAGTAACCCATCACATCAAGCATAATAACCCACCACAGTAGTGATTATCCACCACAGTACGCAGAAATTACCACCACAGTACGCAGAAAGTACCACCACAGTAGTTATTATCCACCACAGTAGTGATTATAGATTCGCTAGCGTGAATGACCTCAACTTTTCCCTTGACAACCCTCAACTTTTTGTCGAGAAAATAGTCGTTTTCATGCTAGCGAATCTATGCGTACTACTGTGATGGATACGTACTACTGTGGTGTTACATTTTGCGTACTGTGGTGGTGTTTTTTGTGTATACTGTGGTGGTTACGTACTTCTGTGGTGGGTTATTATGCTTGATGTGGTGGATTAAAATGCTCTATGAAGTAGGTTATTATGCTTGATGTGGTGATGTTTTTGCCTGCCGTGGTGGATAAGCACTACTGTGGTTGGTTATTGTATTATGCTTGATGTGGTGTGTTATTATGCTTGGTGTGGTGGATTTTGTTGTTTTTTCTTGCTTGATCAATAGATTTTAGCTATGACCCATCACAGTACGCAAAAAATACCACCACATCAAGCATAATGACCCACCACAGTAGTACGCTTCCACCACTGTACAAAAAAACACCGCCACAACAAGCATATTAACCAACCACAACAAGCATTATAACCCACCACAGTAGTGCTTATCCACCACAGTACGTAAAAAACACCACCACACCAAGCATAATAACCCACCACTACAAGCATTATAACTCACCACAGTAGTGCTTATCTACCACAGTATGAAGAAACAACACCACACCAAGCATAATAACCCTACACAACAAACATAATAACCCACTACAGTAGTGCTTATCCACCACAGTACGCAAGAAACAACACCACACCAAGCATAATAGCCCAACACAATAAGCATTATAACCCACCACAGTAGTGCTTATCCACCACAGTACGCAAGAAACAACACCACACCAAGCAACAAGCATTATAACCCACCACAGTAGTGCTTATCCACCACAGTACGCAAAAACACCGCCACACCAAGCATAACAACCCACCACAACAAGCATAATAACCCACCACAGTAGTGCTTATCCACCACAGTACGCAAGAAACAACACCACACCAAGCATAATAACCCACCACAACAAGCATAATAACCCACCACAGTAGTGCTTATCCACCACAGTAAGCAAGAAAAAACACCACACCAAGCATAATAACCCACCACAACAAGTATTATAACCCACCACAGTAGTACGTTTCCACCACAGTACACAAAAAACACGATGTCATGTCATTGTCGAGGAAAGTTTTTACAACTTCAAATTCATTGCTTGACTTCCCCTGACATTACTATTGTCCGAAGTGTAGGGATTTTTGGAGGTTTGTAGACTAGGTTGTAGGGAAAACCTACAGTAGAAATAATGAAAAGTAGGTAGATTCTTCAAAAATGTAGGTATTTTTCAGAAAATATGAAATCCTGGGAATTTTCTCAACAAAATTGCAAAATTCAGATGTTTTTGCTGTGTGGAAGCTTCAAAAAGACTTCAACAACCATGGTTTATCAATCATTGAGACCTCTGTTTCGAACAACTGCGACGTTGCCTCCTGGGAATCGCACCCTATTGTGGATCTGTGATGAGTCAAATGACGCGAAATTTTTGTCATTTTTAGGTCACATGATACCTACGTGGTAGAAAATAGGTGGAATATGGGTAGATTTTTCAAAATGTAGGGATTTTTAGGTAGAATTTGGGGGGAAATGCGTAGGTGGACCGTAGGTAGAAAACGCATGCGTGGTAGGGAAAAACTGAATGTCAAGAGTCGAGCACGTTCGAGTGAAATGTTGAGAGCGTTTGAACCGAGGGGCGATTCACACCTTCGAAATCTCACACATCCTGGCTTGAAACGCATTGTTTTGAAAATCTTTCTGTTTTAGTTAGAAACTCGCATAACTCTTTGAAGAGTGAAGAGCCCCTCGGTTTGAAAAAATTTCTTAGAACATTACTACAACTCATAGATTGGCTTAAATGTAAACTAGTCAGCGAAACTAATGCACGGTAGAATTTGTTTAACATACGTTGAAATACGTCGAATTTGAATGGCGCTGTTCTTTGCATTCTTGTGACATTTTACCACAACGAATTCAACGATGTCACCGGCCTAAGGAAATAAAAAGAGAAAAAACGTTTAATCATGGGGATGGATAAGAAATAGAGAAATAGCAATTACACGAGTTTTTTAACTCTTTATAAGAAACCCAGTTTCTCGAAAAGCCAAAAATTTAAGAAACTCCAGAACTTGAAATTTTTTACATAGGAAACTTTTTACCTCAGATAGTGAAAAATTCAAAAATTGTCTTTTATTTCCTGTGTTTCGTCTGCAATAAAGCATTTCTGTGACAAACAGACAAACAGGAAACCCATATGCTTTCAAATACGATCAAATAATGGGTTTGGAGCAGATTCAGATTGAATAGCTATGTTGCCAATATGGATATTCAAGAAACTCTTAAGAAACTTCGAGTACTCGAAATCTGACAATTTTAAGAAACTTTCAGCACTGGATCAATTTTTTAGTTTCTTATAAAAAAATACGTGTAATAAGACTTTTCTTTTATAAGAACCAGGAAATTTTGATCGAGGCTGGCTGTTCTTAAGATTTTGCCGTTTTGAGCCTGAAATGTTCTTAATCTGTTCTTAATTCCTTGGTTACTTAGATATCTATATTTTTCAATGAAAGTCTAGGGTGGTACTAGGTTTGTGTGAAAATGCAGCAATTTTTTGTCTATTTCTTTGTTTGCTTGCTTTTTACGTTCAGTTTGACTGTCTGGCTTACATATTTAGCTGATATTCTTAGCGCTTATTAAAAGGCCAGCCTCAGCTTGTTCTTAATTTGTTCTTAAAATCTGGGCAAAATCCAGGCTCGTGTTCTTATAAAATTGTTCTTATAAAAGAAAAAGAGTGTAAAAAGAACAACAGTAACACTGAATAGAGTAAGACAAACAAGAAAAACGCAAAAATGAAGAAGATAAAAAGTAAACGAAAACAGAAGACAAAATTTAAAAAATTGGAAGAAGAATGCCTATCAAGATTGTGGATAAAACCATTAAGAAGAGCAGAAATGGGCAGGGAGACTTTGACGATAGGATAAAGAGGAGAGAATAATATTAATAAGGAGAAAACAACCTACTGAAGAAAGGGATAAATATATAGACGAAGAAAGAAGGAAAGAGGAATAAAGAAGAACGATGGAAATCGAGGATGATATCGAACTGAAAAGGTAAAACAAAAAATCTCACGAGGAAATCAGGGCATCTCTTGCAAGTGACATAAGGACAACAGTAAAATTAAAACTAAATACACGTTTTTTTTAAAAAGAACCTAGCTCAAGGCCTAGTTCTTAAAGTTCCATATTTTTTTACTTCGTTTGAGACGATTGTAATTCCAAAAGTTCCTTAATAGTTCATTAATTTTAACTGCATATACAGTTTAATGACTACTGTATAGAGACATTTGCATGTAAGCAAAGCTCGAAACTACTCAAGGAAACATTTGGTACATGCTCAAAGTACAATTTATGTGATTTTCGACTGCAAATGAATGGAACGGGCTTTCTAATTCTTGATTGTTTGCAGTGATAAAAATATTCAACAATGAAAAGTTCCTTGGTGATTTTCTCTTTAGTACTATAAGTTCTTTAAATTTTCGGGCCTTCTACATGCAGGTTTCTTATAAAAAAGCGTGTAACACAAGAAAGCCCAGCTGGTTGTATAATACAAATGAAATAGAAATAGCTTGAGAGGAAATGAATAAAATCAGACCTGTAGATTTATACAATCATCAGAAACTTCGCTCATGTGGAAGAAGAGGTTCTTGCAGTCTTCAATTTCAAATGTGATGAATCCATACTAGGAATATATGAAATGATAATAAAGATATCTGCCTAAAATGATTTAAAATAACAGGAAAATTACTGATGTTTGACAAAAGGTTTGACTAACATGCAACACGATGCCAAGCCAAGTAAGACAGGTCCCAAACACTAAACATCTGGTATTTTCAGGGCAAACGTTAAATTCGGAATTTGAAATTTTGAAATTTGGAATTTGAATGAAAATTTATTATTTATCGTGACCAAGATAAAATAAGAGAACCAAGATTAGTCTAATCAAATCTTGTCATTTTAACCCATTTTAATTCATGCTTCTTCACGCTAGCGAATCTATAATCGCTACTGTGGTGGATAGTAACTACTGTGGTGGTACTATTTGCGGTGGTGGCAGTTTTGGCGTACTGTGGTGGATAATCACTGCTTGTGGTGGATTACTATGCTTGCGGTGGTGGCAGTTTTGGCGTACTGTGGTGGATAATCACTACTTGTGGTGGGTTACTATGCTTGCGGTGTTGGCAGTTTTGGCGTACTGTGGTGCATAATCACTACTTGTGGTGGGTTACTATGCTTGCGGTGGTGGCAGTTTTGGCGTACTGTGGTGGATAATCACTACTTGTGGTGGATTACTATGCTTGCGCTGGTGGCAGTTTTGGCGTACGGTGGTGGATAATCACTACTTGTGGTGGGTTACTATGCTTGCGGTGGTGGCAGTTTTGGCGTACTGTGGTGGATAATCACTACTTGTGGTGGGTTACTATGCTTGCCGTGGTGGCAGTTATGGCGTACTGTGGTGGATAATCACTAATTGTGGTGGGTTACTATGCTTGCAGTGGTGGCAGTTTTGGCGTAATGTGGTGGATAATCACTACTTGTGGTGGATTACTATGCTTGCGGTGGTGGCAGTTTCTGCGTACTGTGGTGGATAATCACTACTTGTGGTGGGTTACTATGCTTGCGGTCGTGGCAGTTTTGGCGTACTGTGGTGGATAATCACTACTTGTGGTGGGTTACTATCCTTGCGGTCGTGGCAGTTTTGGCGTACTGTGGTGGATAATCACTACTTGTGGTGGGTTACTATGCTTGCGGTGGTAGCAATTTTGGCGTACTGTGGTGGATAATCACTACTGTGGTGGTTATTATGCTTGATGTGGTGGGTTACATTTTGTTAAATAACTATAATTGTTGGATAGGATGAATTGTGGTTAAAAATATTAGATGCAATTGTTCACTTTTTTCGTCTACAACCTCGATTATTGAGTGATGGATAGCTCCCCATGATGCAAGCATGATTTTCCTCTCGCCTCTCAATGTAGTATGGTATGAAATGGGATATGAAATTGTGACTTCAAATTTTATTCATTGTTCATTATTCAGCAAAGTACTAACTATGCTGTACTGCTTTTTGTCAATTCATCAAATGGATTTTGTCGTAAGACAAATAAAGTTGACATCAGCTATCTCGAATTCTCAAGGGAAACTGGAATTAGTTCGAGATAGCGAATGTTCGAAATAACGGATGCCCCATATAAATATAAAAAATTATAGTTTCTAAGTCAGAAAAGGAACCCCTATTAACATGCAGGGTTACTGATCCAAAATTTCATCAAACAAGTCTGGTATTTTTTACATAGGAGTCAAAGCTCATCTGCTTCATCCGTACTATTGGTGAAATTGAGATAATCGTGATGCAGCACATCTCGAAAGAGAACAGCTTCATCTATTGTATACATGGGCAGCATATCACTTAGCTGCTGCCATTCCCGCTCCGCTAGGCGAACTTATTCACATTTTCAGCCTGTCCCTTTATCCAGTTCAGCAGAAAATGTGGCAAAGTTCGAGATAAAGAGCAGGTTTTCCTCCATGGGAAATCGAAAATGGTTCGAGACAGCGAATGTTCGAGATAACGGGGTTCGAGATAAGGGATGATTTTTCTATACAAACCCTTATACCAAAACGAGTGGAAATGGAAAATCGTTCGAGATAGCGAATGTTCGAGATAGCGGGCAGTCGAGATAGCGGATGTCAACTGTAATTCTTTTCTTCAAGCTTGATTGAGGTACGAGATTTTTTAGGTGTGGAACCTAAAAATCAATTTGACATTCGATGTCAATGTTTAAAAAGAAGAGTACGAACCTGTCCCTTAACTGATTCAATTGTACCTTTGTGGATGTTTCGGACGGAAGTGACGTTCATTGCACGCTGCTTTACGCCACTGTGGTCAATTGCGATTTGGAAAGTGGTCTGAAATCAAATAAAAAGTGCTAAATTTATGAGCCGAAGCATATAAATTTCGTTTGGAAATATGAGTACTGAATACCGCCATTAGTTCCATTGAAAGCAAACAAAGTCACAGCAGAATGCCAAGCCAGGACAACTAATGCCGAGCCAAGCCAAGCCAAGTCAAGTCAAGCCAAGTCAAGCTAAGTCACGTCAAGTCAAGCCAAGTCAAGCCAAGCCAAGCCAAGTCAAGTCAAGCCACGTCAAGTAAAGCCAAGCTTAGCCTAGTCAAGTTGAGCCAAACCAAACAAAGTTAAGCAAAGCCTAAAAACTCTGAGCAAGGAAATGTAACGCCATACTAAGGCAAACTCAAGCAGGGTCAAGCAACACCATGACAAGCAAAATCAAGCAAATTTAAGCCAATCGAAGCCAATCCAAGCTAAGCAAGGGTAAGCCAAGTCAAGACAAGCCAAGGTAAACTAAGCCAAGCCAAGCCAACCCCAAAAAATAAACAAAGATAAAAAGACTTATATCGACAAACCTTATCTCCAATATGCAATGGTTCTTTCTTGTTCACAAGACTTGTTATTGCAAATTTGAATAACAGGGCTGTTTGATCATCATCAGGGGCACACCCCTTCACCTTCTGGGGTTCAGACACCTCAATTAGTCCTTCATATTCATCTTGCTAAACAAAAATAGTAAACAAATGAAATAAAAAATATAAAACACATCAAATTTAAGATCAAAGAGAAATTGAGGATTCAATTTTTAAACACTCAGCTCCGGATGTAATTGACATTCACGTTTTTTATAAGGAACCTTTGGTCTGAGTTGAGGCTTGAGTTCCTTAATTTTTCGACAAAATGAGGCTGAAGTTCCTTATATTGTTCCTTGTCATGACATATGTTTGAATACTAATTTTTACAGCAAATTCATATAAATTTGCTTCATTTTCTTACTTTAAATATAAATGGAGTCTTTTTGGCAGAACGATGGGAAATATATCGTTATTCTGTTATTCTTCTGTACTAATAGTCTTGTTCTTGAAAAATTTATTCCTAGTTTTTCATCCGAGCCTCGACAGTTCCTTAATTTTTTTGAAATTTTCAGCCTCGAGTTCCTTATAAAGGTGTTCCTTATAAAAAAAACCTGTAGTGAAATTTGCTATTGTCTTGGCTATCTGGTATAGTGTAAATGGGTCTATCAGATACGAGAATCAAGACGAAACTATATCTAATTGGTATAATGTAAACACTTGCCCTATGCGATATGGGTTAAGGCAAGGCGCGGCGCTCCGATAGTTATCCGGTATAATGTAAACACTTGCATTATACGATATGGGTTAAGGCAAGGCGCGGCGCTCCGATAGCTATACGATATAATGTAGACACTTGCCCTATTCGATATGGGTTAAGGCAAGGCGCGGCGCTCCGATAGCTATCTGGTATATTGTAAACACTTGCATTATACGATATGGGTTAAGGCGAGGCGCGGCGCTCCGATAGCTATCCGGTATAATGTAAACATTTGCCCTATCCGATGTGGGTTAAGGCGAGGCGCGGCGCTCCGATAGCTATCCGGTATAATGTAAACACTTGCCCTATCCGATGTGGGTTAAGGCAAGGCGCGGCGCTCCGATTGCTATCCGGTATAATGTAAACACTTGCATTATACGATATGGGTTAAGGCGAGGCGCGGCGCTCCGATTGCTATCCGGTATAATGTAAACACTTGCATTAACGGCATAGTGTAAACGGAGCTTTAGATTAGTGGGACTTCATTCGATTACGGCAAGCGGTCTATTTCAGAGTAAATACGGTATGGTAATAACAGCGATGACGATGCTGGTAAGGATAATCATTATGGATCAAGATGATTTTGATTTCTATGATCGTTATGATTACTTTGATCATAATCACCAACCTCAGGATCCCAAATTCGCATTGTTTTCACTACAACACCATCGTAAACTTCTGGCAGGATATCCTGTAATGAAATTCAACAAGGTAGCCCCCGTCAAAACTGTCATATTCACATTAAATCTTGGCTTTTAGTAACACACGATGGGGGATTGAAAATGAACAAGGCAAACCCGGTTAAAAATTGCATATTCATATCAAATCTCAAATATTAGTAAAATACGGCAGGGGTTTCGAAAATCAACAATGCAAACTCCCGTCGAAAATTTCATATCAATATTAAATTTCACGTATTAATAAAATTTGACGGGGGTTTCGAAAATCAACAATGCAAACCCCCGTCACAAATTTCGTATTCCAATAAATCTTGCCTATAAGTAAACGACGACCTGCGCACGAGTAAACCAAGACGGGGCTACAAATGCGTAATAGCAAATAAAATATATACAATTTATACATTAAGACGGGGGTATACTAAATGACTAACAAGACCCCGTTAACAAGATAAAATATCATAGATATGACAGGAATAACAGCAAGAAAACGGGGGATCATACCTCCTGTTGGATAGTACCAATTGGTATTTTGACGACTCTTTCTGCACTCGCTTTTCCGTTCTTTTTTGTCATCGAAAACTCAACTTCATCACCAAGATTGAGATTGTTAGGGTCACAATCCAACTCACTGAAAAAAATCAGAATATAAAGGTCCTGCCATGTCAAATGTTTGACAATGTTTCATCATTCAAAACAATGCCACAGTAGTTCTACCTGTAGACTATTGTTTGCGGTATAAACCGATAAACATTGTTTAAACCACAAATCTCAAATGTTTGACAATGTTTCATCATTCAGAACAATGCCACAGTAGTTCTACCTGTAGACAATTGTTTGCGGTATAAACTGATAAACATTGTTTAAACCACAAATCTCAAATGTTTGACAATGTTTCATCATTCAAAACAATGCCACAGTAGTTCTAACTGTAGACAATTGTTTGCGGCATAAACCGGTAAACATATTTTAAACCACAAATCTCAAATGTTTGACAATGTTTGATCATTCAAAACAATGCCACAGTAGTTCTACCTGTAGACAATTTTTTGCGGTATAAACCGATAAACATTGTTTAAACCACAAACCTCAAATGTTTGACAATGTTTCATCATTCAAAACAATGCCACAGTAGTTCTACCTGTAGACAATTGTTTGCAGTATAAACCGGTAAACATTGTTTAAACCACAAATCTCAAATGTTTGACAATGTTTCATCATTCAAAACAATGCCACAGTAGCTCTACCTGTAGACAATTGTTTGTGGTATAAACCGATAAACATTGTTTAAACCACAAATCTCAAATGTTTGACAATGTTTCATAATTCAAAACAATGCCACAGTAGTTCTACCTGTAGACAATTGTTTGTGGTACAAACCGATAAACATTGTTTAAACCACAAATCTCAAATGTTTGACAATGTTTCATCATTCAAAACAATGCCACAGTAGTTCTACCTGTAGACAATTGTTTGCAGTATATCGAAACCGCTAAACATTGTTTAAATGAAAAATCTCAAATGTTTGACAATGTTTTATCATTCAAAACAATGCCACAGTAGTTCTACCTGTAGACAATTGTTTGCGGTATAAACCGATAAACATTGTTTAAACCACAAATCTCAAATGTTTGACAATGTTTTATCATTCAAAACAATGCCACAGTAGTTCTACCTGTAGACAATTGTTTGCGGCATAAACCGATAAACATTGTATAAACCACAAATCTCAAATGTTTGACAATGTTTCATCATTCAAAACAATGCCACAGTAGTTCTACCTGTAGACAATTGTTTGTGGTATAAACCGATAAACATTGTATAAACCACAAATCTCAAATGTTTGACAATGTTTCATCATTCAAAACAATGCCACAGTAGTTCTACCTGTAGACAATTGTTTGCGGTATAAACCGGTAAACATTGTATAAACCACAAATCTCAAATGTTTGACAATGTTTCATCATTCAAAACAATGCCACAGTAGTTCTACCTGTAGACAATTGTTTGTGGTATAAACTGATAAACATTGTATAAACCACAAATCTCAAATGTTTGACAATGTTTCATCATTCAAAACAATGCCACAGTAGTTCTACCTGTAGACAATTGTTTGTGGTATAAACTGATAAAATAGACCTTTTCAAAGAGATCTGGGTCGGGCGTGACATTTTTCTGGAAAATGGTAGGCATATCGAGTAAGGGAATCCTCTCCACTGACAAAGACCGGAATTGCAGTCGCTTCAGAGGAAGTAGTGCAGCAGATTTTACTCCAAATTCACGAATAATAGAAGAAAAGACAGAAAAGGAAATCTGCGACAGCAATGTTTAAAATATCTGCAGAAACTCAGGAAACAAGATGCAATTAACTAACAAAACGGAAAATACTTGATTAAATTGATCCTAGACCAGATAAACTGGGACTTGAATCCTTTCTTTCACTTCAACTCCCATTAAATGTGAATTTGAAGCAAAATTTGCTGCAATATCTCTCCTGGAACGACCGCAATTCCGGTCTTTGTCCGTGGAGAGGATTCCCTTACTCGATACGGCTGCCATTTTCCAGAAAATGTCGCGCCGGACCCAGATCTCTTTGAAAAGGTAAGAAATAGACAAGATTGCTGCATTTTCACACAAACCTAGTACCACCCTAGACTTTCATTAAAAAATATAGATATCTAAGTAACCAAGGAATTAAGAACAGATTAAGAACATTTCAGGCTCAAAAACGGCAAAATCTTAAGAACAGCCAGCCTCGATCAAAATTTCCTGGTTCTTATAAAAGAAAAAGAGTGTAACTACGCTGTCTTAATCAATAGAAACTAACAAATTTCCAGGAGGTCTGCTTATTCCCATAAATTTCGAACGATAAATATTAGGACAAAATTAGGGTCCAAGAATTTGTAGTTTATCAAATCAAATTTCATCTAAAAAAGAATCGGAAAATCTATGTTTTACCCCCGTGCAAGGTCTGTCGACGCTGTCTTAATCAATAGAAACTAACAAATTTCCAGGAGGTCTGCTTATTCCCATAAATTTCGAACGATAAATATTAGGACAAAATTAGGGTCCAAGAATTTGTAGTTTATTAAATCAAATTTCATCTAAAAAAGAATCGGAAAATCTATGTTTTACCCCCGTGCAAGTTCTGTTGACGCTGTCTTAATCAATATAAACTAACAAACTTCCAGGAGGTCTACTTATTCCCACAAATTTCGAACGGTAAATATTAGGACAAAACTTGAGTCCAAGAATTTGTAGTTAATCAAATCAAAATTCACCTTAAAGACAATCAGAAAATCTACGTTTTCCCCCGTGGAAGGCCTGCTGAGGGCGTTTTAATCAATATAAACTGAAAGACTTCCAGGAGGTACAATAATTTCCATAAATTTCAAACGTAAAATTTCTGTCTACCCAAAACGATTTTCAAGCTCAAATAACTTAAAATGTTCGACTTTTCGCTACGAAATAAAGCCAATTTCTTAGTAATTAAATAATGATTATTTTGTATGGGGTATTCAATGATCACTTACTATGTCACCATACTGCGGGTTCTCCCGCGGTCTGCAGTCTTTGCTTTTGAATAGCACGGGAATGACCTCGGTTTCTCCAGTATAGAGAATTATTCCGGCGTCACCCTCCCTGAAACGGAAGAAAATTATGATAGTCTTAGGGACATCCCGTTCACTAAACAGGGGGGCTGCGTCAGAAACAGAGACACGACACCAAAAATGCTGACATGTACAGAGGTGTACAGAGGGGGAAATGGATTGATAATTTCTTTGAATTATTTCTTTGCTCCAATAGGTAAAAAACAAGTTTCCTTGACAAAACAACTTCTTTGAGGCCTATTTCCACTTTGTTCGCATTCGCTGTTCGCTACAAATTTGCTGTTCGCCGTTCGCTAGCGAACAGAAAATGGCCTTCGCTGAGCGAATTTGAACCTTTTAAGGCAATTGTAGTTCAAAAGTTCCATAATTTTAACTGCACATTCAGTGTCATAACAATAATAGAGACGCTTGCATGTAAGTAAAGCTCAGGACTACTCAAGGAAACATTTGATACATGCTTAACGTACAATTTATGTGATTTTCGACTGCAAATGAATGTTACCAGTTTTCTAATTCTTGATTATTTGAAGTGATAAAAACATTCAGCATTGAAACGTTCCTTAAAGATTTTCTCTGTAGTAGTATAAATTATTTGAATTTTCGGGCCTTCTACATATAGGTTCCTTATAAAGTAGTTCTTTATAAAAAGAAGCGTGTAATCAAGGAGCATGTTGTGTTTTCCCCATATACTTTTCTATACAGATACTTTGAAACCTTGAAAATGGCACAAATTTCATATAAGTGCAGGAAATATCGAAAACTTCAGTCAGAAAGGATCTTATTGAGTATCGCTGAAATCAGGCGGAATAGCTAGACATTTTCAATGAGAAATTTCAAAAGCGCTTTTTTGCTTATCGCATGCATTAGAGCCAAACGGTACTACCTAGTGTTCAACAGTCAAATTTCAAATGTTTGACAATGTTGGGCCTAAGTACACATATAACAAGCGAAAGTCATACAAGGAAATAAGGGCCACGACTTGTATTCAACGTGGAGTGAGTGGCCAATCTTCTCAGTCAGTTATCATTAGACAGCTGAAGTTAAGCTTGGTCGTGTGAGGTCAGCATCTGGATGGGTGACTTTCCAGATGGAACTAAATAACTCACTCTGCCGTCCTTGGGAAGAGACAATAAACTAGGGGTCCCATGTCTGGATGCGACATGCATAGTAGGCCTAAATTAGCTGAAAAGGCTAGAATTAACAGCCTACTGAAAATAAAGTAACAACAACAACAAGAACAACCACAACGAAACCTCCGGTGCAGCACTACAAATTTTAATGAGTTTCACTTACAAAAATAAATATTCACGGGGGTTATGCATTGCCGCAACAGAATGATTATTTACCTTGGTGATTTTCCGAAATTCTTGTTAGTTCTTGGTTGAGGTTCTTTATCGACGACCCTGGCAATTCTCCTTCGTAACAACCTAAGAAACAGAGAATAATTGTTATATCGTGACTAATCAGTCCAACAAGCCTCTCAATTACTGAGTCCTCTTCGGGATACACGCATTTTTTAATACGTAAGTGCTTCATAAGGAAGTTAGTACTCTTATAGGCAAAAACTTAAGGAATTCCAGTACTGGATCGGAGACTATTAAGGAATCTGGCTTTATTAAAAATGATGAAGTCTTATGAAGCTGATCATTAACATGTATAAAACGTCTTCTGACAACTTCATTCCCTTGTTCCTAGGTTTAATTTGAAAGAAACAAGTATAAAAGTTAAGGAATTGCTAAGGAATTTTCAGTACTCAAATTTGGCTGTCACTTAAGGAATTTTCAGTACTGAGCCTGAGCCGAAATTCCTTATAAAAGAATGCACGTAGGCCCTCTATGAAATCACGCTATAACTTTAACTCTCAATGTAGCCGTCTTTTTGCTCTCCCTTGATAAAGCCACTTTTCTCGTTTGTACTAGCTCCCTATTATGGCTCCTTTTTACAAAGCCCGTCTCTAGACGCCCCTGCCCATTTAGCAATTCTCGTTTAAATACCCCCACGTTAAGCCTTCCTTCCATTCAGCCCCTCATTATAAGCCCCCTCCCCTCCATGACGCCCTCTTTGTAGTTCAGTCGATAATAAACATCTTGCATTTCAATCCCTTCTGTAAAGCTCTCGCCATTAAGTCTTTTATTGCCATCTTATCATTACCTCCCCTTGCTATAAGTTAATATTATTATGATGATTATTATTGTCAAATTATTAACAGTTGGTATAATTCAAAGTTGC
This sequence comes from Chrysaora quinquecirrha, assembly GCA_014526335.1. Classification (NCBI taxonomy): domain Eukaryota; kingdom Metazoa; phylum Cnidaria; class Scyphozoa; order Semaeostomeae; family Pelagiidae; genus Chrysaora; species Chrysaora quinquecirrha. The sequence continues at coordinate 313,085 of JACTAT010000215.1, forward strand.
AAACTAATTCTAATCAACTATTTAAAATACTAGGAGAAAAATATAAAAATTAAATGTGGAGCGTACCAACTTGGTAATTGGAGAGGTGGTGGAGTGTGGAGGAGCGTATATTACGAGGAATGAAATAAGTCTAATAGATAGGTCATTCAGAACTACGACTCATCGACTTCCTAATAGAAATCTGGGCAGAAATCAAATCAGCTTGCGAGAGCGAAGTTCTACGCAAATTCGTCCATCGAATTTCGGTGAGCAGCAATAGTGGGCGGCCGTTTCTGTCAATCGCTTGTTTTTCTTAAGGTTTATGAAAGGGAATTCTGGGAATAATTTCCTTAGCTACGAATTCAACGTCTGCAGCTACGTAAAATACGTAAATAAAGAAATTATTCCCAGACTTCCTTTCGAAAATCCTTAATGAAAACAGTAGGCAAAAACGGCGGCCATCTTTTGCGGAAGCGTCTATTGGTTGTTTTGCTGTTCGATAAATCACTGGTAAGAAGTTGCGAAGAAATAATGAAATTCTAGATTCGAAAATTACTGCGGCGTGATTGGTGTCCACAAAAGTTTGGTTTGTCAAGCTTTTTGTTAAAAAGTCCCACTCAGAGAATAAGTCTATCAAATTCAATTTTTACATGTGAATGATATTAACGTTGATTAGTCTAGATTCTGGGGGCAATCAATCATGAGAATGTCCCTACCTCGTAATTCAATGTTCCTTTTTCTAGGACTCGTATTCGTGTTGCATGAAATTTATTAGAATGATGGTCCTGCGACAAAAAGACACAACAATTAAACGGAATCGCCTACTAATCGACTAATTCCTAGATTACGCGCCCGCGGCGCTTATTTAAAAATCTGTCTGAAAGAGGAGCAATTATTTGAAAATTTATGAACAAACTAACGCGGAGAGCCTTGGGCTGTATGAGCTAGGAAAAATGGAGGAGAGCCTTGGGCTGTATGACTCAGAGAGTTACTCAGCGATTTCATTGATATCTGTAGCTTAGCGAAACGTCGTTGGCTCTCTGATCATGCAGTCCAGGTACGAATCCCATCTATTGTGGTATGCTACTTGTGAAAAATATATTCATTATTTATTTATTTATTCATTTATTTATTTATTTATTTATTCATTTATTGCTTGTTTATTCATTTATTTACTATTTATTTATTCATTTATTATTGATTACTTATTACTCACTTGTTCCAAAGCAAACTCCACTTCGTCACCATTGTTTATCATTTTGGTCTACAAATAAACAACAACACGTAAACAAATGATTTTCAGATATTGCTTGCAAAGTCTGAATGGAGACAAAACAAAAGACATTGGAAATTCAGCATTACATCTATATTACCGTACACATTTTTAAGACCAGGACAACAAATGGATAGAGAGACATTTTCGACAAAAGGCCGGCAAGACTGAAATGTTTCAAAATCGGCAGAGACAAAGTTGTCAGTACTATAAAATCGAATTAAGAATACAAATGCTTAATACGAATTTGGTATCGAAAATTCTATATCTCAAAATCTTGGAAAATTTCCATAATGGCAACCGTTCGTCGAAAAGGTGTATTATTTTACGGTTACTTGACTAACAAAGATTTTTGCCGCTATTTTCAACAAAATTAGTCAGCAAAACATCTTAAAACAGGTGTTAACAATACTAAAGTTGGCCCAACCTGTTCAAGAAGTTGGCTGAAATGGAAGAACAGACTAAGATCTCTATCGCAACATTTGATGAATCCAAAACCGTCTTTCAGACTGGAAATAATGCCCTGCAAAAGACAAATACAGATTTTCAATAATGGTATTCGGAAGCAGATTCATTTCAATATTGTAAAGATATTCGATTTTATTCACGCTGGCCCAACCTCATTGCCAGACCCTAAACGCGTTTCCTCGGATCTCAATAGTAAAATCGATTCGGGTTTGGTACTGACCACGAAATTTGCCAAAATGTTGGCAACTTTGGCCTTGCCGTTGAAACATTATCTTGATTCCGAAAGTAGATGTCCTAAGCAAGGAAACGAGAAGAATTCCATGATAAGGTGCAGGCGAAATGGTGTATTTAGCAGCAGTCGCTAGGATCTCAGGATTAGGTTAACTAATGGTAACTAATGGCTTTGACGCTACCGTAGCTGGAGCTCGAGCCTCGACCTCGTTGAGCTTCTGACACCAATGACACCGCACCTTCAATGGTTACTGTCAGATACAGTATAAGACGGGCATTTCACCCTGCAAAAAGGCGTACGAGACTTCCATTATAACAAAAGGACTTTCAAGGGACTTCCGAGTAAACAATAGGACTTCCAGCAAAGGTGTACGAGACTTTCAAGGAGTGAATTGCCCCTCGGTATAAGATACAGTTCAGTATGTAGCATCTTTTTTGCTTACAAAACATTCTATTCACATGGTTCTTGGCCTATTTCGGTGTGAGATACGGACAAAATTATGACGTCACTGAATCAGTTCTTTTGTTCGAGCAACCAATCAAATGGCGCATCGGCACGACCAATACAAGGGTTGACTATGACCAGCAAAATTTCACGTACGGTCCTAGTCTCAATTACCTTCTCCGGGGGTCCACCATTCTGTGAAAACAAAAGGTGGCGAATATATTCGAAATTATCAAGGCTGTTTCTGACACTTTATTTGACATGATAGTCACCACTTATCATGACAAGCCTTTGATATTTAGTAGGGCAACGTTTCGGGAGAGATCCGTCTCCCATCATCGGGCAATGAAAAAATGGTTTCTATCTTATTTTGGATACGTCGGATGGAAAGGTGTGAAAAATTAGCCGGACATGCGAGAAAGTTTGGTTTTTTGACACTCAATTTCTAGAATTTTCGCGCCAAAATTGGGTTCAGTTCTAGGATTGAGTAAGATACTTGATGGATACAAAGATTTGATAGAACTGAGTGAATGCTTTCTTTGACAAGTCTGTTTTTCCAGTTCTTATCCTCATCAATCACTGAAATGTTATCCCAATCCATCTGGTGTTTTTCAGTCCAACAATGATTGGCAAGATCACTTTTATCAGTTCGGTACAAAGGGTGGTTTTTTAGTGAACGTTCTTGATGCAGTCACAATGTTCCTAAATGATATATCGTAATATGAAATATATAAGACTCCTACCGTTTCACGAATTTGTCCATTTTTGACAGAAACTTGCATGAGTTTGATATTGACTGCCCATTGAAGACCATCACGACGATCTAGAAGAAATAATAAGAGACCTTCAGGTGACTCGCCGGTTGAAGATCCCCCCAGCAAACAAGTCATTTCATAATAATAATATTGGGCTGCATCAAAGCTCCAGGGGGTAAATACGTTAATCTAACCTCAGTTACAAACATGTTGTAGTAGGATTTACCCCCTGTGTATAAGTCACTTTGAAAAGATTATCAATAGGCTAAATCGATGACCAGGGGGTAAATATCATATATCTCATATCATTCATAAACATCTGGTAAAAGTTAATCCTTAAGAGATTTACCCCCCCCCCCCTACGAATTAATCACTTCATAAAGATGATCAATAGAGTCCATCGAAAATTAGGGGGTAAATACTGCAAACTTAATCTCAGTGACATACCTGTGGTAAAAGGTTTTGCCCCCTGTGAATGACTCACTTCATGATAATATTTTATGGGTTACATCGAAGTTTCAGGGGGTAAATACAGTACATGTAATGATACCTGTAGATATATTGAACTCCACAGTATCGCCTTTGCGTAGCGATAATTCTCCCTCCGCATCGCCAAACAAAACTTCTTTTGTATCATTCTTATCATTGTACTCGATAACCCCGGACAGCTGACCGTCCAATGAATTCCTCTGGCTTTGTTTTTGGCCGGCCGGTTTGATGACGATTCCCCGGTAACTTTCACTTGAAATATCCTCAAATGCGACCGTACCGCTTGGAAGTTTCCGGACTTGGATTGCGACCTCTTTGTCCTAAGGTCGGACAAAAGGCAATTAATAAATTAATTTACACTTCCTTTTCATAAGAAACACAGAAACCTCTATGACGATAATGAGTTTCTTATTTTTGTACCATGTCAGCAAATAAGTGAACAAGTTTTGAGTAGTACAAAACTTCAAAATTGTGATGAACAGCGGAAATACTTTCGGGCATACAGTTCACATCTGCTAGGGAAACCGGAATTTGTTCGAGATAGCAAATGTTCGAAATAACGGATGCCCCAGAAAACTATAGTTTTTAAGTCAGAAAAGGAACCCCGATTAACATGCAGGGTTACACTCTTTTTTTTTTTAATAAGCAACTGTTCAATAAGCAACCAAGTCTGAGATTTTGTTAAAATTTCTGGTGAAATAGCTTTCTTTATACAGTACATCCTTGCAAACTTGTCAATTACATTGAGAAGCCAGAAAAGAGCCAAAATAGGAGGTTTTAGGGTGTACCAGGCATTCTGTGACAGCTGAAATCCTAGATATGTTAAGCAACTCTTGAGGGCTGGAGCAAAGTCAAGTTGCTTATTGAAAAAAAAAGTGTACTGATCTCAGATTTCATCGAACAAGTCAGGTATTTTTTTACATAGGAGTCAAAGCTCATCTGCTTTCATCCCTACTATCAGTGAAATTGAGATAATGGCGATGCAGCACATCTCTGTGCGCTAAAAACAGGCAGAGATTACAGGCATCACATCTGGGTGAACAGGAAGTTCTGAAAGAGAACAGCTACTTTCTGCGAGGAATTTCCTGTCAAGCTCTTGTACCCATTTCTCTATGAACAAATCATCATCTATCAAACTGTTTCTTTCGATAGCAGCACGGTAAGAGAAAGTGAAAATTGTTCAAGATAGCGAATATTCGAGATAGCGGGCAGTCGAGATAGCGGATGTCAACTGTACTTAAAAGCTTTTTCGTCTAACGCTCCTCAGAGTATGAACGTCAGAAACAGACCAGAAACATAGGGGGGCGCAGATAACTAATAATAATAATAATCAATAATCAATAATCATTAATCATAATCATACACTTATTTACAGTTGGTTGGTTTCAAGTCTAAAACAACTAATTAAGACCAACTATTTAAAATCTATGAAAAAAACGATTAAAGTATAGAGAAAAGTTATTAACATAAGTAATTACACGGTACTGGGGCGCTGACATAGTTCTTCTAACTAATATAGATAACAGCGCGTATAGGAGGGGGCGCTTGAACAGGGAGGGCGTTTAAAGAGGAAAACTGTACCTTTCTTTGTTGAATATAGAACTCAACATCATCCCCAATCGTCAATTCTGCGATTTCTCCATTAAATTCACTATAATGGAAAAATATCTCTGCCACCATATCAGCCCTCTCAATGAAACCAAAGGAATCCTTCAATGAGCTGACGATTCCTTGAATCTTCATCTTCTCGGCTGGCTCTTTCAATAATAATTTTCTCGCTTTCAAACTGCCATCTCTGAAAAATTAGATTGTACTAAGAGTTTTTGGATTTTATTAGACTTATTAGACGAGTACCAGTTATCACAGCTACTGTCTTTAGTTGTTGTTGTTGTCAGAAAGCTGCTCGAACTGGGACTCATGTAGACTTATTACTTGAGTCCCAGTTATCGCTCATCAGACCGAGACTAATACCAAACCGAGGTCGCTCAAACTGGGACTCATAATATTACGGAACATAGGCGACATTCGTACGAGCATGCGCTTTAGATTACTTGACTTATCCAAAAAAGCGCCTGGGCCCGAGTTTTGGCGGGAGGTTTCAGAAAAATCTTTATTGTGTAAACATGGAAAAAGCATGAGCACAAGGAGAGAGATTGATTATACTGGCCTAAGCTGTAATTTGACAACCTGCCAGAAAGAGAAACATATACAGAAAGGACAGCAGAGATAGAAAGACAAAAAAGTAACATTAAGTGTTATTGAATAAAACTTAGAAAACACAGGTAGGTTGTCACAAATTACAGCTTAGGCCAGTGATCACTCTCTGTGTTTCGCTTCCTTAACGGTTTTAAACCAAAATCATTCCACTGATTTAATAACGAATGTACTATAATATCAAGAAATTTTTTGTCTTCCACAACTTTTGAAAAGGATTTTTCTCAAGTTTGTCTGTTTAAAGGGCACCATGGTGACACCTATTGCAGATATGCAATAGCAGTTTGCAAGAGCAGAGAACTTTAAGGAAAAAACGATTCTTTACAAATAAATTACTAATTAACAAATCAGCTTTTGAACATTTCAATATAAAACAAAAAGTGCAATATTACAACCCAGTTGCAATGAAATTTCTTGAGCTGAATAGTTACCATTAAATGAGTTTATATATAAAAAAGAATCAATTGTTGTTGATGTTTTTGAAATGATATTCACAGAAACATTTCACTCCGAATGGTGACTGTCTATTGTTTTCAAATATCAAACAAAATAAAAAAAAAATGGAATAAAATTTGTTGAAGTAGAGCAATTTTAACCAAAAAATATATTACGGCATTTTTTCTGGACTGGCACGCGCCAAAAAGTTGGCGCCCATTGAAACGAGGCTGGTTCATTGCCTCCTTTTTTTTTCTTTCTTTCTTTAAAGTTGGTAGCACTATAGCTTAAATTTAAAAAACTTATAGCTAATTCAAACCAACTAACTAAAAGAAACTATTAAATTAACAATCTAAAGCTAAACTAACAATTAACAGCATCACAAATTTGTTAAAAAGAAGAAAAACTTTGAATAGAGTTAAACATAACCTACGTTTTGAATATAATATTTGCATAAGTCGCATGTACATTTGAAATTCGTAAAAGTTTTGATCCTATTCTTAAATATATCTAATGTAGGGGCATTTTTAATTCTAAGGGAATTGAGTTCCAAATTTGGTTGCATCTATATGAGACAGTATTGAACCCATATAATTTATAGTTAGGCTTGGTATTTCTGAACTTTGAGTCTCTTAGGTCATATGGACAGTCGTTAATTGAGAATATATCTTCCATAAACTTTGGATTAAGACCATTTATTGTTTTGAAAATTTCAATCGCAAGATATTGTAAGTTCTTATTATGCGAGCTAATTGATTTACTTTTTATTAATAGATCTTGAAAACTTGATTCATAATCTTTATAGGCTATTCTCAAAGCTCTCTCGTGTATCCTATTAATTCTGTTGTTACTTTTCCTACTACAAAACATCCATATAAGGGACAGTAATTAAAATAAGATACAATAAACGTCTTCATTAAAAGAATTCTTTTAGTTTCATCCATATAGTAGGCAACCCTAGCTAGAGCATTTACTTTCTTTCCAGCTGCTGAACAAAAGTTTTTAATGTGTTCATCTAACTTAAGTTGGTTGTCTATTGTAATTCCTAAGAGTTTCGTACTTCTACTTTCTTCAATATCACATCCATTTATATTTATCTTAGCAAGATTTTCGTTGGGTGGATTTGCTTGAAAATTGATGAATTTACTTTTATCCCCGTTTAGCAGCATAAAGTTATCGCTAAACCACTTATTAAGAGTTATTACTTCTGATTCTAAACCATTGATGATTTTGTCATTATCTACATCTGATATCCATATCGTATTATCATCTGCATAGTTACATAAGTTACTCTTATTAATAAACAAGAAGATATCATTAATATAAATGTTGAAGAGTAATGGACCTAAGATTGATCCTTGCGGGACCCCTTGTTTGATATTCATCCAGTCACTAAATTGCGAGTTAATTTTCACTCTTTGAAATCTCATGTTTAAATAGCTAAACATAAATTCTAAGCTATTATCACTAAACCCATAAACCTTAAGCTTTGCTAGTAGCAGTTTATGAGGTAAACAGTCGAAGGCTTTTGATAGGTCCATTAGGACTGAGCCTGCAAGCTTCTTGTTATCTAGACTCTTTTTAACATCTTCAATTAGGCGTATTAGTGCATGTTGGGTGCTATAGCCTTCTCTGAATCCACAAAGCAATGGGAATAGTTTAGTATTCATGTAGTGATAGATCTGTTTGAACATTATTTTTTCAAAAATTTTTGATGTCGAAGGTAATACACTTATGGGTCTATAATTCTTTTTATTACTAGCATCTTCCTTTTTAAACACAGGGGATACATTTGCCATTTTCATTAGCCACGGGAAATCTTTTACATTTATCGATTTATTAAATATTTTAGCTAGGGGCTCACTGATAACATCTATTGCTATTTTCAGAATTTTTGAAGGAATATTGTCAGCTCCAGTTGCTTTCTCTGTTTTAATATCATTTTTTATTACATCTTTTACATCCTGTTCATTTATAGTTTCGAAATTAAACTCGGAATTGTCTTCAAAATGTTCTTTAATTTTGTTGATACTGACATGATTTTCAAAGCATTTTATTTCATTTAACGCTGAATTTAAATCATCTGAGCTCCCATTTTCATTTACAGGGGCTGTCTTATATTCAGGTTTTCGGTTATGTTTATAAAATAGTTATTTAGTGTCTCCGCAACCAATTTATTGTCGGATATGATTTTATCATTTTCAACTAGAACTATTTTATTTTGATCTGTTGCTTTATCGTTGAACATTGGTTGGATTGTTTTCCAGAATCTTTTATTATCAGAAACGAATTTTACATCAAGGCTACTGAAGTAGTTTTTCTTTGCTCTTCGGATAAATTTTACACTTATTTCTAATCTTTTATATTTCTCTCTGTTTTCATCCGTTCTATTTTTATAAAAGTTTCTTTTTGCTTTTGATCTAAGCATGATCAGTTTTCTAATTTCTTTATTCATGAAAGGAGAATTATTTGCCCTAACTGATTTTTCTTCATAAACCAAGGAAAATTTTTAGGACTACTGATCTGAAGTTATGGGAAAGAGAGGGGTTTCGTTACTCCAAGATAGAAAATGTTGCAGGTATTTGAAGCCCAGTTGTTTTAGCTTTTCCGTCGTAGAAAAAGTTTTCCTGAAATATCGATTTTTACAAAGTTAATCAGGGTTAAATTTTCTAAACATTTTTCAGGTGGGTGAACTTATAACATGACAGTAGAGTGTGGTTTTTCAAATATCGTTCTGTTCCCTTGTAAAATGACTGATGACTCTAAAATTTTGGCAAAATACTGCTCATTTATTCTAGATTTCGAATATGTGTTTGAATTGTTTTGATCTTGCTCTTTTTTAGTCGAATAACCGAAAAAAGCATTTGTTGTTGAAAAAGACTCTTAAAAATGGCTCATCTGAAAAATGTTTCGAAAACTTTAACCCTGATTAACTTTGTAAAAATCGATATTTCAGGAAAACTTTTTCTACGACGGAAAAGCTAAAACAACTGGGCTTCAAATACCTGCAACATTTTCTATCTTGGAGTAACGAAACCCCTCTCTTTCCCATAACTTCAGATCAGTAGTCCTAAAAAATTTTCCCTTGGTTTATGAAGGCAAAGCTTCTCAGTTTTTGTGTATTTTTCTATTATACTATTGAAATTATCTTCTCCCTTCAACTTAAAATGATGGCGAGTGCAGTGACGAACATTTTCCCGCTGAAACTTAGAAAGATAATGGCCGCATGACCTCTGACTTTTAAAATGAAAATATTTTGGATTAGGCCCTTGGCCGCTGTTGGCGGCCATTTTTAAGCGACCGTTTCCAAACTTTTCGAACGGTAGTGTAGGTTCTCATTGAAGATGTCAGGACAGAAGTTTTTATAGTTTCTATATAGTATTATATTAGGTTCCGCTTTGACAAATTCTGTTTTTATAACAGAGTAAGTTAACTTATGATAATCTGATAAACCTGTTTCAAGTGTGCCTGAGTTCATGAAACTATATTTTTTATTTGTTAGCATCAAATCGTAACATTTCGGTATACTACTTTTGAAACAAGTTGGTTCTTTTATCAGATTATATAGATCATAGTCAGTGGTTAAGGACTCAACCTCCGGTGAATCTGGTTCCATATTAAAATCCCCAAGTAATATAGTTCTTTCAAAACGCTGTGAATGGATGTCTAATATTTTCCTAAGTCCATCAAGGAAGAATGTGTTGTTTTGGTTTGGTGGGTGGTAGATACCGATTAGAAGCCATTTCTGCTTTCTTAGATTTACTTCAACACAAATAGCTTCTATGTCATCTGGTATGTTTTGGTATATTAGCCTCTTTGCAGGTATATTTTCATTGATGTACAAAAGTAAACCTCCTCCACCAAACTTTCTGTCTCGTCGGAAAGGCTTACTGAAGCCTTCTACAGTAAATTGATTTGTTGGGAAGGAGTCATCTATCTTTGTTTCTGAAATTAGAAATATGTCAAGTTTGTCTTTAACCATATCCATTATTGCATCAAATTTATTTGGAATGGAGTTAATGTTTAGATGGGCGGCAATCACTTTTTTGGGTTCCTTATTCTAACTGAATTCAGTTCTTCTATAGTAGACCTATCTTTTGAAACATTATGTTCAGTTTCATTTTCAATTATGCTTCTGCTGGTGCTTATTATTTCTCTGTTATCACAGTTACTTGGGCCTGAGTTAATTAAAACATTAAGAGAATTACTAATACTACTATTTGAATTACTACTTACATAAGATTCTTCATTCAAATCAAGTTCATATTGCTCTATACTATCCTCATGTGATTTTGAATTTCCAACAGTGAATGTCTCATGAAACCAATCCGGTCATATGCTTTTAAGGTGGATAATTATATTATTTGCCAGCTCTGTATCACCTTTCTTGTTTAGATGCAGCTTGCTTCCGTTAAGGTACTCATTAGTAATATTATCATTGGATATGAAATCAATATTATTTTCATTGAATAACCTGCTCATTTCTTGGTTGATTTGGTCAATTTTCTTGTTTAGATTTACGTCGTCACCTCTATATATGATTGAATTTATTATAATTTTTGTTTCTGGACAGCTGTGTTTTATTTCTTTGATAATATCGGTGTAATTTTCAATTGTGTTAAGCTTAGCTTTCAGATCATTAGTTCCAAAATGTAGAACCAGTGCAGATGGATTTCTTTTTGTTATAGGTTTAATGTAGTGCTTTGCATCTTCTGAAGTTGCTCCAGAAATGCTTTGTACTTTTACATTTTTCCGTTTTGACATTTTGTAACCTTCAAGATTTGTAATCATTGAGTCACCTAATATATATACTGCTTCTTTTGGGGTGTTAAGTGTTGTGGCTTGATTGTATTGATGTGGTATTTGTGCTTCAAAATGGTTGGTGGTAGGATGAGTGTTTTTTGATCCAGAGTGTATTTGGCTTTGTCTTGGTTCTGGTATGTGAGTGGTCAAGATAGTTGTACCTGTGTTGCTATTTCTTTGATGGCTCCAGGGTAGGAAGCTATTTGTTGAAACATTCGTTGCAATATTTGAAATTGGTTGATTTTGTTTGGTTTGGGGTTGAAATGCCTGATATTGAAAAGGTTGAGGGATGGGAAAATTCTGGGGTGAGTGACTTAGTTGGCTTGTTGGGAATGAGTAGGTGTAGAATGGTGGAGTTTTATAGTTATTTATTGATAGCCTTTTATTTTCTTCTTCAAGACTGGTAAGTTTTTTCTTTAAAGTAGAGTTCTCTATTTCTAGTTTTTTTGTTTTTTCTTTTTCCAATTTCAAAGAAATCAAAATATCTTTCTGATCTTTGTTTGCTTCAGTTCTTTCAAGGCAGGAATTCGGGTTTTTTAGTCTCATGAGTTCCTGTTGAATTTTAGCTATGGCATTCCATATATCCTTTTTATCCTGAACATCAAGGCTGGATGTTGCTGTCACCGGTTTCTTTTTAGTTTGGTTTATTTCTTTTAGTTTGGTTTTTTTTTCTTGTGGTTCGATAGTTAGGTCTATTGGTGAGGCTGAGTTCTGATTTAGAGATTCACCTACAGGTTCAGGAAATACAGGTTGGTTAGGTTTATTTGCCTTCTTTATCTTCATCAAATCTTCTTGCTCTTTGAAAACTAGATCCAGATAGTCTTTTTTGAAATCTTTGAGATTAGCTCCTGTAATTATCACAGAACAGGACAATAGATCAATGTAGATTGAAACATAGTCGTTTTCATCTTTTTCAACTGATAAGACTACTTCCTCGACTGAATCATCATCACCTGTCAAGTTCGTCCAACCAACATTGTACTCTTTTTTGGCTCCAAGTTGAACAAAGATAATGTTGTGGAAAGCCAGAATGTAAGATGACAATTGCTCATTATTTGTGGTAATTTGTTGATGTTCTATACTATTGAATTTGAGTTTAAAAGTTGTCGGATGATCTCTTGGAATTTTTTCATTTTCTTTTATTTTGTAAAAATCCTTCACAAGTGCAAAATCTGTCGATCTTTTCGTACCATTCTTTGGAAAAACTTGTTTTTGATTGCTTTGATTTTGGAGATCTTCATTTTTTGAACATGAAACATATTCATTAGTTGGGCCGGGGTTCTGTTCAATATCACCGCACAGAAGTAGAATTAGAAATACATACCTATCCCTTCCTCTTTTGGATGTAAGGCTAGGCCGTGGTCTCAGGTCTATATCAAACGTATGGTAATATGAGAACGAGGCAGAAAACGTAAGTCCAGAAAGATAACCGTTCGAATATGAGTCGTAGTTTGAGCGTCTTAGCATTCAAGCATTCGTTTCAATAGCGATAACTACGACTCAGGTAATCAGTCTAGGACTCATGGCTTTCGCATGCAAAAAGCGGCTACTTCCCGCCAAAAAATTCGCGGACCCAATCAGATTGCAGCACTTAATTTGCTGCATTTTCACATGCTTATTAATGTCCTCCCACTTTTATTGCGATTCGATTTTTTGTCAGATCGAACGACAGAATAGCAACTGCCCAATCAGTGAGTAGCGAAAGAAATGACGAATGACTTTCGATCAAAACATTCGAATTTGGAATATAAATTTTCAATCTAAAATTGGCTGCTTTTGAACGTTCTAAGGGTATGAGTCTCAGTGTAGCGAATTGCTGTGGTCGCTGGTCTGGATTTTATGACCGGAACATGAGACTGGTGTAATAAGTCTAGGATTTTATATTACTAAATAATAGATAAAATGTTAGTCATTGGCCCCCGAAAAACGCCCTCCCTAACTACATATGATTAAAAAGCCCAGTTTTTGTAGGGTTAAGCGCCCGGGCCGCTTGTTGGAAAATCATTTAAAAATCTTAGGCGATAATAAAAATTCGCGACTTTGGTATAAAAGATGTAAATACTACAATTCCTTCTCGGGGATATTCATTTCCTTAAAGTAAATATGCGTACCTTCTGTCTGTGGCAACAATGAAAGTAACAGTATCGCCTTTCTTCAGTGTCCCCCCGGTTTCAACATCACGTTGAGAAAATGGTAGAAAGAAGAATTCCTAGAAGAAAATGAATTTTCAGGTAACGTAGAGTATCTAGCATTAACAAGCAATACCATGATTAGCAATACACTTTTTTTAAGAAGAAAAGAAGAAACTGCTCGATAGACGTTTTTAAAGAGGCCTGTTGCTTACAGTAATTCAATTGAGACCTGAATTTGATTGCTGTTGAGATCAGTCCAGCCCGAAGTTCCTTATAAACCTTCAACCTCGTCCCCAGGCCCCAAATATAATTTCCTCGAATCTCAACCGTCAAATCGATTTTGGCCCTGGTACCGGCCACAAAATCTGCCAAAATACTGGCAATTTTGGCCTAGGCATAAAAACAGAATGTAGATCCCGAAAGCAGATGTTCTTAGAAAGGACATGCAAAGAATTTCATTGATAACTGCAAGGCAAGATACAATATCGCGTGTAGCATCATTTTTTAGTTTTTATAGATGTTTTTTTTATATAGTTTTCGGCCTATTTTGGTGTGAAATTTTGAAGAAACTGTGACGTCACTTAAAATTTCTATTGTTTGAACAGCCAATCAAATTGCGAATAGGCAAGGCCGATACCAGGGTCGAATATGGACAGCGGAGTTTCACGTAGAGGCCTATTCACCCTTGGGACGAGGTTGATAAGCCTTTTCAAAGCGGTCTGGGTTGGCTGTGATATTTTTCTGCAAGATAGCGGACATCTTGAGAAAGGGAATCCTCTCCACGTGCAAAGACCGGCTTATTGAAAGTGCTTAATTCTAAATGCTTATTGAAAAAAGTAAAGTTTTTTATAAAGAACCACTTTATAAGGAACCTACATGAAGAAGGCCCGAAAATTTAAAGAACTTATACTACTAAACAGAACATCGTTAAGGAACTTTTCAATGTCGAATGCTTTTATCACTGCAAATAACCAAAATTAGAAAGCCGGTTCCATTAATTTGCTGTCGAAAATCACATAAATTGTACGTTACGCATGTATCAAATGTTTCCTTGAGTAGTCTCGAGCTTTGCTTACATGCAAGTGTCTCTGTATATTATTGTTATGACACTGAATGTGCAGTTAAAATTAAGGGACTATTAAGGAACTTTTTGAACTACAATTGCCTCAAAAGAGGTCCAAAAATAAGGAACTTTAAGAACTAGGCCTTGAGGTAGGTTTCTTATAAAAAAGCGTGTATTAACAGTAAAAAACCTCAAAATTCATACCCCATTTCTGTCATAGCTGACTCTGCCCAAAGCCTCCTCTCCGAAACTCCCAGGAGAGCTGGGACGAGCCTCGCATTCAATTGTACCAGTAACAGGCTGCTCGTTGAATCCTTCGGGTGTAGCGGAAGACGGGGGGACGCGTCTTACGTTCACTGCCACTGGTTTGTTGTTTCTGTGGTCGGATGATGCAGTGAACTCAACCGAATCTAAAATATGAAATCACAGAAGACAATGCTTAAGTGAATACATAAATCAAATTCTTCAACAGCCTTAACCAAATCTCACATGGAGGTTTCAGAACACTCTTAACCTAGGAGGGCCACATTAGACTTATCACCTTCCTGCCATTCTTTTGTAAACAACTTCTAACGACTACAACAACATACAGCTGTTTCCTCAGAGTGGGACTCATAATCTTTTAGTCAAAAAGTCGTGCTGATATGCCAACTTTTTGGCATATCCAATCAGAATGCAGAATGGCCCAACACAAAAGCTGTGATTGGCTGATCTATTACTCCCATCTTTTCTGTCTCAAGTTCACTGATGCCCGCCGAGCTTTGAGCAGCTTCGCAACAACTTTTTCGGGTCAAATAAGACAACCTGACACCTATATATACATGAACCCCACATTTAAAGTTAATAAAAACATCCTTTTTAGTACTAGTAATATTTCCTTGTACTGCTAACCTTTTTTGGGTGCTACACACCGAAAAATACAAATTTGAAGACGTTTTAGGGTCAGTAGTCAGGTAAATTTCTTAGGCCATTCCTCGCACCAGAAAGAGGTTCGTGAGAATTAGCACGACTTTTTGACTGAAAGTTTATGAGTCGTAGTTGGAGCGGGGTGGTGGAGTTTGCAGGAGCGTAGACTACGACGAATGTAATAAGTCTAGGGCCACATTCTCAACCCCCCCCCCCCCCTCTTCTCTCGGCTATTAGTTGAGAGTTGGGTCGTGTGAGATCTGGATGGGTGACTTTCCAGATGACTCACTCTGCCGTCCTTCGGAAGAGACGTTAAACTAGGGGTCCCATGCCTGGATGCGGCATGCATAGTAGGCCTAAATTAGCTGAAAAAGCAAGAAATAACAGCCTACTCAAAATAAAGTAATAATAACAACAATGCAACGCAAGACAGCACGAGGTAATCAAGAGGTAACGCATGCCTGCCTTGTGTTGGGAAGCAGAAGCAACCGAATAAAAGACCGTACGAAACAGAATAGACCATTTCAACTAAGGGCCTCGTTTTCAAAAAATTGAAAACTAGGTCATAGAAATTTCGACTTCAGATTCCAATTCAGCACCTTCCATTTAGCGCTGAGCCAAAGTTTTATGCTTCTAGTCCTTGAGATATTGATTTTGTAGGTGTTAAAAGATTGAAATTCTATAAAGGATTTGACCGTGAAAAATCGCTGGGGGTGAAATTTTACACCCTCAGTCATTTTACACGGTCAAAACCCTATAAATTTTCAAACTTTTAGTCGCTATAGAATCAACATCGTAAGGACTAGAAGCGTAAAAATTTGCCACAACACTAAAAGAAGGTGCTGGATTGAATCTGAAGTCAATATTTCTATGACGTAAGTTTCAATTTTTTGAAAACGAGGCCCTTAGTTGAAATGGTCAATCTACCTCAAGGTTGAGTTCTCTGGAATCACCATTATACTCACTGTAGTGAAAAAACATTCTCGATATTTGATTTGTGCATTCAATAAAACCATAGCTACTCTGGAAAAAAAAAAACAAGAAAAAGGAAAAATTACAAAGTAACCAAATGTGAAATAAGACACAATCGATGCAAGAGGGTAGTTTAATAGGGATGATTCGTTAAGAGAGGATGGTTTAATAGAGAGGATGGTTTAACAGAGAGGATGGTTCAAAAGAGAGGATGGTTTAACAGAGAGGATGGTTTAATAGTGAAGATGGTTCAAAAGAGAGGATGGTTCAAAAAGAGAGGATGGTTTAATAGAGAGGATGGTTTAACAGAGAGGATGGTTCAAAAAGAGAGGATGGTTTAATAGTGAAGATGGTTCAAAAGAGAGGATGGTTCAAAAAGAGAGGATGGTTTAATAGAGAGGACGGTTTAATAGAGAGGATGGTTTAACAGAGGATGGTTTAATAGAGAGGATGGTTCAAAAGAGAGGATGGTTTAATAGTGAAGATGGTTCAAAGAGAGGATGGTTCAAAAGAGAGGATGGTTTAATAGAGAGGACGGTTTAATAGAGAGGATGGTTCAAAAGAGAGGATGGTTTAATAGTGAAGATGGTTCAAAGAGAGGATGGTTCAAAAGAGAGGATGGTTTAATAGTGAAGATGGTTCAAAAGAGAGGATGGTTCAAAAGAGAGGATGGTTTAATAGAGAGACGGTTTAATAGAGAGGATGGTTCAAAAGAGAGGATGGTTTAATAGTGAAGATGGTTCAAAAGAGAGGATGGTTCAAAAGAGAGGATGGTTTAATAGTGAAGATGGTTCAAAAGAGAGAAGTGAATACATAAATCAAATTCTTCAACAGCCTTAACCAAATCTCACATGGAGGTTTCAGAACACTCTTAACCTAGGAGGGCCACATTAGACTTATCACCTTCCTGCCATTCTTTTGTAAACAACTTCTAACGACTACAACAACATACAGCTGTTTCCTCAGAGTGGGACTCATAATCTTTTAGTCAAAAGTCGTGCTGATATGCCAACTTTTGGCATATCCAATCAGAATGCAGAATGGCCCAACACAAAAGCTGTGATTGGCTGATCTATTACTCCCATCTTTTCTGTCTCAAGTGAACCCCACATTTAAAGTTAATAAAACATCCTTTTTAGTACTAGTAATATTTCCTTGTACTGCTAACCTTTTTTGGGTGCTACACACCGAAAAATACAAATTTGAAGACGTTTTAGGGTCAGTAGTCAGGTAAATTTCTTAGGCCATTCCTCGCACCAGAAAGAGGTTCGTGAGAATTAGCACGACTTTTTGACTGAAAGTTTATGAGTCGTAGTTGGAGCGGGGTGGTGGAGTTTGCAGGAGCGTAGACTACGACGAATGTAATAAGTCTAGGGCCACATTCTCAACCCCCCCCCCCCCCTCTTCTCTCGGCTATTAGTTGAGAGTTGGGTCGTGTGAGATCTGGATGGGTGACTTTCCAGATGACTCACTCTGCCGTCCTTCGGAAGAGACGTTAAACTAGGGGTCCCATGCCTGGATGCGGCATGCATAGTAGGCCTAAATTAGCTGAAAAAGCAAGAAATAACAGCCTACTCAAAATAAAGTAATAATAACAACAATGCAACGCAAGACAGCACGAGGTAATCAAGAGGTAACGCATGCCTGCCTTGTGTTGGGAAGCAGAAGCAACCGAATAAAAGACCGTACGAAACAGAATAGACCATTTCAACTAAGGGCCTCGTTTTCAAAAAAATTGAAAACTAGGTCATAGAGAAATTTCGACTTCAGATTCCAATTCAGCACCTTCCATTTAGCGCTGAGCCAAAGTTTTATGCTTCTAGTCCTTGAGATATTGATTTTGTAGGTGTTAAAAGATTGAAATTCTATAAAGGATTTGACCGTGAAAAATCGCTGGGGGTGAAATTTTACACCCTCAGTCATTTTACACGGTCAAAACCCTTATAAATTTTCAAACTTTTAGTCGCTATAGAATCAACATCGTAAGGACTAGAAGCGTAAAAATTTGCCACAACACTAAAAAGAAGGTGCTGGATTGGAATCTGAAGTCAATATTTCTCTATGACGTAAGTTTCAATTTTTTTGAAAACGAGGCCCTTAGTTGAAATGGTCAATTCTTACCTCCAAGGTTGAGTTCTCTGGAATCACCATTATACTCACTGTAGTGAAAAAACATTCTGGATATTTGATTTGTGCATTCAATAAAACCATAGCTACTCTGAAAAAAAAAACAAAAAAAAGGAAAACTTACAAAGTAACCAAATGTGAAATAAGACACAATTGATGCAAGAGGGTAGTTTAATAGGGATGATTCGTTAAGAGAGGATGGTTTAATAGAGAGGATGGTTTAACAGAGAGGATGGTTCAAAAGAGAGGATGGTTTAACAGAGAGGATGGTTTAATAGTGAAGATGGTTCAAAAGAGAGGATGGTTCAAAAAGAGAGGATGGTTTAATAGAGAGGATGGTTTAACAGAGAGGATGGTTCAAAAAGAGAGGATGGTTTAATAGTGAAGATGGTTCAAAAGAGAGGATGGTTCAAAAAGAGAGGATGGTTTAATAGAGAGGACGGTTTAATAGAGAGGATGGTTTAACAGAGAGGATGGTTTAATAGAGAGGATGGTTCAAAAAGAGAGGATGGTTTAATAGTGAAGATGGTTCAAAAGAGAGGATGGTTCAAAAAGAGAGGATGGTTTAATAGAGAGGACGGTTTAATAGAGAGGATGGTTCAAAAGAGAGGATGGTTTAATAGTGAAGATGGTTCAAAGAGAGGATGGTTCAAAAGAGAGGATGGTTTAATAGTGAAGATGGTTCAAAAGAGAGGATGGTTCAAAAAGAGAGGATGGTTTAATAGAGAGGACGGTTTAATAGAGAGGATGGTTCAAAAAGAGAGGATGGTTTAATAGTGAAGATGGTTCAAAAGAGAGGATGGTTCAAAAAGAGAGGATGGTTTAATAGTGAAGATGGTTCAAAAGAGAGGATGGTTCAAAAAGAGAGGATGGTTTAATAGAGAGGACGGTTTAATAGAGAGGATGGTTTAACAGAGAGGATGGTTTAATAGAGAGGATGGTTTAATAGAGAGGATGGTTTAATAGTGAAGATGGTTTAATAGAGAGGATGGTTCAAAAGAGAGGATGGTTCAAAAGAGAGGATGGTTCAAAAGAGAGGATGGTTTAATAGAGAGGATGGTTCAATAGAGAGGATGGTTCAAAAGAGAGGATGGTTTAATAGAGAGGATGGTTTAATAGTAAAGATGGTTTAATAGAGAGGATGGTTTAATAGGGATGATTCGTTAAGAGAGAATGGCTTAATAGAGAAAAAATAGTTTGTCACTTCTTTGATTACAAACTGATATTTCTTGAAACTTGCAATATTTCTTTCAGTTTTAGAAATTATTTTCTAACTTTTAGCTTACCGCCCAAGCTAGATAAGCTCTGCTTGTGTAAAGTACACACTTTCAGTAATTATCACGCATAAGCTGTATTTTACGAATAAAAATGATGATGATGATGCTGGCATCACGTAACATCAACTTAGCGACCCGCCTTCGGATACTGAAATGCTACATATGGTCTGTTTTGCTTTATGGCTGCGAAACATGGACCATTAGCAAAAGTATGCAGTCAAGATTGGAATCGGCAGAGATGTGGTTTCTCCGTAACATGCTGCGAATTCATGGAGAGACAGAGTCCGAAACGAGGATGTTCTTCAACAAGCTGAAACAACAAGGGAGCTGATCAGAGTGATCATACAACGCCAGACTTGCTTCTTCAGACATGTGTTGAGAAAGCGGCAATTGGAACATCTAGCTATCACTGGAAAAATAGAGGGGTGTAGATCACGTGACAGGCAACGCATGACGTATTTGGATTGGCTGGAGCGAGTGACCGGGATGAGACCAATGGATATCATCAGGAACTGGGACAGGAGGCTGGAGAAGAATGTTGTCGCCAACGTCAGGCTCTGACACGGCACCCACCTTGACTGATTGATGATGATGATGATGATTATGAGAGGATGGTCAATAAGCGGATGGTTTGATAGAGAAAATTCTTTAGGGGCGGGAATATGGTTCTATAACAGAGATATTTACAATATGGCGAGAAACAGCGGAAGTATCTAGGGACATACCGTTAATCCTCAGATTACCCCCCTAGAATAAGCCCTCCCCTCGAATTTGCCCCCACCCTAGAGCGAGAGATCAATAATAAGACCCACGCCCCTTGAAAAGACCCATCCCTGACATGTTGGTAATAGCGTTTTCAGTCCATCTTGTGTTCGCCATTCATGACAAATAAAAAGTTATGGTGCTGAAGAAAATTCAACATAGACGAAACACAAAAAGCAAAATGGGATGAGAGCTTTGGGCCGTATGACTTGGAGAGTTACTCGGCGATTTCATTGAGCTCTATAGCTCAGTGGAAACGTCGTTGGCTCTCTGATCATGCAGTCCTGGGTTCGAATATCATCAACTGTCGTATGCCACTTGTGAAAAAATCTATCCTTGTGTTCGCCATTCATGACAATAGATATATATAATTATGGTGCTGGAGAAGGCTCAACATAGCCGAAACACAAAAAGAAAAATGGAATGAGAGCCTTTGGATGTATGACTTGGAGAGCTACTCGGCGATTTCATTGAGTTCTATAGCTCAGTGGAAACGTCGTTGGCTCTTTGATCATGCAGTCCTGGGTTCAAATCTCATCAATTGTGGTATGCCACTTGTGGAAAAATCTTTCCTTGTGTTCGGCATTCATGACAAATATATATTAATACTTATGGTGCTGAAGAAGGCTCAACATAGCCGAAACACAAAAGTCATAGAGGGAAGAGAGCTTTGGGCTGTATGACTAAGAGAGTTACTCGGCGATTCCATTGAGCTCTATAGCTCAGTTGAAACGCTGTTGGCTCTCTGATCATGCAGTCCTGGGTTCAAATCTCATCAATTGTGGCATGCCACTTGTGGAAAAATCTGCTACTCAAAAGATATTTACCAATAATTTCTCAATTGTTCCAGTTTCTCTTTTGTGTGTTGGCATGGCATGTAATGAAGACCCTCTATGGCGGTTGTTGCGGTTGTTTGATCTGTCGTTTGAGTTGTAGCTGCCATTGTTCATCCTCGCCTCGATTGCATAATTCCTGCCTCGTTGCTGTGAAGGTAAAACAATTTAGATATGAATGAACTGTCGGTCTGTTGACAATACTTCCAACACAAAGCAACAGAAATACAAATTATTCTTTGGGTTCCACTGGCAAACATACTATTGTCATGTAGTATACTATAACTGCTTTCGGACTTCCGAACATGCTTGAAATCGAGGCTGCAACTCCAGAAGGAGTTTAACATTCATTCAAGACCTTGAAACTAACACGGCAGCTGTTCCAGAGTTGTGAATTGCATTTTTTTGGTCGATTTTAATTTCACAATATATCATTTTACCTTTTTCAGATGCAACAACTGTTTCTGTTATTCATTTTATTTGATTAAGACTTTGCTCCATATTCATTCATCAGCATGTTTTTATAAGAAACTCTTTTGTAGAAAACTTGCTGTAGAGGCCCAAAAATTTAGGAAAAACCTAATATACTGTACTTATTCTTTAATATAAACGCTTGTCTCTAGCATTCAATAAAGTTTCTGTAGTTCGGGACTTTCAAAACACGTTTGTCTTTTAAGACACCCAGTTTAAGGTCTAGTTCTAAAAGATTTTTATTTTCGACCAATTTCGAGCAACTCGAGGGCTCAATTGAATTACTGTAAGCAACTAAGAAGTCAAACAACGAAGCTTATACTCTTTCTTGGTGTTAGGAAATTGTTTGTTCTTATGTTTTGCATGTTGAAGTTCGTTAATAGCTCACGTTTTTCCACTTACTGTCTCCCAAAAGTCGTGTTGTAGGCCTAACAGTTGACGATTTTGACCCGCGAAGCCAGGGTGGGTGTGAGGTACAAAACATGATAAGCAACTCTTAAGCAATTTTGAGGGCTGAAATGTCTAAAATTTTAAGCAATTTTGAGGGCTGGACAAAAGTCAAGTTGCTTATTAAAAAAAGTGTATTTCAAAAACATCATGCCAAATATTTGGCTTATTTTTGCTTGTAAAGCAATGTTTGATCGTTTGGCCGCCTTTCCAACATTGCTTGTCAACAACTCGCAACTTTTCAGCATCTACCAACATTTCTTAGCAACAAGGCGTTTGTGCTTGCAACAACATGGTTGCTGGAAAGCAATTCTTTTTGGACTTGGCTAAACGGCCAAACATTTGTTGCGAAGCAAATTTGAAAAGTTGGACAAACAATGTTTCATCGTTTGGCGAAGGCCTAAAAACCGCCAGCATCGATCAAAATTTCCCGGATCTAAGTAACACTTTTAGAAACTTTTGGTGCTAAAACTGGGTTAAAAATTAAGAAACTTCTAGTACTAGGCCTAAAGCTGAGTATTGGATTCTTTATACAACCTACACTTTTTTTAATAAGCAACTTGACTTTCGTCCAGCCCTCAAAGTTGCTTAAAATTTTAGACATTTCAGCCCTCAAAGTTGCTTAAACTTTGCTTAACATTTTCTGTACTTGCTAACCAACCCTGACTTCGCGGGTCAAAATCGTCATCTGTTAGGCCACAACATGACTTTTGGGAGACAGTAAGTGGAAAAACGTTAGCTAACGAACTTCAACATGCAAAACATAAGAACGAAGAACAATTTCCTAACACAAGAAAGAGAATAAGCTTGGTTGTTTGACTTCTTAGTTGCTTACAGTATTCAATTGAGCCCTCAATTTGCTTAATGTTAAGGTCAGTTCAGCCCTAGTTGCTTATTGAGCGGTTGCTTATTAAAAACATAGGGGCCCTATGGGCATGTTCGAAGAACGACTCTGGTTGAATATAGCTATTTCGGTCAAATGATGAAAGATGTTTATCGGTATGCACAACGATGACGATGATGATTATTATGATAATGGTGGTGATTATGATGATGATGTTGATGACCACGATGATTATGATGCTGGTTGGTAGGGGTGATTGCGGTGGTAGGGTGGATGTGGTGGTGGTGATAGGGATGATCGTGGTGATGATTGTAGGGGATTGTGGTGGTGCTGATAAAGGTGGTCGTGGTGAAGGTTGTAGGGGTGGTTGTGGTGGTGGTGATAAGGGGGGTGGTGGTTGTGATAGGGATGATCGTGGTGATGGTTGTAGAGGTGGTTGTGGTGGTGGTTATAGGGGGTGGTTGTGGTGATAAGGGTGATCGTGGTGATAGTTGTAGGGGTGGTTGTGGTGGTGGAGATAGGGGTGGTGGTGGTGATGGTTGTAGGGGTGATTGTGGTGGTGATGCCGTTCCTTTAGATCTTGCCACAGCCACATCGTCAGTGATGGTAATCATGATGATGATGATTATTATTATTATTATGATGATGGTGAGAATGATGACGATTTGCTTTGAAAAGTATTTTGAAATTGCCGCTCTTGCCCAGACTCTATGATTGATGATGAGAATGTTTGAAATGTCATTAACTAGACCAATGTGGCAATTTGCCATCGTTTAAGAAGTAAACAACAATGACTCATAGTGAACTATTACGAATCAGTAGAACAATTGTCACATGACCTAAGATTGAAAAAGCCGTTTGCAGGCCGCCATTGTGAAAAACCAACCGCTAATTGCGCATCAATTGCCGAGACAATGACTCTAAGGGCATTCTTGAAATGCTTATGCTATTGTTACACGTTTGCCATTGTTCAAGCGTTGGTTAGTTAGTTAGTTAGTTAGTGACACGCCACCCCACACCAATATGTTCGAAATTCTTCGAACATAAAAAAGTGTACATGTAATTCAAAAGACTGCACAGGGTACGGAAATTGACTCCGAACATCAAAATATCGGAAATAACATACGAAAAGGTTATCCAACGTGCAAAGGAAAAAAGAAAGCTACAAGTCTTGGCAGAGAAGAAAAATTAAACAACAGAAAATAAGAAATGTAATTTTAATTTAAATTGTTAATTTCGAACCAAAGTGCACGTCAAAGATCTAAAAATCTCTATAAATTGGGAGGAAAATTGTTTCCACTTTATAATTCAGTCTTTGTGTGGCAGTGATCAGTTCTGTAGAGATTTTCAATAAAAACAAATTGATATACGGTCTGTTTGAGCTTTGCAGTTGCTTAGGCCAATAAGATGAAACTTAGTGGCCTAATTTTGGTGCTTGGGCTTATGGTCCTACCACCAGCCTCGAATGCATTTGGAGACGCCTTAAGTAGTCTTGGATATGAGGCTCTGAAGAAATTCAAAAACCTGATTGGAGACGCAGTCGCAAAGAAAGGGTAACTACGTATTTATATTTTGCTAGATTTGATTATACCCCCGTCTTACTACTGGTTTTGCCTTAATAATCATCGTGGTTTTCGTACTAAGAAGGGGGGCGCGTCTTCGTAGAAGAGCTCATTGTGGCTTTAACTTCTTTCATTAAGAATTTATATTTTGTAATACTCTTTTTTTTTATAAGAATACTATAAATTTTGCCCAGCCTCAATATTCTTAAGAAATTTTCGTTTTGAGCCTGAAAATATTCTTAAAGTATTCTTATTTTTTCAAACATGATATGGTTTCAGGGGAACATAGTCAAAAGAAAAATTACGAGGAAATGGCGGAGCGAAAGAAAAATTCAACTATTATAACAATAAGAATGTTGTTTAACAATCATGAAGTTTCTTTTTAACATTGCAAAACAGGCAACTGCTGAAAAATGAGGCACAAATACGCGAGCTGAGGCTGAGCATATTCTTACAATATTCTTAAAAATTGGATGATTCTGAGCCTCAATATTCTTATAAACTTTATTCTTATAAAAAAAAGAGTGTATATTCAAATTGCAAGTGCAAAGTTTTCTGGGTGTCTATGCCTCGAATTCACTGTAAAAGCCCCCGTCCAAAATTAGAATTCACACTGAACCTAGCCTCAATAAAAAAGTTTACCGGGTGTATAACGCTACCTATTTTTCCCTTAGTTTGACACTCGATGGCACAGAAACCAGTGCAGAATCCGGAACTTTGACCCCACCTACAGGATGGAAGTGGCGTACGGACGGGGACAGTGGCTCAAAATCTGGGCAATGGAACGCCGATGACAAAAGAGGCACAGATTCTGGATATTGGATGACCCATGGAGGCGAGACATCTGAAAGTGGCAAGGAAACCGGTTCAGGCCCTCGACGTTGGACGGGTCCCTTAAAAGAGCCATCTGAAAGTGACAAGAAAATTGGTACGGGTTCTGAACGCTGGGGAACCCAAGGAAGAGAGACAACAGAAAGCGGCACGAAAAGTGGCACAGGTTCTGAATATATGACCGGTTCCTTGACAGAGCCGTTGGGCAGTGACCAAGGAAGTGAGTCAGGAACAGGATATTGGAGAAGACTGACGAACCAGACATCTGAAAGTGACAGGAAAAGTGGCACAGGTTCCGAACATTGGGGAACTCAAGGAAAAGAGACATCTGAAAGTGACAAGAAAAGTGGCATAGGTTCTGAACATTGGGGAACTCAAGGAAAAGGGACATCTGAAAGTGACAAGAAAAGTGGCATAGGTTCTGAAAATTGGAGAACTCAAGGAAAAGAGACATCTGAAAGTGACAAGAAAAGTGGCACAGGTTCTGAATATTCGAGAACTTATGGGAAAGAGACAACAGAAAGTGACAAGAAAAGTGGCATAGGTTCTGAACATTGGAGAACTCAAGGAAAAGAGACATCTGAAAGTGACAAGAAAAGTGGCACAGGTTCTGAATATTCGAGAACTTATGGGAAAGAGACAACAGAAAGTGACAAGAAAAGTGGCATAGGTTCTGAAAATTGGAGAACTCAAGGCAAAGAGACATCCGAAAGTGAAAGAACCAGTGGCACAGGTTCTGAATATTCGAGAACTTATGGGAAAGAGACAACAGAAGGTGACAAGAAAAGTGGCATAGGTTCTGAACATTGGAGAACCTATGGGAAAGAGACATCCGAAAGTGAAAGAACCAGTGGCACAGGTTCTGAATATTCGAGAACTTATGGGAAAGAGACAACAGAAGGTGACAAGAAAAGTGGCATAGGTTCTGAACATTGGAGAACCTATGGGAAAGAGACATCTGAAAGTGAAAGGACAAGTGGTACAGGTTCTGAAAATTGGGGAACTCAAGGAAAAGAGACATCGGAAAGTGACAGAAAAAGTGGCTCAAATTATGGGGACTGGACAATGAAATCTGGTACAAATTACGACATCACACATACTCCAACAAAACAGCCAGGTGGAGATGAGACAAGTGGCCCAAAGTCAGGGTGTCGAACTACACGAAATGGGGACAACTCAGGAAGCCCATGTGGTCTCATGGTCGATTCCGGGAGTAACTCAGGAACAGACCAGAAGACTGGAACAGAATATTCGACCACGTTCACACCAACAACACCAGCAAACCGGGACGTTAGAACTGGTTCAAATTCAGGATGTGGAACAACTGGCATAGGAAACGGAAAAAGTGGTTCAAATTGTGGGTATGTGACAGATTCTTCAACAAACAACAGGAATACGGACCAACGTACCGGAACAGATAACCCAACAACTTATAGACCAACAACACCCTCAAATGGGGACTCGAGAACTGGTTCAAATTCAGGATGTGGAACAACTGGCACAGGAAATGGAAAAAGTGGTTCAAATTGTGGGTATGTGACAGATTCTTCAACAAACAACAGGAATACGGACCAATATACCGGAACAGATAACCCCAGAACTTACAGACCAACAACACCCTCAAATGGGGACTCGAGAACTGGTTCAAATTCAGGATGTGGAACAACTGGCACAGGAAATGGAAAAAGTGGTTCAAATTGCGGATATGTGACAGATTCTACCAGGAATACAAGAACGGACCAAAGCACTCACTACCCAACTGCTTATACACCATCAACGCCAACAAAAACACCCACCAGTGGCGATTGGAGAACTGGCTCCAGTACTGGATGTGGAACAGTCACCATAGGGGAAGGAGAAAGTGGTCCGGAGTGCGGGTATGTAAGAGATTCTGGAACAAAAGTTTCAAAGGGTGGCTCGTTAGAAAAGGTATGGACGAGGATCATGGAGCATTTGAAAAACCGGTAAGCAAAATATGAAATTGAATTATTTTTCACTTATTCCTACATATTTTGAATCTTTCTTTACTGAAAAGGTCTATTGCTATAAAACGCGGTAATAGTTGTTAACATATTTAAAATTCTTTTCGTCTGACACTCATAAACGTCAGAAAAAGGCCGAAAAAGTCGACTGAAGCGTTTTGTGATTTTGTAATTTTCATTTTTGGTAAATTCATGCAAAAATTGAATTCCAGCCTTCGTTCTTTAATGAAAGAATGGAACTGAAAAGCTGCAGGAAAAGTACTATTGCGAAGTTATATACTCATGTAGAAATAAGTATTTTCGAATTCTGATTTAGGCGAAAATTTGTCAAATGTTTTTTTTGACCTAAAAATTGGGGCTCGGATGGAAAAAAATTCAAAACTTCTCCGCCATGTTTTTTTGGGCTCTGACCAAACAATCAAACATTGTTGGTCCAAAATTTAAAATTGCTTGTCAAGCAAATGTTTTTTTGGTCACGTCCAAAAACACCACAAATATTGCTTACTTCTCTCGTCAAGCAATGTGTGATTGTTTGGCCACCTTTCCAACATTGCTTATCAAACAATTCTTTGGTTATTGTCAAGCTTCTTAACGTGATTGCGCATTAGCAAAGGCTTCGTTTTTCAAAAATGTTGGACAATAATGTTTTTGGACGTGGCCAAACGGTCAAACATTTGTTGTGAAGCAAATTTCAAATGTTTGAATAACAATGTTTGATCACTTGGACAAAGCCTTAGAAAGGTGGGAGTAAGTGTTGGGTGAAATCTCAGTGTACTACTCTATGTAAAATAGCATGACATAAAGCTATTCCGCGGAACCGGAAAATGTTGGACCTCTTTGAACTTTCTGTTGGCAAATTGAAACAATGCGAAACAAAGGGTAGCTCCCCTCGAGTTGCCTTGTTTTGTTGCAAAAAGTAGCAGTCAATATAAGGCCTTGAGTTGGGGGATGAACTTATATTGTAGAAACTTCAAAACACTAATTTCGTCGATTGTCTATCATTTAGGCCTTCTACAACAGACAGAAACCATCACTCTAAGATGCTCCGATGGTTTTCGACAATTTCATCATCCCATGGCAGTCGAAGCAAAATGGCCGCATATTATAGACAAAAGTACGCCGATTATTATCGCAAAATCTACGATCCAAGCTATCGAGGAGGTGACGAAAGTGGCGAAAGCGCGAACCGGGAGATTCGACAGAAGATATGCGATATAATTCACAGCAAAGCTTATCAAGATCATCATCGTAAAAAGTGCGCCGACATTTTCGACGACGATGACGAAATAAAATTGCGAAAGAAATGCCGAAAGATCTTCAGTTATTATCGCAAATTCTATCGCAAAACTTGCGAGAAGGTTGTCGAAGAGAATTGTCGTGGAGGGTGCGAGAAATCGCCATTTTACGACAACGTGCATCCAGCAATGCGAAAGATTGATAATTGAAATAACTGAAAAAACGCAACTTAGTAATTCTTAGAATCGTAGCCTCGAAACAAGATTTCTTTTGTAGTCTGCTCTAAATTTCATTATTTTTCATAAAGAAATTTTGCAAATTTGTCGCTTTTGTCTCTGTAATAAAATCAAAAACTTTTTTCGTGTCACAGTCACTAGAAATCCTTTTTCCAACATTTTAGGGAGATTTCAGCCGAAATAACAAGAGGAATTTTTCTATGAAAATTTTTCATTGACAATTTTTTTTGCTCGTGTAGATTCGGCCAATTTAGGTTAATTGACAATTTTCAATATGACAAGTGCACTTGTTCAAAAACTGGCATGCCAGTTTTTCAACAAATGCATATGTCATAGAAAAAGTTGTCATGAGCGAAAATGGCTCGTGTAGATGACTTGACAAGTGGACTTGATAATTTTTCTAATAGGGCGATCCGGCAGAAAGAGAAATTTCTTCAAATCAAACGATATCAAGTTTTTGATGCAAAGATCGTATAAAGCATCCAAAATTTAGTCTAAGTGCAAATTTTCGCTGTCCTAGCACTTGTATTCTTAATATTATAAGCATTCAAACTTCCCGATTCTATAAAGGCTTTGACCGCAAAAAATGAAGTAGTTGAAACTTCTTTTACACCCACTGGGTCTAAGCCCTTGTAAAATCGAGAACTTTGAATGCTTGTAAAAATGATAATACTAATGCTGAGAAAGTAAAACTTTGCATCTAGACTAAATTTTGGGTGCTTTATACGATTTTTGCATCAAAAACTTGATATCTTTGATTTGGAGAAATTAAAATTCTACCGAATCGCCCTATACTTTGATTAAAGAACCATAATTGTCAAAGAAACTTGTAGTCCCTGAAACTTGTTACATGAGCAAATAAAACTTGACGAGGAAAAATTTGTCAAACATAATTTTTGTCAATCTACACGAGCAAGGAAACTTGTCAAAGAAAATTGTTATAGTCTTTGAGTTGTACAAAACTTCAAAATTGCGATTAACAGCAGAATTATTTTTGGGCATACTTAAAAAAGCTTTTTTCGTCTGACAATCCTAAGAGTATGAACGTTAGGATATCAGAGAATCTCAGAGTATGTTTCGGTCTGTTTCTGACGTTCATACTCTGAGGAGTGTCAGACGAACAATACTTCAATGGCATCGTTTTTCATGATTTTGGTATCCGCTATCTCGAACTCTCAAGGGACACTGGAATTTGTTCGAGATAGCGAATGTTCGAAATAACGGATGACCTATATAAATGTAAAAAATTATAGTTTTTAAGTCAGAAAAGGAACCCCGATTAACATGCAGGGTTACTGATCCAAAATTTCATCAAATAAGTCAGTTATTTTTTACATAGGAGCCAAAGCTCATCTGCTTTCATCCCTACTATCGGTGACATTGAGATAATGGCGATACAGCACATCTCCGTACGCTAAAAACAGGCAGAGATTACAGGCATCACATCTGGGTTGGATGGGAGTTCTAAAAGAGAACAGCTACTTCCTGGCAGGAATTTCCTGTCAAGCTTTTGTACCAATTTCTTTATGAACAAATATCATCATCGATCAATTGTTTCAGTATGTTTCTGATGTTTATACTCTGAGGAGTGTCAGACAAAAAGCTTTAAAGTATGCCCGAAAATGATTCCGCTGTTTACCGCGATTTTGATAATTGCAATAGTAAACTGCTTGTGTATTTTCTGCTTCACAACAAAGTTGGACCAACAATAGTTCAGAATCGAGAAATGGGAGGGTTATCGTTGAACGCCCATGTTCACTACTGATATAGAGCAATACTGTTTTCCATAGCACACTTTCTAAGAAATTTTTGTTTGTAACAGGACATATGTTTTAAAAGTTTTAAAAACACTGCATAGCAAATTTTACTTGTAAAGTAGTGTCATGGAATATGGGGAAGCGGCAAAACATTACTAGTGAAGGGAATCACAAATGCCTGACAAAAATGTTTGATTGTTTGGCAAAGACCTGACATACCTTGAAAGAACTCATGTTTCTTTGTTTTTTGTTTACAACTTAAACTTTTTTACAGCTTGGTATCTGAAAAACAAATAACAACAATTTAATTAACTCATTCGCACTAGAGTAACATCAATAATGCTACATAAAAAAGAGAAAACGACTTCCAAACCCAAAAAGAAAACTCTGGGGAAGGTGGGTACTTCAAAAGTATGGATGGGTATGTACTGCTACATGTATGTCAAGATAGAATGTTTCAGAAAAGAGAGAAACCACCTCCCAACCAGACATTACATAATTTAGGTACAAAGTGAACTCGATCTGTCTAATTTTGGGTCTGATGTGGACAGATTTGGAACATTGCTCTGCCAATTACTTGAAAACAATTAAACAAGTTTAGGTTTTCACCAAAGTTTTGTCCTATGGCAGAATCATGTTTAAGTCTATGTTTGTTGTTTGGGCCCATGGGGATGTTCCAAGGAAGTTGCTTTCAAATAATTGGCAACACAAGATCTTTGTCCTATTTTGGGAGTTTTGGAAACTGTCAACATCTAAGCCAAAATGATGGTGCTGGGTAGACAAAAAGAATTCATTTTCTCACTTTGACTCTTCAACTACAATGGCTGCCAAAAGTGTTGGAACGCCTGTGCTGAAATTCTCTTTCACTGCCTGCTATTGCTTCACCCTCCCCTTCTCCCCCTTAAACAATGTTGTTTAACACTAAATTTTCCAGCTAATTCAGGCTTCGCACAATTGCAAAGAGAAGCATCCATAGTCTCAACATTGTTTGTGGGTGAGGGGGGATTAAGCTGGTGAATATGCTAGATTTACAGAAAATGTCAGTGATGCACCCAATCTTGGGCATTCCAACTACATTTGGCAGCCATTGTCATAAAATTTAGATATGCTGTGATGTCCACAAGGATGGATTGACGGATTTGACATTCTCCAAACATGGGTACAATTTTAACAACTGAATTGGACATTGAATAAAAGTCAAAAAGTTCACTCTGTCAGAGACAAAATAGTGTTTATATTGAGTTGATGATGTTTGTAGTACAATTTCAAGTAACAATAAGAACTAGAAAGTCTTATCCATCATATCCCACATATAACTTCCCATAATATTAGATCATTATCTACACTTTAAGTTGGTTGGTTTGTTAAATCTGGGTGGCATATCCCTGTCTTTTCATAAGTCATGTACACTCCTAGGAGCAAACTAGGTTCAAATACAATTCTGCCACAAGGGAGCCAAGGTGAAGGTGAAATGGTGTTTTAGCACTAGTCACTAGGATCTCAGTAGTAGGATAACTAATTGAGACCTCAACCCTGGCTGTGATGATACCATTGCTGGGCTTGAACCTGGACCACGCTGAGCTTCTGATACCACGAGTCAGCTGGATTACACCACAACGCCACAGCACATGCAGTCCAGGTTTGATTCCAATCTATTGTGGTTTTCCACTTGCGGAAAAATCTATCCTCGTGTTTACCATTCATGTGGAAAATCTACCCTAATGGAACACTTGCTTGATCGCGCAGATATTGCTCAAAATCACAGTTTGATAACAAATTTAATAAACCAACTTACCAGTTACAATGAGGCAACAAACAATTTCTTGAAATTGGAGCTCTCTTTCAAACAAAACTTTCTTTGGACCAGTATGAACTTTGTGTATTATTTTCTTTTGATAATTGTTGAATCTTCTGCTTTGGAAAATGATAGAAAAGAGTGACCTTATTAACAGTCGCAGCCAGGTACAGTAAATTTTATACCTTGTTTTGGTCCTTCAACAAGACTATTTTCACATAGTATTAGAATGTTTAGCTGCTCCGGAGACTTTTAAAATAATGTTTACAAAGTCGAAAATAAAGAGTAATGAACTGAGCACAGCTCG
This sequence comes from Chrysaora quinquecirrha, assembly GCA_014526335.1. Classification (NCBI taxonomy): domain Eukaryota; kingdom Metazoa; phylum Cnidaria; class Scyphozoa; order Semaeostomeae; family Pelagiidae; genus Chrysaora; species Chrysaora quinquecirrha. The sequence goes on from JACTAT010000215.1 coordinate 345,717, forward strand.
AACCCAGGCACACATTCATCTGAGGCCGGTACCTAGACTAGAAAGTTTGTTCCTATGTGCAGCTCTGTCCTCATTTTCCTTAATTGGCAAAAAAATAGAAGAACAATTGGTTGAATAACTTTTCTAATGTTCTTTGGCTGCAAAACACATGCACGGCATTTTTGGCCATTGCAACTTTCCTGTGCAAACTTGTTAGTGTGGATCAGTACTCTATCCACAATCATTTCGGTAGAATTTTAATTTTCCAAAATCGCAAGATATCGATCTTTCAATGCAAAAATTGTATAAAGCACCCAAAAATTAGTCTGGGTGTAAATTTTTACTATCCAAGCGTGTGTATTGTCGATTCTACAAGCATCCAAAGTTTACAATTTTATAAGGGCTTTGACTGTGTGGGGTAAAAAGTTTCACCAAGTTCATTTTTGCTGTCAAAGCCTTTATTGGGAACTTTGAATGCTCATAAAATTAAGAACACAAGCGCTAGGACAGTGAAACTTTGTACCTAAACTAAGTTTTGGCTGCTTTATAAGATTTTCATATCGAAAACTCGATATCATGTGATTTCGAAAAATTTTAATGCTGTCTGACGTCATACCGAAATGATCTATTATTATTCCCGAAATTCTGCAATTTTAATCCAATCGACCCAATTTCTTTCGGTTAACAAAATGAAATTTATTCAGCGTTTGTTCAACCAAAGCAAGAAGTCGATAAATTACCTAATTGCTATTCTCTTGGTGCCAACTGGATTAAATCAAATTTCGACGGGCCTAAATTAAAAAATTCTTTGGCAAAAGAGTGAAGTGTGGTTGGTTCGTCTCCCTCCACAGTGCGGGAGCGTCACGGCATTCAAAAACCACTAAAAAACTAATAAAACAAATAACGAACAGCTTAATTTTAAACTAAATTGTTCAATAAAAAAAATACCTAAAAAGTCACCTTTATTACTGTAGATCGTATTTGAGCGCATGCTTCAGTTTGCTGGAAAAAGTTTCGGTCCATCCGCCATTTTGGGTCCTGTTGGTGTTTGCGAATCGATTTCCTGCGCGCGCATCAAATAGAATGTATTGTCACATGGCGATAAACATGAACAGGGGTTCTACAGTATTCGGGGGGGGGGGGCATAACCGCATAAGGCCCTAGCGAAACAATCAAACATTGTTCGTCAAACAATGTTTGTCCGTGTGGTCACATTACAAAACATTTGCCGTCATTCATTTTTTGTTTGATACAAGCAGAGAATGTATTTGATGTTTGTATTTGATGTTTTGTATGTATTTGATGTTTTGAAGACAAACAAACAAACAAACAGGTAAACAAAAAGACAAACAAACAAACGGATAAACAAAAATAATAAGGTCTAAAAATTGGACAGCACATCCCCATCCGCCCATGAGTCATGAACATCTCTCCCATCCAGGAAAAGAAGTTTGTTTCTCTAACACTCAGCGGGATGAAAGCCAAAATCATCAAAACGAAAATTTTGCTCAAAGTCTGCTAATTGTTTTTTGCTAAGAATCAGTATCGGCCTGAAATTTTTTTAATTTTAAGTCCGGTAATAATGAAATGCGGTGACTTACGCGCGGTAACTCACGCGCGGACAATCTTCGATGATTGGAAAAAGCGAAATAAACGAAAACATGAGATCTATTTCTGAAATTTTTACATCGACAAATTTTTACATCGTAAATTTACAAATTTTACAGACCTTTACACTACTACTTTATTACTACCTCGTTTTAACGTTCAGTCTCATTTTCAGGCACAGTTCCTTCCCCTGGACTGGCCTCATTTTCGCATGTAATATCATTCCTACCATTTTCGCTTCCTAACTCGTCATCATTCGCGGTTTTCACGATGTCGGGGTTACATTCATTCTTCTCGGTTTCCGCTAAAACTTTCTGCGCTTTTGCGAACTGCTCTGCTAAACGAGGACATTGCTTTTTGTGGGTGAACCAATGCATTTTTTGACAATTTGGACTGCAATAATTGATCTGAAATAAAAAAGAAAAGGATGGTATTTGCGACAAAGAAATCAAAAAATAATCAGAAGCAATGCAAAGAAACAAACAAACAAACAAACAAAGAGATAAGCGAAAAGACAACAAACCAACAGATAAACAAAAGACAGAAAACAAATAAACAGATAAACAAAAAGACAAACAAACAGATAAACAAAAAGACAAACAAACAAACAGACAAAAAAACAAACAAACAAACAAACAAACAAACAAACAAACAAAGAAACAGATAAACAAAAAGACAAACAAACAAACAAACAAACAAACAGATAAACAAAAAGATAACCAAACAAACAAACAAACAAATAAACAAAAAGACAAACAAACAAACAAAGAAACAGATAAACAAAAAGACAAACAAACAAACAAACAAACAGATAAACAAAAAGACAAACAAACAAACAAAGAAACAGATAAACAAAAAGACAAACAAACAAACAAACAAACAGATAAACAAAAAGATAAACAAACAAACAAAGAAACAGATAAACAAAAAGACAAACAAACAAACAAACAAACAGATAAACAAAAAGATAAACAAAAAGACAGAAAACAAATAAACAGATAAACAAAAAGACAAACAAACAAATAAACAAAAAGACAAACGAACAAACAAAAAAAAACAGATAAACAGAAAGACAACCAAAGCAACGGATAAAAAACAAACAAACAAAAAACCAACCAACAAAAGAGCAAAAGAAAAAGTGATTAAAACAGACAAATGAACAATCAGGTTAAAAATGAAAATAGATAAATGAAAGAACGGATAAACAAACAAACAAAGTAACAAACAAACAAGCAAAGCAACGCAAACAACATACACCAACAATCAAACAAGCAACAAAAGAAATATAATACGGAAACAAAAAAATTATCGACAAAGTTTTTCATACCATTTTACAAGCGGAGCATTTCTTAGTTGCTTCTTTTTCTCCACAAGTGAAACAAGAATCGGAAAAATTTGCACTGGAAATAGAAGACATTACAAACAAAACAGTGTTTGTGTTTGAAACACAGAAACATTTGTTTTGAGATATATTAAAATAAAAAAGTTCCGGACGATCAAGATTTTGTCCGAGAATTTAACCGTCCGTACGATTTAAAATCTCTGGCAAAGTTATCTGAAACATTTTTGACAATATTTGTTCATTGAAATACTTTTACTAGGAGTGTGTGTCACCCAATTTCAGATTAAAACCGGAGGAGACTTCTCAAATATAGAAATATTATGCAGTGGAAAGTATTCTTGATAAACTGCACATAGGGCAAAAATGTTTCTGCCGCTGTGCAAAGAGCACTTTTGGCCTAAGCAAGGTGGCCGAGAACTGTAAAACATAATTTTCAAAACAGATGAGAGAAAAGGGTCCGAAAGTTCGTTGTCCGAAATTCACGTAGGGAGCTCCAAAGAGATTGGACGTTTGTTAAGCGGACCGCTCCCTGGCCTAGGCCAGTGGAGTTGGCACAAATTGCAAAATATCCATATAGGAAAATATCGTAGCTCAAGGATTTGACATTTGCATCAAGACGGGTTGCAGAATGCTTTATGCTATGAAAGCTATACGCAAAGGGAAAACTTGTCTTCGTTGAATTCCACCCTGACACGAGATGAGAAAATTAAAAAAGAGCAGTATCAGGCTTTAACTTAGACTTGTTCCAAGCACTGATCTCTAAAAACTCTTTTTTAGAGATCAGTGGTCCCAAGTCCCTCACTTTCGCTCACATTGAATTGAATTGATGTTGTTGTTGTTCGCTTCGGCGAGAAAACCTGAGATTCTCAGGTCAATTCTTTAAAAAAAACTTCTTTGGATACTTCTCATCTATCCGAAGCTTCTGCTTGTCCCACCTCAGTGTCCTTCTACAAAACAATCTGTTGTGACAAACGTAACAAATTGAAGCGTTGGTATGAGCGTCCACGAATTCAATTCAATAGCAAAAGCTGCGACTCACGTAATAAGTCTACCTTAAAATTTAACTAACTAACTAACAAACTAACTAACTAACTAACTAACTACCTAACTAACTAACTAACTGACTAACTAACTAATAAACTAACTAACTAATTAACTAAGCAACTCACTAACTAACTAACTTACTTACTTACTAACTAACTAACTAACTAACTATCTAATTAACTAACTAGCTAACTAACTAGCTAACTAAATAACTAACTAAATAACGTACTAACTTACTAACTAACTAACTTAGTAAGAGATTAACTAAGTAACTAAATAACTAACGCATTTAGGTGTTTTCGAATCTGCCCACATCAAAACCAAAAGGCACGTTCTGTGTACACAGAAAGCGTTCGTTTTCTCACTTGGACTCAATCAAATGATTCTACTGGTTTTCCCGGTGTAGCCGGCAAGCTGATTGGCATTTGAAACACAATGCTAATTCGGCTTAAATTCATGATTGGTGCATTTCGGTCTGCATCTGGGTATAAATTCCATCGTAGTCAATTGTTTTGGTCTGTTTCTGACGTTCACACTTTTAGGATCGTCAGACCACAATAGCTTTTAAGCCAGTTTCCGCAAGGCTGATTTTCCTCGCGCAGCAGAGCGGCTATTTTCATTGTTATTTCTAACAATGGTCGCTTCTAAACGCCCCGCTACGCGTGTATTTTAAAGCCGGATTGACTTCAACTTTTCCGCGGCGTCCGAGGGCGCCTGCCAATCAAATCGTTGGAAAGATTTCCACACAAAATCATTATTCTAACTGGAGAACTTTTGTTCCTGACTTCTGGTGAAAATGGAGAATCTTTTTAAGCGCGTACATGGTTTCAAAAACAGAATGTTTCAAACAATGTTTCAAAAATCAGCCTAGAGAAAAACCGGCTTTAAGGTCCAGAGACTTTTCCGTTGTTTTCGCTTTGTCCAAAAAACAAGTTCTTTGACAAGTAAAATTTTATCACCTTGGCAACCGGTGCTAACGTCTTCACAAGTTGTTTCAGTAAATTTGAATCCCTGTATGGAAATGACCTGATAGATTCCCGGATGAAATCCTCCATTGCCATTGGAAAGCCATCCTCAGGTCGACCCTTGATCAGCCTAAAAACAAACGAAAGATTAAATAACAGAGTTTCAGTCATAATACACGCAGTGTTTTATAAGCAACTTCGCTCAACCCTAGTTCAAAAAGTTGCTTATTTTTGGACGTTAAATTGGGTTCAATCAAATATTTGAGATATTGGAATTTCAACCCGGCTAACCATCGAGCTGAAATTCCAGCCTGGACTGAAAACTCTCTTTGCGCAAGCCCAGTTTGACTGTGGCTTGAGTTTCCTTCCAAAATATTTCAATTTTGGCGCCATTTGTCTTACGTATTCCATTTCAGCCCGGCTTGAAACGTTCATACAACTGCATGCCAATTTCTAGCCGAGCTGAAATCCCAGCCCGGACTGAAAACTCTCAAATAATCAGCCGTTTACTGCCCAGGGGGAGACTTCCATTGTTCGTTATACTAGACATTCGGCCCAAATGGGGTACTTTTTCAGTGCCAATTTCCCTAAATATGGGTTGATTTTTCGTAAATAATTTCTACACAAGGGTAGTAAAATATACAAAAACTTTAAGACATGCATTGTCTTGAAAAGCCTGATAAAAAGTGCGTTGTAGTTCAGCGCAAAGGCCTTTTCGCCGCATTTAGAGTTGACTCAGACGTTAAATTGGGTTCAATCAAATATTTGAGATATTGGTACAAATGGGTAAAAAATTTCGTTGTTCTTTCTATACATGGGTACCACGAGTAACAGAACTTACCGGTAGACATGGGTGGGTTTGGAAAAACTGGGCTGCACGTCTAGTCTCTTGAACAATGAAGTACCCCTCCCCGGGGTTTACTGTACCTTTTGACGAAACCAGAAATACCATCCTTTTGATGCCAATCAGCGCATTTTTTGTATATGCAAGAAAAATAATGCACTTTCATTGCCATGACTTCATTAATTTCTTTTTTGAATAATTTTTCACATTTGAGGTCGAGAATTTTCCCGACTGATGACGAATTCTGCACCAAGCAAATATGGCTTTCTAAGAAATTGCAAACCTGCAAAAAGAAAGAGATCATTATCTTAAAAGCCTTGAACAAGAAAATATTCCGATTATAACACGTATTTTTAGGCGCTATGCTTTCGTATATTTTGTATTTTTGGTGCGTTCTATTGAAGCGAATCAGAGACGGTACAATGTCGAATCAAACTTTTGCTTCGCTCCAAAAGAGCGCACCCTTTGTAATACACCTTTTCAACTAAGAGCCTCGTTTTCAAAATTTACGAAAATTTGTTCGTATCCAAATTTTGACCCCAGATTCAGATTAAGCACATTCATTTTGGTATTGAGGGAAATTTTTACTCCTCTAGTCCTTGCGGTGTTGATTTTATAGCGACTAAAAGTCTGCAAATTTATAAAGGATTTGACCGTGAAAAATCGTTCGGGGTGACATTTTACACCCCCAGTCATTTTTCAAGGTCAAATCCCTTACAAATTTTCAAACTTTTAATCGCTATAAAATTTCTACAAGTCAATTTTCAATTTTTTTGAAAACGAGGCCGTTAGTTGAAAAGGTGTATACTTGGAATACTATGCGCACCCTATGGAATACTTGTAACATTATTCGCATGAAAGAAGTTGCCGAATGCAAAATGCCGTAAACCGTAAAATGTCGTAAACCGATGTCAATAAACAACGAAAATCGCAAGACGCAACTTCTTCTGAAACTGCAAGCCGTGGAAAAAGCATTGTAAATCCGTAGGCCCCACACAGAATAGGGTTTGAGGCCGTGAAGCCGTTAAAGGCCCCCATTAATGGGAGTTTGCTGCAAATTAATGGAACCGGCTTCCTGATTATGGATTGTTTGTGATGTTAAGAATGCTCAAAAACGAAATAGTGATCTTATCTTTAGTAGTTTGAAAGTTCTAACATCTTTAAGAGTTTCGCGAGAGACACAAAACAGAGAATGAACTGAAAAATGTTTTTTTTTCTAGAAATCATAAATCTCATTTGATATGCTTGGATATTTATTTGTAGAAATTTTATTTTGTAAAATCATACAAAGTCTACTGAAATCACAAAATTCCTTTAACCCTATTCCACCCCGGCCCTCAGGATCAGGTAACTTCCCAGGGTTAATTGTTGGTATGCCTCCAAATATGGTCAACTAGAGGTCACGTGATGAAATATAAGACAACACGTATTACTAATCCCAATAACATGTTAGGCAAAGTCAGTAGTTTTTAGCACCTATTCCCTTATGATCTTCAGGTTATCCTAGAAAGTATGGTTGCGGGCACTTTTTGCCCCCCCCCCCGGGTAGAATAGGGTAAAACTTCCTTGCAATTATATTTCTGAAAATCACAAAATTTTTGTCACATAAAAATCAATTAGACTTAGGGAGCTTTATAGAAAATTTTATCTTTTTTTTCGTATTTTCAGAAAAGTCTTTGGACCTTTTAACCAATGATGTACCGACGTCTGCTGTAGTTGATGAAAATTCTTCTCCGCGAATAATCGATGTATCTTCTGCGGGAGTAGTCGATAATGAATCGCCTGCGCGCGGGATACACGTATCTTCTGCGAGAGTAATCAATGTAGCGTCTGCGCGCGGGATACACGTATCGTCTGCGAGAAAAGTATCTTCTGCGGGAAGAAGCGATGAACCGTCTGCGGGACGTGTCAATGAATCTTCTGCGGGAAGTTACGACAGTTCTGCGGGAAGTCACGACAGCTCTTCTGCGGGAAGTTACAACAGCTCTTCTGCGAGAAGTCACGACAGCTCTTCTGCGGGAGGTGACGGGCCTAAGGTAGAAAAATAAGTAGCTATATTCATTCAATCGATCTTTCCACAAGTGGCATACCACAATAGATGGGATTCGAACCTGGACTACATGACCATAGAACAACGAGTTTTCGATTGAGCCATAAAGTTCAATGAAATCGCCGAGTAACTATCCAAGTCATACAGCCCAAGGCTCTCCTCCTATTTGACATTTCTTGTGTTTTTCATTCTAGCTTGGTTGTTTCTTAGCTTAGCTTCTTAGCTTGATAGCTTGTGAGCTTGTTAGGTTGTAGACTTGCTTGCTTATTATCTTGTTGGATTGTAAGCTTGTTAGCTTGCACGCGTGTTAGCTTGCAAGATTGCTAGCTTGATAATTTGTTAGCTAGTTAGTTTGTTAGCCTGATAGCTTCCTTGCCATTTAGATTGCTGGCTTGTCAGCTTGTTAGCTTGCAGGCTCTCTTGCTTATCGTTTTATCGTAAGCCAAACAATTCAGCTTAACTTAACTAAACTACTTAGCTTTGAGCTACTTACTTTGCCGTAGGCGGCTTAATAGTTTCCGGTTCTTTTGTTGTTACAGGCATAGGAGGCTCCACTGTTTCGGGATTGGTTGGCTTTACTTCCGGTTTTGTTGTCGTCTTCAGGCCTCCTTCCGGGTTCGGTGGCTCCTCAGTTGGGGAAGGTGGCTGAACAGTTTTAGGATTGGTTGGCTTAACTTCCGGTTTAGTTGTTGTTTTCAGGCCTCCTTCCGGATTCGGTGGCTCAACAGTTTTAGGATTGGTTGGTTTAACTTCCGGTTTTTTGTTGTCTTCAGGCCTCCTTCCGGATTCGGTGGCTCAACAGTTTTAGCATTGGTCGGTTTCACTTCCGGTTTCACTGTAGTTTTCAGGCCTCTTTCCGGGTTTGGTGGTTCCATCGTAGGAGGAGGTGGCTCAGCAGTTTCAGGATTGGTTGGTTTCACTTCCGGTTTCGCTGTAGTGTTTAACCTTCTTTCCGGGCTAGGTGGTTCCATTGTAGGAGATGGAGGAACGGTTCCGGGCAACGGGGGTTGCTTTGTCCCCGGGATAGGGGGTACAGGCGGTGGGGCTATTGTGAGAACTGGGAGGGGAGGTGGTGGGTTTTTTGGTGGGTCAAGATCACTCTCTTCCCCACTGACATCAATTTTCAAGCCATATTTCTTTTCAATTTGCCTTTTCGCGTGAAACTGATCAACATTTCGAGAACGGCCTAAAATTAAAAATTGATCATAAAGTACATCATTTTTAAAGACGTTACATTACTTCACATTATTTATTAGAAATTTAGCTCAGAGCCTATTTATTAAAATTCACGAAATAGGGCTTTTGCAGTTTCTTATACGAGATTTCTTGTCAGATAACAAATTCTATAGCTACAAAGATGAGTTTATCTGTGACAACCATATAAAAGATTCTGAGGAACGTTTATTATGAAAAATACATAAGTACACTTTTTTCCTAGTAAGAAACTGGTCAAAAAGCAACAAGGTCAGAGATTTTGTTAAACGTTTTAGTTGAGATACTGTAGCTTTCTTCATACAGCACATCATTTCAAACATGTCAGTTACATTTATACGTAATGAATGTCATGTAGCCACATATAAAAAGGAATGGCTTCAAGCCACTGGGCCCATGTCCCTTATTGCCAGGGATAGCAAACAAAACGCATTCAGGCTATAGGCCGTTATGGGAAGAAAGAGGCCCGTCACGATGGGGGATTCGGGTTGCCGCGTCCTCGGACCCGTTTACACTAGAAAAACTGGATCGCCTCTGGTCCGATCAACAGCCAGATCCGGTTCTTTCCAACGAGTTCACACGAGAAGAACTGGATCAGTTCCGTTCCAATCCAGAAATATTTGACTACCGTATTTTTTTAGTTGACGCATGCGCTAACACACTCTTGGTACAAAATTGCTTCACATTTCCTTTATATATCACAGCAAAGCGGGGGGGCTCTTCCATAGTAAAGATACCTGGGGATGTGCTGCGCTAGAGGGTATACTTTTTCGGACTTCTAGTCTAGCCAAGGGTATACTTTTTGGCATTTTTGGTCTAGCAATGGGTATCGTACTTGGCAATGGAGCGGCCATGCTTTCGTCTTTAGTAGCCTTGGAAAGTAGAAATTTCATTGTAAAAATTTTAAAAGAAACTAGTAAAAGGAAAAGGTCAACCTTTTAATTTCCCGACTTAAGACCAACAATTTCGAGCGTATTTGTCTTGCCAAGGGTATCATTTTGGTAGAATTGGTCTAGCCAGGGGTACCATTTTCTCGTAAAAATTAGTCTAGCCAACGGTACCATTTTGAATATGCCGGCGGCAGACCCTACCCAAAATTTAGCCAAGAACCCCCCCGTGATCACAGCAGCATCTTGTGGATGCTAAAGCAGAAAATGCGATTTCCCTTCGCAAAGTTATGTGTTCTTGTACGATTTCTTCATTCACCTTTTGTCGCGTTTCATATCCGTACCAGTTTGGATCCGATCAAAAGCGTTCACAAGGGATCTAAACAGAGCCAGAGACGACCTGGCCCTACTTCTGAGAAGATCCAGAACAGAACCAGAAAAGGTCTAAAGGTCCGGATCCAAGAGAAATCTCCATCTGGAATACTTTAATCGAAAAGCGAGGAGTTTTTCAAATCCCTCATCATTCTTTGGATAGGCTAATTACGATAGCTTTTCTTTTTATAAGGAACCACTTTATAACGAACCTACATGTAGAAGGCCCGAAAATTTAAAGAATTTATACTACTAAAGAGAAAATCACTAAGGAACTTTTCATTGTTGAATATTTTTATCACTGCAAGCAATCAAGAATTAGAAAGCCCGTTCCATTCATTTGCACTTGAAAATCACATAAATTGTACGTTACGCATGTATCAAATGTTTCCTTGAGTAGTTTCGAGCTTTGCTTACATGCAAATGTCTCTGTACAGTAGTCATTAAACTTTATGTGCAGTTAAAATTATGGAACTATTAGGCCTAAGGAACTTTTTGAACTACAATCGTCTCAAAAGAGGTAAAAAAATAAGGAACTTTAAGAACTAGGCCTTAAGCTAGGTTCTTTATAAAAAAGCGTGTACGTACTACGCGATCATTCTGTCCGCGAGTGAAGGGCTAATTGTTTCGTTCCATAAATTGGAACGACAGTGGAACGGCACGACTGCGTACCCGTGTGTCTAAGGGGGGGCCTAAGTAACCGAGGCATCAAGGACAGAAGAAGATCGCTCGTAGAACGCTTCAGATTGAAATATAGGCCAAAAGTTAAGAACATCCAGCGCAATGGTTCTTACAAAAAAGAGTGTAGAAATAAAGCAAACTTCGCGGTGTTTATAATCATGAACGGACAAAGGTAAGCGGCTCGGAGCACAGAGCCGCAGGATTTTGGGGTTATGTGGGAACTTTACATGAAACCGCTCAAGAATCATGTTACATTTGAGTCATACTTTATGTTCTCATACAAAAGCAAATGTACACAGTCTAATACTTCATGTTTGATTAATTGATATAATGGATATATCTCCTGTCCTAAAAATTGTTCTGTACATCCCACCCGGAACATCAGTCCGTCGCAATGAATATGAATATGATAGTCCTGGACGGGTGTCACATAAGATAAAATCAATTTGCATTGTGAGGAACGAATGAACTGTCTTCATATCACTGTACATCAATACGTGACACCTTACCCCCGGCAAAATGTCACCCGAAATTGTCTATCAATTGGTCATTAAAATTTTCAGGGGTACACATAGCGAAATTGGCCAGTTTCAAGCTTGAGGTAAAAAGTAGTGTGTTGAATGACAAGGAACAAATTTTCCACCGTATTGTCATATGGTCCATCATGACGTAACGATTTGTAACACGGGTTTCTTGAAAACCTTATTGTTCTTAAGCCAGGCCTACACGCTTTTTTTATAAAGAACCACTTTATAAGGAACCTACATGTAAAAGGACCGAAAATTTAAAGAACTTATACTACTAAAGAGAAAATTATTAAGGAACTTTTCAATTTTGAATGCTTTTATAACAGCAAATAATCAAGAATTAGAAAGCCGGTTCCATTCATTTGCAGTCGAAAACCACATAAATTGTACGTTAAGCATGTACAGTATGCAATGTTTCTTTGAGTATTCTCGAGCTTTGCTCACATGCAAGTTTCTCTCTATTATTGTTATGACCACTGTATGTGCAGTTAAAATTAAGGAACTATTAAGAAACTTTTTGAACTACAATTGCCTCAAAAGAGATCCATATTTCAACTTCGCGCACAATCAGAACAGTTGCCGATTTCTTTTTCGAATTAATTTAACGCAACTGACCAGTCGACCTAAGCACTTTGGGAACTAGTTCAACACTTTAGGGCAACTAGTCGGCACACAGTTCCAGAAAGTTGGTTGTGTCCTACTTCTGTGATTAGTCGGCAACTGATTCCAATCAGTCGGACCAGTTCTTGACATTTTCGCATAAGTTAACACATACTAATCATGGTTAGCAGTTACAACTAATTGGCATAACAATGGCTGCAAAAAGTAGTTGAAAGGCCCTAAATTATTAACGAAAGAAATTTGGTCAGCATATGTGGGGTCAGAGAAAAGGGCCTGACATTATCATCCACGTCATGCACGTCATGTGAGCCCCCCCCCCTCCCGGGGGGACGTACTCAAGGACCAAGGGACTTCCAAAACGTTTCATCAATTAGGAAATACTGTGTACAAAATACAAAAAAAGATGAATTCCCCTCTCCCCCAATCCAATCTTATGGGTTTCTTTGATGTTATACAGATTGTCTTTTACTTTAAACTGTTTCTTTTTTTGTGACAACAACACTAATTCGGGGGAGGGGGAAGATATCTGGCAAGATGAGCATTTTTCATATTAGTCTCATGAGTTTTGTTCGGGATCGTAGGTGATAGAAAACGCAAGAAAAACAACACAGGTATTGGGTATGAGAAAAAAATTTATAAAATAACAAGGACGAAAATTTGGTTTATTGGTAAAGTATGCAACAAATTACATAAATTTTGCCGTTCGACTGTCCTTCAGCGCTTTTCAATGTACAGTAGGGCAATCCTAACCAAGGCTGTGTTTGAGACTTGATGACGGAATATCCTTGCTGTATTGCCGGGAACCGTATCTGCTGCCGTATCGGGTACGGGATTGACTGCTGTAACGGGAACCTAACCGGGTACCGTAACGGGTGAGTCGACTACCTGATCGACTGCCGTAACGAGTGCCATATCGAGAACCATATCGGCTGCCGTATCTGGAACTGTATCGAGAGACGTAAGGGCGACCACTATATCGCGAGCCAGATCCTGTACCGTATCGAGAGCCATATCGGGTGCCATACCGGGAACCTTGTCCGGTACCGTATCTTGAACTGTAGCGAGTGCCGTAACCAGAGCTGTATCGGCTACCGTATCCGGATACTCTTGAACTGTATCTGGATCTTGAATAACTAAAAGAAAATGCAAATAGATTATTGCCAAAAGAAACAGTAAAATTTGCTGCACTATCGCTCCTAAAGCGACCGCAATCCAACTCATTGCGTTGAAAGAGGATTCCCTTGCGTTGAAAGAGGATTCCCTTATTAAGATGTCCGCCATCTTCCAGAAAAATTTTGCGCCGACCCAGATCTCTTTGAATAGATATAACAACAGATAAAGATATTCGTAGCTAGAATTTGCAGCGATATTTTTATTGAAGGTACAAAACGGACAAATTTATTCAAATTTTTGGTTGAACCCAGCTTACATGAGAGAAACTGGGTCGATCCTGGTTGTTTTTGTTTCTTTATTTAGAGTCGGTTGTTATTTCTAGCTTTTTCAGCTAATTTAGGCCTACTATGCATGCCACATCAAGGCAAGGGAGCCCTAGTTTAACGTCCCATCCAGAGGACGGCAGAGTGAGTTGTTTATTTGCTCACCCATCTGGAAAGTCACTCATCCAGGTGCTGACCGCACACGACCAAGCATAACTTCAGCTGTCTAACGAAAAGCTTGGCCACTCGCTCCACGCTGTCCGGTCCAAAGCTTGTCCGACTCATTTACTCGCTTACAGAAAATTTGACTACCATATTTTTCGAAGTGACGCATGCGCTACAACACTAATTTGTTCGTTTTATCACAGCAGCATCTTGTGGGGACGGGGGGGGACGGGTTTTAAAGCAGAAAATTTGATTTCACTTAAAGAAATTAGGTGTTCCTGTAGGCTTTATTCATTCACTATCAGTCGCTTCTCGTATCCGTACCAGTTTGGGTCCGGTCTGAATCGTTTACACGTGATCTAAATAGACAGGGAAATTACTGTAACCATCTAGCAAACTGGGTAACCGAAAATTTTATTGTTGCTATTACTTAACTACACTATTTCGGATATTTTGGCACTTGGGACATTTTTTGGTAATTGCCGGAAGTCACGTGATCGATGACGTATGTAGTTGCCGGTCAGTAAAAAATCAAAGTCAAGATATTTCAAATTTCAACATTTTGTTGAGGTATCACGGATGTGTAAAAGGTTCGAAACCATTAGAAAAACTTAGATTCATAGTGATAATTGTCAATCAGACGTTCTTCTTACCTACTGAACAAGGCCAAAAGCTTTTGACGTTGAGTTCATGTGCTTTTCCGATGATACTTAGGTAATGCAATGTACGCCTGTCCAATTTCAACGACTTACAATAATCAAAAGTTCTTACCCCTTGAGAAGCTTTGGGAGATCGCGTACGACTTTGCGTTTATGTGTTGCCTTTAGAGGGTTTAGACACTTTATGTAGCTACTCTACTTCTATCGTTTGTACTGTATGATTCTTTATGTATTTTTTCTTGCGACCATAATTCTTTACCAGTATTTTCAAGGTCAACATACTGTACATCATGCGTCTAGAACTTGTAGCTCAACCCTGAATTTTATCAAGCGCGGTAAAGCGTGGCATAAAATAACTAGTTGTGCAAGTCTCCACTGCAGCTCCATTGCGAGATCTTTTGCAAAGAAGAATAGCAGAATATGAGAATGAATTGTTAGAAAACGCACTGGTATCACTCACTAAGTTGCGTTCATGCAGGGCATCTTTGAACATTGTAACTACTTGGCCATTGGCCCAGTAGGCTCTTTTCCTTGCCCAGTAAAAAGAGAAAAACTTGTGGCTTTTGGCCCACTAGATTGGGCCCTTTCCAAGTTGTTGAAATAGAATCATTTTGTAACTATAGCATATTTCAGTCACGGAAATCCAACCAGGGCGACTCTAGACACATAAAATTCCAAAATTCTTCGAGGGAGTATGTCCCCATACTCTCCTTGGGAAGTGCACCTTTGGCACATGTTTCTCATTATATGTTTGCTTCATGGTCGAAAAAGGTTTTTGCAGGCCACTGGAGTTACCAGCCATTCACTTCTTGATATAGTCTTGATCGCAGACCTTACTCTTACTTTTTTCTTAGGGAATCCAGCTTTCCTGTTGGATTGGCCCACTATTCATAATTCCTTAAA